>OX155895.1:32275470-32840470 GCA_944588485.1 Phosphuga atrata
TTATATATATATTTATATATATATATATATATGTATATATATATATATATATATATATATATATGTATATATATATATATATGTATATATATATATATATATATACATATATATATATGTATATATATATATATATATGTATATATATATATATATACATATATATATATATGTATATATAACTAATATATATATATATAACTTGTAACATTTTTCAGCATAAATAGGCTTGTGACATTTTTCAGCATAAATAGGCTTTTTGTAACATTTTTCAGCATAAATAGGCTTGTAACATTTTCCAGCATAAATAGGCTTGTAACATTTTTCAGCATTAATAGGTTATACCGTTTTAACAGATCGAAAGAAGGCTATTTTTTAAATATATCTGACCAAAAACCCTATTTTTTTTAATACGACTTATGACCTTTTAAGCGTCGACCACAGAATTGTAAAAAACGATACTTTTCTATTTAATTAATAATTCGAATCGGAAATTAAAAATTTTATAGAAAATAAGAAGATAAATGTTTGATTCATCCAAAAACATAGTTATCGATCACATAAATATAGTGGTTGTCCAGTGGATTTACTGTAATTGGCCGTGATCACGTGGCGGAAACGGCGCGTGGACTAGTCGTCTCATCCCTGATTTAATTCGGTGGATGGGGCGAGGGCTGGACGAGGCGGGTTCGTACTTTCTCACCCAGCTTCTTACCGGACACGGGTCCTTCCGAGCGTATCTGCATAGGATTGGGAAAGCCCCAGACGACAGGTGCATATCCTGTGGAGAGGGCGTGCGCGACGATGCGGAGCACACTCTCGTGGCGTGTCCGCGTTGGGAGAAGGAGCGACAGGCCCTGGCGCCAGCCCTGGAACGGGAAGTCACGGTCTAAGCCGTGGCGGGTGGCCTCGCCGGTGAGGTGGGGCGGGGCGTGTGGGCGGCCTTAAGTCGATTCGCGGCCACAGTCATGCGGGCTAAGGAGTTGCCTGTGTGGGAACAAGGGCGGTAGGGTTTTTCTGTTTTTTTTTTGTTTGTTTCTGCTTTTGTTTTTTTTTTATTACTTGTGTTGTAATTGTTGCAAATTGTAAATGCTATTGTATAGCATATTTTACTTTCGTGTAAATCCTGTTGTATTTTTATTGGAAGGGTGGGCAGAGGCAGTAATGCCATCGCTGGCGGTCCCTCTGTGCTTCCGTTTCGGTGGAGTCACTTTGGAAAATTAATTTTTTTTTTTTAAAAAGTCTTGTCTGTCTATTCTCGTCGAACCTTCGACTAGCGAAACACACGATAGCAGAGAAACCTTCAAACCTCCGACACCACAGAAGGAGAAAGAGAAGCGCAAACGTTACCTCGGAACCTGACCCAAAGAAGGTTTGGGTCAAGGCCAAAACGAAAGGTTGGGAAAAGGGCAGATTAAGAAAACATGGACTCCGAACGCCCACGGACAAAAATAAATAACTCGTCTCTCACTTTTATGTCAATCTCAAATTATAATTACAAATAATTTTTAGAATGGCTTCAAAAACTACAAACAGCAATGCTAATGAATATCGGATAAGATGCTTACAAATTAACTTAGGAAAATCAAAAGCGGCAACATCCGCCTTGCTTGATAAAACTACCAGGTATAGAATCCAAATAATTTCTATATAAGAACCACACGTTTTCCGACGAAAGATCTTAGATATTCCAAACCATTATAAAGTAATTTATCACAATGATACAGGCGACAACACAATAAAATCTGCTATCGTTATCACCGACCCACGCATAAGCGTACTTTTTCTTTCGGAGATCAGTAGTCATCTTTTTACTGCTATACAGGTAATTTGCGGCAATATCGATTTTTTTGCCATATCGCAATATCTTTCATCACAAAATAGGACAGTGAATAATTACCTATCCGGAATATATATATATATATATATATATATATATATATATATATATATATATATATATATATATATATAGGCCTTGCATAAAGCTATAAGATAGTTACACTCAAAAGGTGACCTACTCATTGCAGGAGATATGAATGCAAAATCTCCCTCTTGGGGTACCACAACGGAAGTTAAACGAGGAAGCCTGTAGGAAGTATGTTTAATGAGTGCCATCTATTCACATTGAATACGGGCTCTGAACCTACATTCATTGGTCACAATGACTCTAGATTAAAAGATATCACTTTTGCCAGTGGCAGATTAAGCGATTTAATAATAGACTGGCTTACTACTAACTACTTACCCGAAGAAGACAACCTATCGAACCATAGGTATATAAGCTGGTCAAGTGAACTCGACACTGAAATGCCGCAACACCTTAGGCTTAGGGGCGTCTGCACTAAACGCGCAAATTGGGAATTATTTAAAGAATCACTATTATGGCTCGTAAATATCATTACACCGAAAATCGAGGACTGCCAATCCACTGTCGATATATCAAACTTTTTTGTTAAAGCAACCTTATGGCTCCTCTCCACTATGGCTCATTGTGGGCCATCATGATGGTCACTATTATCACGGCCCATTATGATGGCCTGAATGGACGCATCCACACCGTGGTCCATCTAGATGGACCATTCTAGATGTGCATGAATGGGCCATAGTGGGCATTGCTGATAAAAATTGATTTCAAATTTTGAATTGAAATTATAAAGTTAATATTCAAATTTAATAAAGTTGAAATTTTTAATTTCTCATAAGAAGTTGCCTAGTAACTAGTATGGAGGTCGATGAAATCGTGGCGGTGGCTTTGTGTTTGGCCAACACGTATAATTATTACGTACACATACGTTGTTTTCCAATTACGGAAGCACAGTGCGACTCAGTGCCGCAAAATGCCGCATTAGCAGAGGCTTTGTTGGAGCAGATTAGTTTTTAAATGCGACAATAGAGTGCATTAGTCTTACTTTAGGTTTTCGAGAAAAAATCGTAGGTTTGGCAATCCTTATCACATAAATAATGTGTGGTGTGTAAACCAGTGTAAATACTTCATCTCATTGTCTAATAATACTAATAATGCATATTTATTAATTTTAAAAATTTGTTTAGATAAAGTTTTAAAATGAGTTAAATATTTATTAACAACAATTCAGTATTTATACTCATGTTGACAAAAATAATGATATACACATCATTATGCCAACTCAATGAAAAAACACTTAAAATTTCATGTTAACTTATTGGTACCACTTGCGCATTACACCCGAGATCAGAGCTTTTCCTTGTGGTCCTCGGTGCGAGGCGTTGCTGATGTTGGAACACTCGATGTTGCGCAAAGTGCCGCATTGTGCGCTCTAGTGCTGTAATTGGAAAACTACCATAGTTATCAGGAAAAAATGGCAAAAAAGAAGATGGTGGATGATATTTTTATCTTTATGTAGCTTGTCTTTCGGGTTCCAAATGTAAGACTCCTTTTGATACAACTCAATAAACCTACTAAAATGTCTCTTCTGGAACCCAATTTATTTATTTTTTCTATTCTGTCATGATTAGTAATAAACAGCTATTTCTTGTTATAGAAAACTAATTATTAAAAAAAACTAATATTTCAATAAACTAATATATCAATAAACTAAATATTTCGTTATAATTAAATAATAATAATTACTAAAAATCAGTGTTATTATAGCAACAAGCAGCAGGCACTGATAAGCGTGCGATAAAGGAAATAATGATGGCCCATGGTGTAGACATGCCACTTTAGCCACTGCGCAGCTTACTTGCGCATGATGGCCTCCTTTGATGTGTGTAGTCGGACCGCTCCCAACGCCATGCATGGCCATCGCCATCTCCATCATCCACTACTTGGGCCACTAGAGGCTCACAGTGGCTCAAGATGGGTCATAGTGTAGAGGAGCCATTAGTTCAATTCTTGGCCGCAAATCTTTTCATAATTCTGTCCCCTGGTGGACAACTGAATTGACAAAACAGAAAAGAAAACAACCGACTCAGACGAAAATTTCAGAACAGTTCGGATATCATGAAGGAAATTCGACATGCAGAGATAGAAGTAAGAAGTAAGTAAAATATATAGTAAGTTCAGAGAATATAAAAATGAAATCTTGAATACCAAAAAACTAAAATGGCAGGAATTTTGCACACGCTCCTCCCTCCCGTAGTGATCCTTGGGACCCGGTATACAGGGTAATAAGAGGGAAAAACACAAACTCAAGACATCTAAATAGTATTAACAAAAAGAATATCCCAATGAAACTATTCGAAACACTAGAGTTCCTTAATGTCTTCTTCCCGGAAGACTATGATGTCGAGACAGAAAAACAGCACTCAATTAGAAAAGAAGTATTATCAAGAAATGGAGGACCGGACCACAGAGGATTCACTTTTCACGAAATAGAACGAGTAGATGGCATTACTACGGATTTTGCATTACTACATGGCATTACTACATTACTTGTTGCGTTCCACGCCATACCACAAATTTTCCTCAGCCTTTACAATAAGTGTCTCAACCGTGGAGTGTTTTCGAACTGCTGGAAAGAACAACTGATCAAAATAATTCCGAAACCAAATAAATCAGGAAATGAAGTTAAAGACTTTGGGCCAATTAGTTTATTCCCTGTAGCCGGCAAAATACTAGATTCTCTACTGATCTCCAGAATAGATTACCACTTCCATACAAATAGTCTCCTCAGCCCAAACCAATTTAGATCCGTAAGGGTGTTTGAACAGTGGACGCAATAAACAGGGTAACTAGCTTCGTGAAGGAAAGCACGTCCAACAAGCAGTATTGTACCATAATCGCACTAGACATTACAGGAGCATTTGATAACGCCTGGTGGCCTTTGATAATCCTATTATCATCAGCAAATGCCCTAAGAATCTAATTAATCTAGCACGAGACTGTTTTTACGAACGCCGAGCCATAATATGTATTAAGCATAAGTGTATTAAGCGAACCAATATGCGGGCTGAAGCAAAAAGCGAATCAAGCATTGAATGCTTTGCAATCTTGGGCAACCGACTGCAAACTAAATTTCAATGCATTAAAAACAGAAGCACTATTCTTTGGAAGATCGCCAATTCAAAGACGAGCAGTATTTAGCTTCGGCGGAGTCAAAATCAAATGCCAGGACCATAGTAGATATTTAGGGATCATTATCGACAGGTGTCTTCAAACCACACATTAAGCAAGCCCGTGTTACTTCCAAGCAAAACTGTTCAAGACTGCGGCTTTTATGGAAGAAGGAATGGGGGTTGGGGAAAGCCAACATAGAACTAATTTATATTGGAGCTATTGAACCAGGCCTCCTGTATGGCGCCTCTATCTGGCACAAAGCCCGCGAGGTCCGGGAAAAACTTAAGCTCCTCGAGGTACAGCGTATATACCTTAATAGCAGCTAGAGCTTACCGCACGGTAACTATACAGAGGCGGCTTGCGTTATCTCGGGGCTTCTTCCAGTCGACCTACGACTGAAAGAAGTCGCGTTATATGGATCAAACCAATCAATGGACGAGGCTACATTAAAAGATCTTACGGGGGGACTGACGTGTCTCCAAATCTTATGGAACAGAAAGCTGTATGCTACACATTAAACACCCGGCAGAATTTATACCAATAGATTACGATTTAACGCATAACACTGCAAGCGTTTCAGTCTGTGCAGATGGTTCGAAATTTGAATTTGGCGTAGGAGCAGCATTTGTTGTGCATATTGATGAGGTCGAGGTACATCATGAGATTATGAGACTAGAGAATTACTGTTCCATTTTCCAAGCGGAATACCTATCCATCAACAGAGCGCTAAGATACATTAGATCGGAGCATAGATCAATCCCTGAATGGTCAATCCTCTCGGACAGCAGATCCGCTCTCGATGCCTTAAAATATATGACAAAAACAACCGAGCTCCTTTTGGTGACATGGCTGCTGGCACATGAAATCCGACAAAGGGCTAATATTCGGCTGCACTCGGTAAAGGCTCACGTAGGTCACAGAGGAAACTGGGGTAATTTCAAGGCTTATGTACATAGATTCGGGAAGAGGCTGTCTCCGCTTTTTACATGCGGAGAGGAAGATACAGCCGCTCATGTACTCTTTAGATGCCAGCTTACAGAGAACTGGCGACAACAAACCGAAATAAGGATGACAGCAAGATGTCCCTGGCCACGGAGCGAGGAGGACCTCATCATAATTGATAAAAATAGTGAATGGTGGCAGACATTTAATATAAACTGCGCAAAATTAAAAATACTAGATCATGACCTTTAGAGTTTAAGACTAAACTACTATTTAAACTGTAAACTATTATTATAATCGATAACCAGCATAGTACTGTCCATCTGGACGGAGTGCTAGCCATATAATTTATGCTTATGAATAAGATGTCTATTCTCGTAGATGTAACAACAAATAACAAATAAGATGTCTATTCTCGTCTGTCTGGTCTTGTCTGTCTAGTCTTGTACGTCTAGTCATGTCTGTCTAGTCTTGTATGTTTAGTATTGTCTGTTTTTTGTCTTGTCTTTGCGAGAAAGGATGGTGTGCAAAGGACGCCACCAAATAAAACATTCAGGGAAAGATCCATCTCTTTGACCTGTAAACCCAGCATCTCTTCTACAGGCAGCAGGCTAAGAGAAAGAGAACACAACTGAGAAAAAAGTCCAGCAATAGATACGAGTAATGATCTTGAAGTAATTACCCGCAAGATAATCGCAAGGTTGCAAGAATTAAGAAAGATAGTCAAGGAAAGTCCAAGTACGAAGAATGAAATAAAAAAGTCACTGAGGAGATATGGAACCTAGCGGGGTCTCTAGAGAGAATATGGGTAAGCGGGCAATTGACCCATACACGAACAAAAGGAAGGGCCAATGACCTGTAATGCAAGCACGGAAAGATGTATATCTGAAGAGGAAGACGCACTGCTTGACAAAATATCACAAGGCAAGACATATGAGCAATTCTTGGAGATCGCCGATAAAGACTGGCCGCGTCACATCTTTACAAAAGTGAAAGTAGGACACGGACATGCGCTCGCGACAACCTCGGAATGGGTTATCGTGTGGTGCGTCGACGAGAATCTGCATCCTGTTTAGGAAGTACCAAGGGCATTGACGGAGGCCTATGTAAGACCGGAGGAAATGCCAAGACAGGCACCAAAGCCGGGTAGAACTGCCTATCTAAAACACACCATCGGCACACCAGATGAAAACGGAGAAATCAAAACAAAGGAACGCGATGTACACCAAATGGTTACCAGGAAGGCTCAAACGAATGAGACATAAAAAAGATCTGTATACGTGTTTCGAAAAACTCAAACTCAGACAAGTGACCAAAAAGGTCGACCCAGAGAATCTGACTGGCTAATTACAAAGAAAGCTCTAGAATTTATATTTTCCAGGACTGATATAGAGATAAGGATATACTGTCGAATCAAACCGCAAATCGCAAAACAGCAGCAGGAGCAAGAGAAGAACAACAAAGACTGGACGGAAGTGGTCAAAAAAGGCAAAACAACTACTGAAGTAAAGGAAAAAACAAACCAAGGAGGAAGAAAGAGCAAAAAAACTGAGGTTGTCATGGTTAAAGCCAACGGCAGTACTTATGCAGACCTCCTAAAAATGGTGAGATCAAATGTTGACCTCAACTCATCTGGAACGGTTATTACGGGAGCCAGGAAAGCTAAAACGGGCGAATTACTTCTAGAGGTGGAAAGCGGTAAAGCCCAAGACCCAAGGGACAAAATAAAAAGCAAATGTCCTGCATGTGCTACTACACATAAAGGATCTAGACGGGATAACTACCCAGGAAGAAATACTACAGGCAATACAAAACTTTGTCGGAGAAGACAACTGTCAAACAAAGGTCCTAAACCTTAAACCGGCATATGGAGAGAGCCAAGCTGCAACCATTTCAGCCAACAAGTAGCAGAAAAGCTACTAAAAACGGTAGAATAAAAGTGTAAAAGTAACGCATAGAAATGACTATACTGTTCATACAAATAAATACTATGAGATGCTGTGTAGCATACGACCTCTTAATCGCAACGGCATTAGAACTTAAAGCGGACATATTACTGGTAAGTGAACCCAATAAGAAGTTGGTCAAGAACGTAGACTGGTTCACGGACAATAGAAAAGCTTTACAAAAAAGCTAAAAATGATCTTCGATACCTAATTAACAGAGCTAAACGGGATCACTGGAGAAAACTATGTGAAGATCTCGTGCAAAAGAAGGCTCAAAATCCAACACCCAAATGTGCAAATTACGACTGAGAGAATGCTGCAGGTAGTCCTTTTCCCACGGCAAAAACGCTTTCTTTCGCAGCAACTCAAAGTTGTTTAAATTCCATTGTTTGACGAAGAGGAACTGGCTAATGCGGCAAATCGCGTCCGAAATGGAAAATCGCCGGGACTAGACGGCGTGCAACCAGAAGTAATTAAGACCATCGCCCAGCAAGAACCTAAGTTCACCCTGGAAGTAATGAATGCTCTCCTAACTGCTGGAAACTTTCCAGACAAGTGGAAGCGTTCAAGACTGGTTTTTATTAGAAAGGGAGATAAGCCAGTTGGAGAACCTTCATCTTATAGGCCCCTATGCCTTCTAGATGTGTCGGGGAAACTGTTAGAAAGGTTACTACTGAGGAGATTACAGAAGGAGCTTGACGCCGGACTAGGTTTATCCGATAAACAATTTGGGTTCCGTAAAGGTACATCTACCATGGGTGCAATACAGGAAATCCAAAAAATAGCGGAGAAAGCTAAAGCCGGCACACAAAGAACTAAAAAAATGTGTGCACTAATAACTTGATGTGCTAAATGCATTCAACACTGCCAACTGGGAACAACTAATGGGCGAACTTATAAGGAGACGTATAGCACCTTACCTACTACGGATGTTAACAAGTAACCTTACCAACAGAAAACTAGTACTGCAGGCCCTAAATGAGACGGTAGAAGTAGAGGTAAGCTGTGGTATCCCACAGGGCTCTATATTAGGTCCCACACTATGGAACGTCTTATGGCTCGCGTACACCTAAACCGTCATCGGCCGAAGTTTGCTCGGGCGACGACGGCGAATGAATCAAACACTTGTAAAAGAATGAGAGCGCGTATACAAACACGACTGTCATCGTCCAATGACGCCCGAAAACGGCCGATCATCACGATGATCCGAACTTGTTGGGATTTCTCGCCAGACTGCCGGCGTCTACAGTGCAAATTGAGTGTATTTATAGTTAAATTTTTTTGTTATCTACCTAAACGACTATGAATATTGAAAAATTAATAATTAATTGTGTTTATAATAGGTGTTGGTCTATTATAAACACAACTTATGTGGGATAAACATTCAAAAAATTACAATAATCGACAGGATAGCACTGTTGGTAACACTGTTGCAGTGTAAGCACATACACGTCCGATTAACTCGTCCGGGTAGTTCTGTCCGCCATCGGCCGACAAAATCGGTTTTGGTGTTTTAGCATTATACGTGTAGCATTATACGACGATATTCTAAGTATGAAGCTGCCTGAAGGCGCCACGCTAATTGGCTTCGCGGACGACTTAGCCTTGGTCGTAACCGCAAAAAATGAACAAGGAATAATGCGTACTGCAAACCATGTAATTTTTATGGTAACCCAGTGGATTACAACGAGGAAACTGAAGCTAACACCCGAAAAAACCGAGGCAGTCTTGTTGACAGGACAAAGAAAACGTATGCCAATCAAATTTAAAGTGGCAACCATGGAAATAAACCCAAAACAACAAATAAAATACCTGGGCATTTTAATAGATAAAGGACTTATATTCTCTGCATACCTTACAGATGCTGCAGGAAAAGGATTAAAGAAACTGGTAGCAATGGAAAAAATAATGCCAAATGTTGGGGGACCCAGAAGCTCTAAGCGTAAACTCTCAAGCCTAGTTCGCATAAAGCCTAGTTCGCATTAGGCTAGTAATTTAGTAGAGTAGCGAGTAATTTAGTGGCTAAACTACTGGTTGCTGCACATAAACCGTTCGCATTACGGTCTAGTACAGTACACAAGTGTTTTGTAAGATGGACGGGCTGCAACGCAATAGAGTGAATAAACTGATATATTTTTTGCATTTTCTAAATCCAAGCATGCCGATTATTTCATTTGTTTGTTTTTATAATGCGGGGACTTTATATTCAAAAAGCATTTATGTTCGACATATTTGGAAACTAATTTTAAAGTTGTTTTTGCGGTCCAGCGAAACGACATTTTTGCGGCCACTAATGAACTCGACTAATCTACAGGTTCGGACTTGTTTAGCCGGTGAACCAGTGAGCACGAACGCGTGGTGGGAGGCGCTACTCGCCCGATAAAATAGAGTAAAATGGATCGACTCGACTTAATCATTCACTAAACCACTTGACTAATTTTTCGTGGTTCGCACACATTTAGCCACTAAATTACTCGATACTCTACTAAATTACTAGCCTAATGCGAACTAGGCTTTAGGTATGGTAGCACAATCCGCTTTATAAGGAACTCTACTGTGGGCAGAAAAACATGAATACAAGAAGCAGGGCTGTAAAATTTGAATTAGTAGTCTTGTCTGTCTAGTCTTGTCTGTTTAGTATTGTCTGTCCAGTCTTGCCTGTCTAGTACTGTTTGTCTAGTCTTGTCTCGTCTGTTTAGTTTTGTCTGTCTACTTTTGCCTTGACTGACCAACAACTGTACTATTTACCCCTATCAATGTCATGTATATTTTATCCTCAGTGTGGTTTTTAAATTTTCTACGAGAAATCCAATGAAACTTACCTTCTTATTCTAAAATTTTGTTATTACGGATAATTAATAAATATTAGCAAAATGAACTAAGTAAAATTCACTCGTGAAAGGATAAAATAATATTAGATGTTCTATGAAAACAAAATTAGCGCATTATATTTATTATCAGCATTTTATAAAATTGCACAAACTGTAATCTTTACAGAACTAGTTTCCAATATGAAAAACGTTCATAAAATAGACAACTCTTAGAAAATGGCGATAAAAATAGATCATAACAGTTTTATTTAGATCACAAATTTAATTTAGATCACAAAAAGTTTAGTTTACATCACACATCATTATTGCCAAACAAAAAATAGAAAACAGTTAATTCATGCCTAACACAATTTAGGAGAAAAACTGTAAAACTAATTTACAAATAATAAAACTGAATTCTGTTTTAATAAATTAAAATATTTGTTTTATCTTACACCTAAATTTTGAATATAATTTATTGGAATTTGAAAACATTACCTACTTTACATTGTGAATAATTTGACTACATTTTTAACTTTGCAATTACATACCGGACACCTCTTACTAGTTCTCCACGATTTCATCGCGCATTTATAACAACTACACATATGTCCAATACTTCCATGAAGAAAAATTCCATTTTTCGGATTACTATTACACATTATACATAAATCATCTTTAGTTCTCGAATCATCTTTTATATTTGAAGATATACTAGAACCAGAAATTCCACTATCGGATGCTTTATCGACTACTCTATTCACTTCATCTTCATTATTGGAAGAAACGGCAGAAACTTTATCATCTTCATTAATTGAAGAAGCTTTAATAGAAATCCCACTATCCGATATTTTACTGCTGGCTGGATTAAATTCACTTGAAAACATACTAGAAGCCTTATCAGAATGTTCGTTATCGGATATATCATCCCTAACATCACGATCGCTTTTCGATTTCTTTCTAGGAGGTTCGAAAATATCTGATACCATTTGTTTTACAATTTTATTAAAATCCCATTTTGGTATATCCTGATTCGAACCAGAGTCCCGTGAAAGACTTTTGAAACCACTCTTTACATTTTGGACAGTTGCTGAATCTTTTTTCTCGACATTTCTCTTTCTTTTGCCTTTCGGCCGAGGTGGAAACAAACTTTTTCTTACCTATAAGCAGTCAAATAACAAGATAAATTTTTACGCTTCGACAAGAGTTTATAGCGAATTGTGCAAAATATCCTGATCCTAAGCGTGCGGGATTTTTTTATGGAAATGTCAAACCAATCTAATATTTTAAAAAATAACTAAAACATTCTATTTAAAGAACGTCGCATGTTAAAAAAATCTTGCCATTCTTATCCAAACCCCTAATAACCGACATTTTAGTTAATCTTGTTATTTTTGAAATCAGTTATATTAAAATATTTTACTTCAATTGAAATTCCATGAATAATAGTACACAATCAATATGTTTGGCACGTATACTAATTCATAAATACATTAATAACTTAGAGAGATTTTATAATAAGTGTTTCCATTTTAAAGCGACGGTCTCCAAGAAACGCAAAATCAACAAATATCATGGGAAAATATTCCTCAATTTATACTTTCCTCAAAAATATATACTTTCCTAGTTTTGTTTTCAAAAGGTTAAAAATGAAGTTTGAAAAATTAAAATATCACAAAAATAATTTGTTTTGTTAATGTAGTAGAATGTTCTGATTGATCGGCAAGTAGTTCACAAAAACTCGCTTTTATGTATTTAAAAAAACAGTGTTTTTAAGTTAACTTAGTCTAGTAGAACTAGCTAGCCAACTCTTTGTCTAGTATTGTTTGTATTTCTGTCTAGTCCATAGATATGTCCACAGATATTATGCAGACGAGAGATTAGACAGATAAGGGGCCGAACTGTACACATAAGACTAAAGAGGCAAGACTAGACAGACTAGCCAAATAAAACTACATAAGACTTGACATACTACACAAATCGTGACTATAGAGAATAGACGAGACTGCATAGATTAGACAATCAAGACTAGATAAAAAAGATACGTGTCTAGACATATTAATGTCTATATACATATTAATGTCTAGTCTTCTCTGTCTAATTCGTCTTGCCTTTCTAATCGGACAAGTCCGTTTATTTAATCTTTCCAGTCTCTATTCCTTGATTATTCTCACAAGTCTCTATATGAAGATTAGACAATCAAAACTAGATAAAGAAGATACGTATATAATGTCTAGTTTTCTCTGTTAAATTTGTCTAGCCTTTCTAATCGGACAAATCCGTTTATTTAATCTCTCAGGTCTCTATACCTTGCATGTTCTAATCGTCCTAATCTGCTTTTTTCAGATTACTTTTTTTTGCAGATAATTAGATTTCGTACGAAACGAGACTCTAGTCTAACAATAAGTAACTTGAGCTCCTGTAAATTCTACATTAAGGAAATAAAATAAATACAATGTTATTTCTGTTCCTTAGCATTAATCTTGGCCGTTCAATCTATTTGACAAATGTTCATGCAAGATTTCATTGTAAATTACTTAAAAATATTGAACATCATAAAGAAAACAAATTTGATTTTTGATCTTTGATAAAAGGAGGAAAATGTGCCATAATTTTGTTGATATATTGCTACTAGGTCCCAATAAGAAGTATAAACACCCTGTATTGTAAATATAAAAATCCTGAGGAAGCACTCAATAACATTTCTTGCAAGTGTAAACACTTCTAAGGCTTCCATGTCTTGCAGTGTCAGCCACATCTCTGTCATAAAATATATTTTAATTCATAAAACCAAATAAAAAAATGTATAAATAAAACAGAGAAAAAAACTATTAAATTATTTGAACAAAACTAATTTTGTGATTTGTTTCATCTGATTGTTTATTTGTCTATAGTTTCACCAACAAAGTGGCATCTTCAGAATAACTGTGTTATGGCTGGCAATGCAGTGCTTTAGTTTAAGTTTGAAATACATTTTTGCTTTTGTAGCAATACTTGCTTGGATTAAAGAGTTAATTGTTTTAGCCTTAACTATATGAAACGACATGGTAAATTATTTGAACAAAACTAATTTTGTGATTTGTTTCACATGATTGTCATCAGGTATTCTGAAGATGCCACTGTGTTGGTGAAACTATAGTCAAATAAACAATCACATGAAACAAATCACAAAATTAGTTTTATTCAAATAATTTAACATGTCGTTTCATATAGTTAAGGCTAAAACAATTAACTCTTTTAAAAAACTGTTGCCTGTTCACCTCAATATCATAATTTTCTGTAATCTTTCCAAACTCCCAAAAAATAATACTAATAGTAATAAAAGAAAATGCAATTCTTACCAAAGATCCTATAAAAAAATCTACGAAGATTAAATAAAGTTAAATAAAAAAAACTAGTTACCTGCTACTTCGTTTTACAATCTTCGAATTTAAAAATATAATAATAAATGATTTTATCCTTATCAAACGGAATCCTAAGTCCTCAGTAAACTTTAACTCACTACTTCTTCAATGCGTTATTTAAGAAATAAAATATGTAAATGAAGACAAACACTAAACATGATTATTGATTAGACATTTTTCTTTTTATTGATATTTGGTGCACTTGTTGCCAGTGTTCATAAAAAAATAGGTCCAAAGAAATTCGCACAACACTAGATACGCATAACACTTTTGAGGGATTTTTATTTTGTTTGGAATCGTTTCATGAGGGAAAGTCTACTTTGTCACTTTAAAATTGCAAATTTGCAATACATTAACAATGAGTTTTATTTTTCTGTAAAGAGTTAATTAACTAATCGTGCAATGTTGATGGTTCAACTGATTGTGCAATGTTAATTTATTGTGAACTTTTCATTGCCAGCTATATTATATACTTTCATAAATTATTACTGTGTGCCAAAAACAATTTTTTTATATATAAATGCACCAATATAAAAATAAAAAATAAACAAACATATGCATTCCAATAAATGAATCTTAACTAGACTAGTGTTGATTAGTTTACTAAAGTGAAATGTAAATTATAAGACTAAATGGAAACTATATATTACATTAAGATTTCAAATCATAATCTTAAACAACATAAAGATGAATGTATAGCGTCAATTTTAAGTTAAATAGTAAAAAAAATCTAGGTATATCAAGACACAGAGTTGATATAACAAGTTTAAATGCTAATAAAACAAGTCGTAATCTTGATATAACAAATGTGAATTTTGAAATAAGTTTGAATTATGAATTGGAGTATTTAGAATAGAATTTTAAAATTAAAACAATTTTAAGTTATCTAGATTAAAATATATGTAGTCTGAATCTTAGGATATCTAGTCTTTCACTACAGTTAAACTTAGACTCTAGTTAATATTAAAAAAAAATGTAGTCCCAAATTTGAATCTCTGTATAATCTGAATCTAGAACGATCTAATGTTAAATATGAAATAACTTATTATTAAATTTAAGAATCATAAATTTTGAAAAGTCTATTAAAGTCTGAATTGGAACCTGCAAGCCTTGTTATTCTAAAATTTAAGAAAACTAATAAGAACCTTGATCAAATTTGCTTAGCTAGGCATTAAACTAAAATCCTATAAAATCGTAAAATAAATTATATCATTGTAATAAAATTGCTGATGATTCAGTCACATGTTTTTTTTTTGTGAAACAAGTCTGACTAGCCTTTTTATATTTAATTTGAAGTTTAAGTTTACAATTATTTTAACATAATTTTAATATTTTGAATTTCATTAAATAAAGTTATCATTAAATAGATATGTGTTGCTTTGTGTTTTTCTTTTCTAGATAGTTTTATAATATATTCAATTAAACCATAAAATATCTGGAAATTTTCCCATAAAATATGCCGAATCATAAATATAAAACGTGAAATAATCAATTTAAAAAAAATGTTTGAACATGTTTTTAACTCGTGTCTCATATTTTCGAGGTTATTTATAAAATTAGAAGCAATTCTATATTAAATCTCTAATTTAACATTGGAAAATATGGTGCAATAGGAATGAACTGAACAAGTTTATACTTGGGGGTTTCTCTTGACTCATCCTCTTAAAAAATCACGGGAACGTAAATGGTAATGTGATTCACATTCAACGTTATTCTGAGAATACTACCCAACAGGTTTCAACAAGACTCGACGTGCAATGCCCTACAATTTCTACACAATATAGCCGTTAAC
This sequence comes from Phosphuga atrata, assembly GCA_944588485.1. Classification (NCBI taxonomy): domain Eukaryota; kingdom Metazoa; phylum Arthropoda; class Insecta; order Coleoptera; family Silphidae; genus Phosphuga; species Phosphuga atrata. The sequence goes on from OX155895.1 coordinate 32,291,406, forward strand.
ATGGAATTATTCCTAATCTCTTAAGGTCAATACAAATATTAAACTATTAATGAGCAATTGAAAATTCTATTTTTAGAAAATAAGAAAAATATGAAATTTCTCATAAATAAATGTTACAGTATTTTTTTCTTATAGTTAATGCAATTTAGACTTAAATTTGATTTATTTTTAGTCAATTCCAACATGTGATGTATCTGATCTGAATATTAACATGTGATAAAATAACTAACACAAGTCAAAATCTTGATGCAAACCTGTGTAAATCTAGAAATATTAAGTCTAAAGCTTAAGATATTACGACTTAATTTCCAATATCAAATATTAAATTTTCTTGACGAAAATTTGGAAAATCTATTCTAAATCTTATATCTACACTAAACCCTGACCAAGCTAACCCAATTTGTGAATTCTAATTACTAATCCTAAATAAGTGATTTATAATTTAATTTTAAAACGATCTAATTTTAGAAAAAAAAAACATTTTATAAAATCTCGTTTTCGAATATTTTTTCAATAATTATATTTTTTCAATAAATTTTTCAATAATTTATCGATTTATTTTTTTGAGTGTAATTTAGAGTATTTCAAATATTAGCAACAATTTGTACATTTTTTTAGCATTATTTATATTTTTAACGCACAAAGGCTACATAGACAATTCGTCCCCCATTGCATAATATTGTTAATTCAAAGCAAGTTCAACAAGTTCAACTTCATATAATCTGTTTGCATCTGTACTTAAAAACTGATTCAAAAATTCTGTAAACATTGATCGGCACAATCATTTTTGCAATATTTTCATTAAAAATTCTTTAAATTCATCATATTGTGTAATTCAAAAATTAATTGTTTAATACAACAATGGCCCCTTTAAAGGGCCGCATTATTAAGATAAGATAAATAATAATAAGATAAACAGTAAAAGTTTCAGTATATAATATAACGAACAATAAAACAATTCCGTTGCAATTCTAAAGTGTTTATTTTTTGTGTATTTATTGAGCTTTTGCAGCGATAGCTAACCTGAAAGCATTTGTCGCAGAATCTGAACGTGCCATTGTTTTTCTGCGACTTGCATTGCACACAAATCCAATCAACTGGGCGTTGGCGTCGAAACCCGACTTCGACCTCGAAATCGCCGATGGAGCTGTTGTCGGATGTCTCAACGTCCGTAATCCAAGCTTCCATGGAACTGTCACAAAGTACAGCCGCAATCGCATCCTCCGCAGCCGCAAACGAACAAACATTCTATAACAATAAAAGAAAAGTTTTGGATTTATTCAAATTAACCTAACCTAACCCTAATATTGTGTTTTGAAAAAACAAAGTTTCAAAACAAAAAACTTGGTTTGAACAAAAAATAATTATAAAACTATCTAGAAAAGAAAAGTAGCAAATGATTGCATACCTAACATTATCATTGAAACAGTCAATTTGATAATCTCATACAGCAAATTTTGTTTTTAGCTAGATAACATATTTTTTATTACTCAAGCGTGCGAAGTACTTTCTGACGCACGTTTTTTAATACGAGAAATGCCACTTCGCATTGTCTTTCCACATAACCTGGGTAACGCTCGCAAATATTCAATATAGCTAGTTTACATTAAAAAAACAAGAAAAAAATGAACACAGTGTCGGAAATTTTTTTCATTACAAAATAATAATAAAAATAAAAGAAAACGTATTAAAATGAGCTTAAATTATATGGTAATATCGGAGACTGAGGAGAGTTCTTATGAAGAATCCAAGAATGTTGGTAACACGAGTGTATTGTCAATTGCCCTCTCGAGTGAATGTGCGCACTCACTTCGTTCGTGCGCCCAGTTTCGTTCTCGCGTGAAATTGACAATTTTCCGCCATAGTTACAAAATATACTATTATTTAATTTGGTTCAAATACCTGAGACAAAAAAAATTATACAAAACTTGAAAAGATTGGACGAAACTCAAGAAAACGAAATAAAATCGGACAGGATTGGAAAAACTAGAGAAGCCTAGCTCAAGGCTCAACAAAACTCCAGAAATCTGTCAAGTTTGCAAAAGAGTAGACAATGAGATAGGATAATGCAAGACTGCACAAGACAAAAGAAGACTTGAACATACTAGACAAGACAAGCCCAGACCAGACCTAACAAGAATCAATATTAGCCATAATTCACTGTGAAACAAATTTCTTTTACGAGTGTTGCAGTAGAAGAGTCAATAGATGGCAAATGATAAAATAAATGTAATATTGAGTAAAATTAACTTACAAACTTAATACAGTCAGAACACAGCCTGAATATATAAATATATTCAACCTTTCCAGAGCTCTATAACAATTACTGAGTCTTTCCACCTTTGTGGCAAAAGTGTTTTGTTGAGTGCCACGAAGGTGGACTGAAAGCTATTGACAAATTTCACATGTGATTTGTTTTGGTAGTCCTAAAAAGACTCAATAATTGTTATAGAGCTCCGGAAAGGTTGAATATATTTATATATTCAGGCTGTGTTAATATATTCAGGCTGTTGTCCAACTGTATTAAGTTTGCATTATTTTATACAATACATTTTAATTAAAATAATTATTCATTTTAGTCTTTGGGATGATTTACCACACATTTAATAGAACTCTCTATTATATATTAATATATTATGCACTGCATTACGACCAGAAGCCCTATGGACGTGTCATGCCATGGAGTGCCTTTCCTTGAAACGAAGAGGTCTGGTAGAGAAATTGGAAATCAGAGAGAGGAGAATCCTCAGGAAGATCCTAGTCCCAGTAAAGGAAGATTGGGAATTCCGAAGGTGGTATAACTCTGAGCTCTACGAACATATTGAGATGCTCTCTGACTGTGCAAGGAAAAGAAGGGTAGCTTTCTATGGCCACATTGCAAGACTGCCTCCAAACTGACTAACCAACCGTCTGTTCACCTTCTGGCAAAACAAGAAGGTTTGCACCACTTGGTTGACAGAAATCGAGAAGGATATTAAAGAACTGGGAATAACAGATCTCCAAAACAGACAGTCTGTGAGACGCACCCTGAAGGAAGTCCGTGGATTTCAAGAAAAACCCCGAAGGAAAGGTACCCCCTGGACAGAAGAGAGAATGGAGTTACACTGTCAGAAGATGCAACAATACTGGGTAAAGATCAAAGCCCAACAGTTGAACAAGCGTGGTCCAAAGTAGGCCCATTCGAAACAAGAAGAAGAAGTAAGTTGTTTCTAAGAAAAGCTCCAGTGATATTTTCATTGTTTCTAAGAAAAGCTCCAGTGATACTGGATGAAATTATAAATAACCAAATATACTCTTGAAACTCGTTTTAGTTTGAGTCTGAAATCTGTATAAAACAGGTTTTTATTATCATAACTAACACCAGTTAGAAATTATGATAATTCAAGAGTTTTAAAAATAATGCTTTGCATAAGAATAAAATGTGCACACAATGCACATATGTGCACACAAAACATGTATTCTCAAAAAGAAATTTTTAACATTATTAAAAAAAATAAATAACTTACATCAGTTCCACTAGATGAATACCTTAATGGAAACTCGTTGTCTTCAGATTCTGTAGCAACGTCGTATTCTACTGTAACTTCAATATCTGTATCCTCAGAACATGATACAGTATCTGTGTCAGTAGTGTCTCTTGCTATGTCTGTAAAATATCATGTCCCACTAAGAAATCCACTGAAAAATCAAGTTGGGGACCAAATCCTACCAGTTTCCCTATCCTGAATACTATACACACTCTCCGTATCATCCTCGCCAGACTCCATTGAACTTTCACTCTCCAAACGGAAATAAAAATCTAGTCTTTGTCGTTTTATATCTACTTCATTGGTATCTACTTTCCATTCTGGAACTAAATATAAATACTATTATTATAAGAAATTTTATATATATATATATATATATATATATATATATATATATATATATATATATATACAATATAGGTACATAATTTATAGTTTAGCAAACAGATTCAATTACCATAAAATAAAATAAATAAATTCTGATATACAAATCTTATTTTTATTTATTAATAAAAGCTAGCAGTTGCTTCTTAACCTAAAATTTACAAATGTTTTAAACAGTTTCTTCTCTTGACAATAACAAAGTAGAAATCTTGCTAAATGTTGGTTTTAAGTCCCCTTGGGTGTCAGTTTTCAAAAGTAAATTGGCGCATACGCAGTAAATATTGTAGAGCAGTGGTAATTCAAGTTTTTAAAATAAAATGAGACGCGCATGTGCACTAAAATTGTGAAAATGTAATTTTAAAATACATTTTGAAATTTAAAATACGTTAACGTAACCACTATATCTTGGAAAATTAATAGGTAATTACTATTGTATTTGGAAACATTATTTATTAATGTATTTGGTATGTAATGGGTAAAAATTTCTGCGCACTCATTGTCAGTTTATAAAGGGTAGTCAACTGTTGATCACGGAAAATATAGAATATTTTATAAACAAAAAGTAGAACATTTTATATACAAACTTAAAATCGTCCCTCTTTTGTTTCTCCCCTCAGACTTATGTATCCTATACAAAGTAGCTAAAATGTCATCATTCTATATGCCTAGTCTATAACTTTGGCTCTCTAAATGAAAACAAATATTAAGAATAAAAATTTGATATCAGATTGATGCAAATATGGGCTCTTAATATTTTGGATAGCCGTACTACTCTTTAACTGATCTTATGACAGAATCCTTCATCCAGAATCCCAAATCAAATCAAAATAAGCTCTACACCATCAAACATATGAAATCAATACATGGTTATTAAAATTAAAACTAAAATTAAAACTAATAATTTTATAAACTTATTAAGGGCGAAATGTAGCCTGAATATATAAATATGTATATTCAACCTGTTCGTAGCTCTATAATATTAAGTCTTATTAAAACTACAAAACAAATCCCATATTGAAACAACTACTTTCCTCACTAAGGCCATGCAGCATATTGAATTATACAGCAGGTATTTGCATGTTATTACCAGCCCCTCAGTACAATTTTTGTGTCACTAAACGAGTACTAGATAAATAACATTGTTTTTAAGAACATTTCTTTCTATTTAACTTATGTGAATAACCATCTACAGATGCGTTTCGAGATTTATCTCTCATCAGTGCAACTTTGCTGTATTGACTTATAAATTGGAATACACTTACTTGAACACCTTGTGTATGACTAGGTTAGGTTTTAATTTGACATTTGTAAACTTAGTTGCAGGTTATTGATTTAAATGATAATTTAATATTGGTAAAAGCATACCAATTATAGATACAATCATATAAACTTATTAAGGGCGAAATTTAGCCTCAATATATAAATATATTCAACCCATTCGTAGCTCTATAATATAACCTAACCTCGCTGGTCATGCAATAGGTGTTCCGGCAGGTGTATTCCAATTTGTAATTCAAAGCAGCAAAGCTGCACTAATGAGGGATAATAAAAACGCGACTGCAGATGGCAAGCAAATGCAGATATAATGCAAGTGCAACTTTTGCCACAGAAAGACAAATCTAGATGAATAGTTTATTAATGCAACTTTTTTACAATGGAAAGGGATTAGGATTTACTTAAGTTAAATAGAAAGAAATGATGTTAAAAACAATGTTATTTATGTTGTATTCATTCAGTGACATGAAAATTGTACTGGGGGTAGGTAATAACATGCAAATACCTGTTGTATAATTCAATATCCGATGTGGCCTTAGTCAGGGAAGTGGTTGTTTCAACATGGGATTTGTTTTGTAGTCTTAATAAGATAGAGCTACAAACAGGTTGAATATATTTATGGGTATGCTCAGAATAATGCTAAACTGGTTGAGACGGGATGCATTCTCTTGCCGGACAGAGTATATATATTTAGGCTACATTTTGCTCTAAATAAGTTTATATGATTGTATCTATAATTAGTATGGTTTCACCAATAATAATTGTATCAGTTATTGTCCCTGATAAAATTACAAAAAAGAAAACAATTCAGGTATATGTAAAAAACAATAGAGAACAAGAAATAATTGTAAGAAAAGAGAATATATTCTCTTAAAATGAGACCTGTTGGCAACCCTAAGTTTATAGTCTTCCTTGTCTTGAAGATGTTTTTCAGCCACTGATTTATTTATGTTCTCACTTTCAAAAAAAAATTTGAGTGGTGTTAGTCCTAGCAACATCAACCTAATTGCTTACTTATTTTTTAACAAACTGTTATAAACTTCATGGTATTATTATAAGCACTGTCTGACAAAAATCCTAGGCATACAAGACTAACAAATAATCAGGAGGATATAGATTATTCTAGACACAGAAATAAAACTATGAGATAATTCTATACAGACAAGATTAGCCAAATCATGCTAGACATACAAGATTTCAATATAGATATAGGCAGAATATAGATATAGGCAGCCCATAGATATTATTACAGTGAAATTATATAATCCCAGTCTGAATTTAAATAAAAACTAGTCTCTTTCCATTGTAAAAAAAGTTTCTTTAATAAACTATTCATCTAGATTTGTCTTTCAAATGTGTCAAAACTTAGTAATATTAGTCCCTGTGGCAAATGTGGCATTTGCATTATAAGACACAATTTTAATAAAAAAAAGATGTCTGTAAAACTTCAGCAATACTAGTAAAATTTTAAAGAAAACTTAAAAAACTAAATACATTAATCTCCATGTGGTATTTATTACTACATTAAACAATAGTCAAAACTTGTAACAATTTTTAAATTAAACCTTCATTGTTCAGGTAGGTCGGCTTATTACAACTAAATTCCATTTCAACATTTGTTTAAACTTTTTTTTTTGCTCTAAGATTTAGAAGTGATTTTCAGCCTCAGTTACACTTTATGGTGTAGCAATATTCTTGGTCAATGATTAGGCTAACAAGTAGGAGCCCATTACAAATGATTGATTATCACAGAAAGATCATTTATGGATTATTAAAAGTGTACTGTGACGAAAAAAAAAGATGAAAATCACTGATTAAGAAGATTAAAGAATTTTCGAAAATATTAGCTGGCAAATTGTGTTTCCGCCACCGTACGTTTTACGTTAGTTCGAAATTCTGCCACCGAAACACTGAAGCTTAACTACACTATCCTGGTGATCCCACCACCTGTTGCCCTTTAACAAAAATATTTCTTGGAAAAAACGTTGAAACAAAACTTATAGAAGCTTTAGCTATTTCCTAAAAAAACAATCCCAATTTGATAGAAAATTGGAAATTAAAAATATTTTTGCGAAATACGTAATTTGCATATATAGAAAAATCACTGAACATTGTATTTAATTTATATAAATACTATAATTAGTTATTTTTATTTTAATCGTCACAGCACAAATAGAAAACCAAATTGTTAAATACGTTGCACGTACACTATAAACTGAACATGTTGAAGAATTATAAAGTTCACATATGTAATGGAAATAACAATGGCTGGACATACCTCTTTTCATGCTTGTGCTAGGTACTAAGACACTGCCGCCCGAACTCATGTTGTGTATATTTTGTATGTACAGATAATTTAGAAATAATTTGTAATATTTGGAGGTAGTAGGTCGACGGGACCGTTGAAACAACCCATGGAATTTCTGCAAACTAGGTGGGGACAGACGCGTTGAAACTAGAATGTATACGTCATAATTCCGGAAATATGCCATCGCGAAGTCATGCGCACTATAAATGAGTTTGTATAGCAGCCAGCAAGTATACTTAAAATCAACCAACTTAACTATTTTTTAACAAAAAATATTTTTTATGAAAAATAGAAGAAAAAAAATGAGAATAATATATTAAGTTCATTAATAAAAATGCTTAGGACCAAATCTACAACTGCAAATTAAAATATATATTTGTATACAATAAAACCTAAATTTAATCAACCTCGGTTCAGGGTTTACTCGTTTAATCCACTTCCATCTCGATAAGTACATTTTCCGAAATAGTTTATTAAAAAAATACAGATTAAATAATTTCAATATTTTTACTTATACAATAATTAAAACCGCATTTAGTATTAGGGATACGTTCCTTAATAATTTTACGTTGGGGTCTGGTCGCCGTAAGTAATCTATACCTACTCTATATCCTGGGCAAATAGCGGCCCCTGGCGAAATTTTAAACGACCCACGAAGCATTTTATAATTTACTTTAATTAAAAATATATATCTATGTATAATATAAATAAGTTGGTTTACAAAAAAAAATAGATTGGTTTCGTGATCGTGTCGTGCCAAAATATTACTTCACTGAGAAGGCAATTACAAATTTATCTATTCATAGTACCGGCAACAAATGATCTTAATTCATATACCAACATACACATAACTACTAAAAATCCAGAAAACATGTCTATGCCCATTGCCACTAGTTTCTACCTTCCTTCTTCTTTAGTCATTAAGTCCATCCTTGGACATAGGCCTTTCTCAATTGTTTCCATCTTTCCCTATTCTGTGATAGTTACATCCATGCTAGTCTGTCTGTTCCTATGCGGTCATCATACCATCTTATTCTACCAGCTTTACTAGGTAGAAAACTCCATTGTATGATTCGCCTGTCCCATCCCATCCTATCACTTTTTGCAACATAACCTCTCCAATATTGATGACTTTAGTTATTGCTCGTATATTCTTTCGTTTCGCTCTCTGTTCCTTTTTGTAATCTCGATCATTGACCTCTTCATTGTTCTTTGTACAGATTTTAGTGCCATATGTCACAGGTAAAATGCACTGTTCAAAAACTCTTGATTTGGGTGTTCACCTTTTTTTTATTTCGCAGGATGAATGATAGTTTGGCGAAAGCCATCCATCCCAGACTTATTCTTCTTCGTATTCCTTCCTTCTAATTGGTTTGCTTGATAGTAAGTTTCGGTCCTAGGTACATGTATACTTCCAACTTTTTGATTTCCTGTCCTCCCACTATTATTGGTTCTTCTGTTCCTATAGGTACATTATCTAGGTTTTCGAAAGGTTCATTTTCAGCCTTTATTTTTGTAGATTCTCTTTGTTGGTCTGCAATTATTGTTGATCTAATGAATATTCTATACTATGTGGCAAGATAATGATATCGTCACCACATATTAGATTGGTTAGTCCAGTTTCATTGCTGTTGATAACTTTGTCGTTCCAGTCAGTTTTCTTATAAATCTTATCCAATGCTGAAATGAAGAGTTACGGAGATAAGGAGTCACCTTGTACTCCTCTTTCAAGTTGGACAGGTTTAGTTTTTTCGTGGAGAAAGTTGCGGTTGCTTCTTTGTTGCATTCTTTGTTGGTATGCGTCGAACTTTCTCTCGTCTGTTGGTGATTATTTTTGTCAGTAATTTGTATACATGTAACATTAAACTGATCAGCCTATAAATTTCAATCTTGTTGTTATCACCTTTTTTGGTAGATTAGGACCACGTTAACGTTTTTTCATTGTTTTGGTATTTTCCTCGTCTTTAGGCATTAGTTTAGTAGTTTTAATTTTCTATATTAGTATTTCCATAGTGATATTCTCATCTCCAATTGATTTATTGGATTTCCTGTTAATGAAAGTAGCTATTACCTCCTTCTAATCTATATGCTACAATTTCATAGATACTGCACATTAAAATAACTATTAAAATATAAATATTTTTAATGCGGCCCGCGCTCAAATTTTCATCCACAATGTGGTCCTACAGCCAAAAGATTTGCCCACCCCTGCTCCATATGAAGATTTCCCTTTTTTTAAATAAGGCGTGATTTATTTATAAAACTAATTACTGGAGACCGGATTATATGCAACATAAAAAGCTTGCAAATATGCAATATTTATAAGTTTGTTTTAGATTTTTTTATTTATAATCAGCATAAAATTAAGGAATGACTCATTTATAAACTACTGATATCAAGGATATTATAATAAAATTAACAATAATTTAACATTTCGTTATTCTTGCAAACGTTAACAACCAGGTACAGTTTAAAATATTCGGTAGAAAGATTCGATCACTCAAAATATTTTTATACGTGGAAAAGGTCCGCTCCACATCCACTGAAGTAACTGGGCAATATTTGAATTTGGGTGCTATGCTAGCACTTATAGTTTCTGGTAAATGTTCTGCCGTCCACTTGATAAAACTATCAACTTGGCACAAATGTTCAAAGCCCGGGTTATTGTTCAAAATGTTTTCAAACTTAGTTTATGCAAGCAACTACTTTGGACTGAGACGATGACGCGAGGTACTTACTTCGATATTATTGTTTAAATACCATTTGGTAATTTATGTATACTTTATAAATGCAACAACAAATATATCCAGCCCGGGTCTATTATAGATTTAAACAATATTTCCGATTTATTATAGCAATAACTAATTTACACTTAAAGGTTTAGATGTAATTTCGCATGCAGCAATAGCGGTTTCGAATGTGTAGGCGTTCAATCAGCATAAATATTATAATATATGTTATAAGTATTGACGATTTAGTAGGCAGTGGTGTTTAATCTATTTCCTAGTAACTATTTAATAAATCTGTGGTTTGGCCGGAAACAATGTTAGATTAACTACCCTACCGAAAAATACTCTACCTAAATATAGTGAAAATATGCATCATCACTAGATCTTAGATGAAATATGCAATGACCGTTAAAAGTGGACTAAATATGTAAATGCTTATGCAAATGCATATAATCCGGTCTCTACTAATAACATATCTATTTAGAATATATATCAAGCTAATAAAAATATGTTTGAGGCGTGACATTTGGCATTCACAATTTTTGACCAAGTACCAAAAAAAAAGTTCCCCATAATCTACATCATAATACTTCGTGAAATTAGGGATTGCAATTGGAAAACCGCATCCGGTAATCCGCCGGATCCGGCATCACTAAACGTTTACCGGATCCGCTAACAATATACCGGACCCGGTCACCGGATCCGGTGATGGTAATTTTTGGTAAATTAATCGCGCTGTTGCATGAGTAGGTACTTTAAATGCGTGGTGCGCATGGCGCCACGTGGTTTTTTTTTAAACCAAAAATGATTTTGTGAAAAATAATGTATACTTAAAATAATTACAGTGTTTGCCCGTGTATAATGCGCACTTTTTTCCAAAAAATTGCCTCTAGAGTGTAGGTCCGCGTTATAGGCGCACAACAAGTAGGTTAAATTTTAGGGTTTGCCTTATGCACCGGCAAATACGGTATTTATAGTAAGTTGATTAAACTAAATAAAGTAGGTCTGTCGAATTACGCCTAGAGGCTAATTGCGCCTATAATAAATACCTCGGGTTAGGTAATTTATAAAATCAAACTTAATACCTAGGCATCAAGGTTTATACATCCCGAAACAGCCACGAATCGCGCCTGCGGCACTTCCCCCACCCAGGGATAGTAGTCCACTGAGGCGTCCTGGCGAGTAGTGGCCGCCCCGTTTTTAAGAACAGATAGCGGGAATTTCAGGTCAAGTTTTAATGAAATTTGTTAGTTTAGAAGTAAACTATAAAGCTTATTTGTTAGTATGATTATTGTACCGTCCGTAACCAGTTTTTCTATAATATATTAAGCAGTCAATTTTTCTTTAAATTTTAAACTTATTAGAAGTGTCCTTGACGGTAATTACTATTGTGGTTATTTATAAATAAAAACACTTTAATATTCTATTACAAAGAAAAGAAAAAAGAAAACAAGTTAAATATCTTAATGATTACATATTATAAAAAGTCAACTGAACAAAACAACTCAAAACCGTTAATGTTCTTAAAAACAGTTCTACCAACTTAATCTCAGAATAAAACTTAGGCAACAACTTCAACAATTACGCCTAGGCGTTATTACCTATACCCAATGCTACCGTAGGCGTTTTTAACCATCTCGTAAGCTTGTAATGATTTTATTTGCACATTATGAAAATGAATTCATTAATCCGCAAATGTAATTCATTGTAAATATATGTATATGTATATATATATATATATATAGATATATATGTATATATATATATATATATATATATAGATATATATGTATATATATATATATATATATATATATATATATATATATATATATAAATTTTAAAATATAATAATAGGTTACCTATGTACTTTTTGTGCAAAAGTAAAATAAATAACTAATTAGTTCATTGTTTTACTTAACAAAAATATGTCAGCTGTAAAGAAAAGCGTGCCTCATGAACACGTGAACAAGTGGTTAGGTTATCTAGTTAAAAAGCAGCTAGTAGTTAAACATCCCTGAGAGAACATTACGAGATTATTTAAAAAGTAGTATGTCCAAAGAAAATTTAGGTAAAAGATCAATATTTCCTTGCGAACAGGAAGAAGATTTTGTGAAAAGGATTGTTAGATTTGCAGATTTGGTTTTGCAGATTTGCAGATCCCGTTAACGCCAAAGATGATACGGAAACAAGCATTTGTGTTTTGTGAGAAATATAACATTACTAACAATTTTAACAAGTTGTTAGGTATTGCCGGACGAGACTTGTTTACATTATTCCTGAAGTGAAATAGCAATGTAGCAAAACGCCGCAAAGCGCAATTTCTATATCAAGCCATAGGCCAAAAACTCAACAAAGCAATAGTTTCACATCATTTAAAAGAAGTGGAAAAATTATATGACGAACTAGGAATCCATTACAATCCAGCTAGGCTTTATGTATTTGACGGGGCAAAGTGTCATTTAGACTACAGAACTGCTGAAGATGGATGAAGGTGGATTACCTGGCAGTGTTCCCACTATTTTTTGTTAGTGCTGCGCGGTCCAAAGTCGAGTGTGAGCAAAAAAACTAAAAATACATTGCGCAATTTTTTTATACTTTTATTTATTCAAACCATAATATCAAATAGAGAAGTAATAGTTTTGAATATTTCTTTGTATTTGGTACTAACTAATTGTTTTTAAACTCGGTTTTAATTATTTGCCCATTTGATAAATGTAATTTTATTCTCATTAGATCACCTAGGTATTCATATTGCTGTCTGTTGCGATATTTTCTATTAATCGAATTCATGACTGAAAATCCCCGTTCGCCATCCGCACTGGGGTACCCATAGTAAGATAACCATACTTTTGTAAAGAATAGCATGATTAGAAAATTATGAATGGGTTAGTAACAAAGTTAACGTATCGACCAATGTTTTGTACAATCCAAGTTTCTTCAGAATTTCATTTCAGAATATTCAACTCATATTTTATCAATGTCAATACATTAATATATTTATGATAATTATAGAATATTTTTCGGAAAGATTCATAATATTCTGTTTTCCAAAATTTAATTTTTTTCCTGAATTTATAATAATCTCATTATCTCATATCTTAATCTCATTAAGTGCATACCATTGTTTTTGATCGTCATCGGGAAATCAGACACGTTGGACAAATTGCATTATATATATTTGAAGTATCAATATTATTTTGATCTTCTGCTAATAGTTATTTAGATGACTACTCCAAAGGATTGTGTCTCCCAGGTATTGAGATTTAAATTTTCTTTTTTCCGTATTAACATGCTGATGTGCATCAATAATAGTTTAAGAAAACAACTTTTCTGTTGGTATTTGTACAAAGATGAAAGCTCTTCTAATATGACTTTGCACAATTTGAATTTTTGCACAATATTTACAGATAGGATCATTTCGTTCCATAACGTGACAGTAGTCTATTAGAACATCATAATTTTTGCACTATCTGCGAAATATCTGGTAAACTACCTTACTTCATTGATTAGTTTAAATGTTATGGCATTAAACATTATCTCCAGTAAACATTATCTCCAGTGAACATTATAATATTTTGATGTTTAAGTTATCTTCAACATAATTTTTTTAATTTTTTTATACAAATGCTGTCACAATGTTCGAATTTCAAAATACCAACAAATACAGTTTTGTAATATATATCATTATCACGATATTTAAAATCCAAAATTAGTACTTTTGTACCGAAATATCGGTGTAAGGAATTTTCATTTCTTTAAAAACATTTTTTTCCAGGATATTGTTTATACATTCGGTGAATTCTAAAGCATAATTTTGACTTCGGAGATTTTGTGGCAACTTATTTTTTCCTTCCATGTGCTTATGGATCTTAGGAACGGAATTAATTGATACGTATTCGTTATTCAGTTAATACGCATAGCTAATTTTACATTTTCGATTAATACATTAACTACATTAACTCTCAAAATCAGATTTTGACTGTTCTAGTTTTTCTCTTTTTTCCGTGACGTTATTCAGGTGTTTCCATTAACATTTCTACATTTTTAAAATTAACTATTTTTTATTACTTACCTTTGCCTTAATTTGCCTTATTACTTACTATTACTTACTTAAGTTTCCGCGTACTTAAATTACGAGACGTTGATTTTGTCTTCTAAATTGGGGAAATTTCGGAAGAAAAAAGATTAATTAATATATTAAGTATATAAATAGATTATTTCAAAAGACATATTATTCAAAAACAGCATAGAGAAGCTGTTAATTATATATATATATATATAATATTATTATTATTATTATTATATATATATATATATATATATATATATATATATATATATATATATATATATATATATATATATATAATAATAATATTATATATAATTAACAGCTTCTCTATGCTGTTTTTGAATAATATGTCTTTTGAAATAATCTATTTATATACTTAATATATTAATTAATCTTTTTTCTTCCGAAATTTCCCCAATTTCGAAGACAAAATCAACGTCTCGTAATTTAAGTACGCGGAAACTTAATGCTATCTGCGCAGATTTTAAAATATCACGAAAACTGCTGCGCATCCGCGCACCCGTGCAGCTTAACGTGAACATTGATACTTGGTATCTCTCTTTACTGTCTACCCTTTCGAGAGACATGAAAGAGAAAGCGAATAAAAGTGAAGTGGCCAAACTAGCCAAAGGTAATACTAAACCAAAACAAATGAAAAAGTAGGCAGACGATAAAGAGAAAACACCTAACAAGAGAAAATTAAGAGAACACGATATTATAAAAAACAAAAAAAAGAATATTTCCCTATATATTTTTTTTTGTACTACTAAACTATAAGAAAAAGAAAATAAATCAGCAAAAAGAAGGATAAAGAAAACAAATGTGGGGAATGGTATTGCGGATATGAGATCATATGAGAATTGTACAAAATGATACCACGAGGAGTGTATCGGTTTGACAATAAAAGGCAATGAAGAATTTAGATGTCCTGATGGTTGTGATTAATTCTAGCTACGTAGATTTTGAAAGGCGTTACTTCCTCAACTGGGTATAATAACGCCTGCAATCTTTTTTTTTATTCATTTTTGTTTGATAATCTCTATAGAGATTATTTGATTATGTTTAAACCATGTACCATTGAAAAAAATAATTATTTATGTTACGACCTTAGTAATTTTAGTTTTTTTGTACTTGATTGTATAACTGTGAAAACATGTTGTAAAACTTAAAAGAACTGATGATTAGAATACTCCTGCTTAGAATAATTATATTACTAATTATAAAAAAACTGTAATAATTTGTTAATAAAAATTAATTTTTGGAAAACTGTCGTAGGCTAAATTTTACTTCAGTAGTTTAATTGCGCCAAAATGATGGTTTTTGAATTCGGCTCTTTTTTCATTACTTTAATAAACAGACCAACAATATTTTGTGTTTTATTTGTACAATAATAAACATACATTCCATAAGCACATTCCGTTCTTCATCTTCATTTAATATATTTGAGAAATTTACGTTCATGCTTAAGTAGGCGTAATTCGACAGACCTACCTTAGTTATAAACTCATTATTGTGGTGCCATGCATAATTCATCATGATGTCTGTTATAAATGGGTCATTCTTTTACAAATCGTATGGATTTGAAGAAAAAAAAAATTATCACATTTTTGAATGACATATAATTTTTTTTCCAGCACTTTATTATTCATTCAAAAGACACATATATCGGGATTTTGTTCGGAAATGTGTATTTCTCAAAATATGTACATTTTGCGTTTTGTTGGTTAGCTGGATTCTCGAACATTCAAAATTCATTTTCTCCGGTTCTACTGAACGGATCATTCTCATTTTTTCACTATTTAATACTGTATTATGTTAGCTTCTTAGTCAATATTTTTTTATTGTTAATTAATATAAAATAATGATTAAATTGTTCAAATAATGTTTTCCTGCTTATTCCCAAAACGTATGATTTTGAAAAAAGTACCATATATTTGCTAGGTCTTAATCTAAAAAACCTATGTTTCAAAAAGTTGGGGTCTCTATTCAAAATAATTTCGAGTGAGCGCGTCGCTTCCGAGCGACGTTTTTATTAGCCTTCCTCGGCACGCTGCGATACATTCGCGTGGTATTTATAACCTAAAAACTTAGTGAAAACTACGTAAAGTTCGAACCATATAAGACCAAAATTATCCTCCAAATTATCGAAATCATCAAAAATACGAACGGATAGATGTTTGAACCCGTTCAATTTGTTTCTTCATCCGACAGTGCGGAATTACCAGAGCATCAGGAAAGTCCTGAGGCAATATTTATTGGTATTGAATATACCTATAACAGAAGACTCTCTGAGACAAAAAATTTGCAACACGTGCCGACGTAATTTGTCGAAATTACGTAAAAACAATGAAAATAACAACGTACTTCAATCTAACGAGAAGGTATTTTTAACTATTTATTATCTATATTTCACGATCACATGTTTGATGTGCGTATGAATATATTTTTAGCACAAAGAAGTTGATGATTGTAACACCTCGCCAAATGATGAAGTGTTTGATGAAGATTATGGGGACGTGGATCATATCTCGGAAAGTCCTGCATCGTTCGAAAGAGACAAAGAAGTAATTGATGAAGCGATTTATGCAATCAACAAGGGTATGGGTATGATTGGAACTTCACCAATTAAAAAGAAGAAAGTTTCTCAAAAGATGTATTCAAAGGATAAAATGCAAAATATATCTAAAGCAATGTCAGAAAGGATTTTCCACACTGCGATTAATGTGAATGATAGTGTTGACGAAAATGATGGTTATGATATTTTGCAAATTTTAAAAGGCAGATTCAACTCAACCGCGGAACGTGCAATACAAATTAAAATTTTGACTATTTTTAAAGAATGGTCTTTTCGAAAAATCACTTTCCTTCTGCTACGACTCACATGATAACGATTGCGAAGAAAACTGCCGAAGAAAAAGGAATCTTAGCCGATCCTAGCACGAAGAGTCATCCGTGAGAAGAAGTAGTTGACTTAATAATCAGCTTTTATGAACTGGATGAAAATAGCCGCATGATGCCAGGACAAAAAGATTATGTGCCGGTCAAAGCAGACAATAAACGCATTCAAAATGCAAAAACGATTATTGTTAATGAATTTGAGAGAGCTTCATCAATTATTCAAAGAAAAATATCCTGTAGTCAAATGTAGTTTTTCCAAATTCGGATCTTTGAGGCCAAAACATTGCGTGCTAGCCGGTGCAAGTGGTACCCTGTATTCAGTCTGTGTTTGTGCTATCCATGAAAATGTAAAATTATTAATCGAAGGGTCGAATATTAAAAACCTGACAGCCGATACACCGAACTCAATGCAAACTTATCATGACTGTTTGTGCCGTATGATTTGCGTTGAAGCATCAACAAATTGTTATTTTGGAACGTGCTCTGAGTGTCCTGGTGCAACAGATTTGATCGACGAATTAGAAAACATTTTCGAGTTTAATTACATTGACGAAATTACTTACAGACAATGGACTAACGTTGATAGGACCACTTTACAAGTGATGATATCCCCAGTGGACGAATATTTACAAAAATTAAAGACCGGTTTAGAAAAATTACTTCTGCACTCATACCTTGTTAAACTTACTTTTGTTGTTCAAAATGCTGTACAAGGAATTCACTGGAATAATAACCAATCAACAGTGCACCCATTTGCAATACTACAGGCACGCTGACGGCGAAACTCGAATGAAAAGTTTCGTAATTATATCCGAATGTTTGCACCATGATACAATTGCGTTTTATGTGTTTCAAAAGCATTTAGATACAGTAGACAGCAGATTTTATAAAGAATTTTTTTTTCCAACTTCTCACGGCAAAGGTGCGTGCGATGGCCTGGGTGGGACTTTGAAAAGGTTAGCTGCTAGAACTAGTCTTCAAAGAATAACCAATCCAATCCAAACGCCGAAAGAATTATTCGAATGGGCAACTGAGTCACTCCCTAACATTTCATTGAAATTTGTAGAGGATAAAGAATATAACTATGAAGAACAAATATTAGAGGTAAGATTCAAAATGGCTCTAACGGTGAAAGGGACGTTAACATACCATTGCATGATACCGATTACAGAAAAAAAAAGCAGAAGCAAAACATTTTTCGTCACAGGAACATTCAACGGAAGTTAAAATTATGAAATAATTACTTTGTTTGTAACATATCGTTGAAGATTAAATAGTATTTGTATATCGAAAATAAATATGTTAGGTAATAATTATATCGTCTCTTGATCTATCTTAATATTCAATTTTTTTTCTTCATAGAAATAGAATCATTATATTATAGAATATTCAGTAAAATAATGAGGGTCACTTTTTATTTGTTATCTTTCTGAATAATGTATATTCTATCCACATGACATGACGTATCAGTAAGAAATGAGCGCCAATGTGATCAAGAATCCGTTGGAACTATATCCGCGCGCTTGAAATTATTTAATATCTTCTGATTTAATAGAGAACTCGCCTTTTTGAAACATGCGTTTTTTAGATTAGGACCTAGTAAATATATGGTATTTTTTTTAAATTTCATGCGACTTGGGGATGTGCATGAAAACATCATTTGAACAATTCAATTGTTTTTATTTTATATTAATTAACAATAATAAAATACTTCCACCATGCGATTAAGAAGCTGACCTAATAAGGTGTTAAATAATGGAAGATCGAGAACGATCCATTTAGTAAAATTGGAGATAATGAATGTTAAATGTTACTGAATCCAGCAAACTACCAAAATTAAAAATGTATATATTTCTGAAAATACACATATACGAACGAAATCCCGATATAAGTGTCGACTTATTTCATGTAAACAAGTGACAAATAAAATTTCTGACGAATCCAAATCATGGAGTCAAAGTAGGTGTACGATTTGTAAAAGAATGACCCAACAGTATATCTTGTTGATCACATCAGCATCTAATTGATCTCGTACCTTTTGCAAACAACTACTTGAGCAATTGCATTCATAACAGTTATGAAGTTTATAAACTGGTAACTGAATTCGACTTTAATGTCAATATCGCCTTCCAAACCTGTCTCCGCTTCCAATCGATTTAAAGGCGAGATTCCACTGAAGCAACTTTTCAGGCAACGGCAACATCATATTAAGGGTGTTTTTAGGGGGTACATTTATTTAGGGGGATTTTTTAGCATGTACTCGCAAAAAAATGTAGATATTTACGAAATTTTTTTGAGGTCGATAAATTAAAGTTAAAATTAGAATGTATATGAATGTATAATTTGTAATCCCAGATAATACTTTTAGAGAACAAATCCAGTATTATATCTAGCGACTATTTGCTCCAACACATTATTTAAGACTGTTTTCACCTCGAAAGATCAGACACTTTAGAGCTTTTAATTTCTTTAATAGTGATATGAACTACAACAGTTTGACTATAAATAAAATTCAATGTAACTTCAGACAACTCGTTTTCGAAAAATTCTTGTAATATTTTGGGACCCTGTTATAAAGTAAAGTACGAGCGTAAAGGCTCAAACATTTTGATTACACGTTCCACAGCAGGTGTTAACGAAAGCCATCTCGTTGTGGAATATGCCAACATACTTTTTTATTCTATTTCTGCTTCCTCACAAAAATCTTTAAAATTGGTGGCCCTCACTCTTCTACTCAATCCACAATCTTTTATGCACAATATTTTCATTAATATTAATTTTATCTGCGAATAGTGCGATTATTTTTTCTTTCAAATTATGGTAAGTTATTATTTTAAGTGCTCTGAGAAGAGTGCTGTAGTTTCTCCTGGTTCAGAATATAAATTAACATTTACTTTTGCATTTTCCAAATATTTTTTCAAAAATTCGAATGCGTAATTTTGGAGTACAATTTTAAATTTAATTCTTTTTTATTATATTTGACCTACAATCCATATTACGAAACTATGGTTATGGTATATTGTATGATTTGCAAATGTTCCCTCCGATATTGCTATTTTTTTTAATGAACAATTTATATTTTTCAAGTAGTCAGTCACCTTTCACGATAAAGCCTCTGCATTAATATGAGTGCTATGTTTATCAATCTTATAATGTTTTGTTTATGCCGCTATTAGCAATACTGAATTCTGAGCAACAGTAGTGTATTTTGCGACAGTGCCATCATTTTTGCTATCATCTTTCTCTATCAATAAAGCCATCTGATCATTGAACAACAAGAACAACTGATCATTGAGAACAAAAGAAATATTCTAATGAGATTACTGTCTGTCCGACTTATTGTTTTCACTATTAATAAAATTACTTGAGAATCTGTTGGGATTCCCCGTGGTCTGTTTGTCCTGTTCATATGGCACCGCATCTATTTCGCTCCAACACAATAATTCCACCATGCCTCCGACTTTCTAACTAACTAACGGGCTACTTGGCGATAGTGATAACAGTGATTCGGGATTCGTTTTGAAAATGCATAAAATCACATTTATAATTATTTAGTTTTACAATATCATGCGAAGTAGTACAAGTAGTACATCTTATAAGAAAGGCAGTACAAATGCAGAACCTAAAAATTGGACAGTACAGACTCAGATCTCAAAGAAGTACTGTACTGCCGAAAGCAGTACGTCAGGTCACGTTATCAAACGACTATACAATTTATATTATTAAGCCTTTAACCAACAAATGCACATTGTTTACAGTTGTGCTTAGAAATTAACAAAAAAAGCAAAACCAAAACAAAAACTAATATCCCCTCACTAGCCCTCATTAAATACATACCCCGATTAATTTTAATATTGAGTCAACATTATGTTTAGGACACAAAAACACAAGACATTGAAGCAATTTGTTTTTAATTTCAATTATTTCTCGTTTAACTTAAAAAAAATACTAACTACACAAATAAATTGGAATTTTTTCAAAAAATAACCTAAAAACCCTGTATACCTAATTTCCGCTCTAATCATCTTCAGATCTGATTAGAAATAAAAAAGGAAAAATTGTAATTTTCCCAGGAAAAAATAAATAAAGATTTTCTACAAACTAAATTAAAAAAATCGGTATGTCCTCCATCTGGAAAATACAATTAAATTTTTGGAACGTGTTAAATTGTTGTTAAAAAGAAACAAATAAAACATTACATGTAAGGTTTTCGGTGTAATCATCATTGTAATCAGATTTTCTTAAAAAAAACGAAATCTGAAAAATACAAATAAATCGGAATTTAAAAAACAAAAACAGAAAAAATCAAACCTTACATTAAGTAATGTCCTGTCTATTTATCATAAAGTTTCCTCAAAATAAGAAAAAAAAAACGAAGTTGCTCCAAGTCCTTTGTCCGAAAAAAAAACAAATAAATTGGAATTTTGTTAAAAAAATAAAAAGAGAAAAAACCTTACTATTGTAATGTGCGATGTAGTCATCGGAGTCCTCGTCTGGGGATCGTCGGTCCTGGCTGGGGATGCACGGGATCGTATATCTTACCAGCCATATGGAAAAATTGCAGAGCGGGATCAAGCTCAAGCACTGTGCATCGCTTCTTACATCATGTACCGAGCGAGTATACCGGATACGTGTCTTTTGATATGCCCAGATGACGGCATGATAGATTTAGCAGCCCTCCAAGTTGACTCTATGGCATTTGTATGTGCCCCGGTATCGGGATCTTTAAAGTTAATCGAATGATTAACACTTAGGTGTTTGTAGCCAATGTCATTGAGAGCGCTATAGGACTTCCAACAGTGCCACGTTCGTAACCACCGAAAACCCACTGCCCTTCCACTCTGCGACCCCGAGGATATTTGCGCCTTCCGAAATTAAATTTATCCATCTCAACGACCTTATCAGGACCGCCGAGTTTCTCAGACTGAGTAAAAATTCATCGAAAACAACCTCACGGCAAAAAGATGACCAATCAATTGCAGTTTGCTTGGCCATCTCCAACTGTCTGTCGATCAGCATCAACGATGCATTTTGAACCCAAAAAGAGACGAACCCAAGAATCTTCAATAACGGTAACTTGGACCTGGCAAAGAAAGACAGGTAAACCTAATTTTCAAAAAATCCCGTATTCTGTATTATACCAATAAAATTAAGTTTTTAAAAAAGCTTATAAATCATGTTTACAATTTATATATTAATAGAAACTAGTGAAATTACCTAGTTAATAGTAAATATTATAATTTAAGAGAAATAAACTTGCGTCCAAAGAAATCAGCCTACTGTATATTTTTTTAAACTATGTATGAGAAAAAATAATAGTTATTTACATTAGAGTGCGGAAACATTGATTTTACAATGCAACAGCTCGTTTGGGTTAGGTTAGGTTGGGGAACGTTCCGCAACCTAACATTTGCTGGAGCATTGTAAAATCATTTCCGCACGATATTTGTATAAGATTTTTTGGCCGACAATTATTATTTGAGAAACAAATAGATTTAGGTTAAAAAATGTGGTGTAAAGTAGCGTTTTTTTAATTAGAATTTATTGTGTTATACTTAATTAATTTTGTAAGTGTCCCTGAGAGGTTAAAATTTACTGGTCACTTTACCGCATCGTAGCCGTACTTTGAAACATTGTACGTAAAAATCTAGTTTCGCTGGACGTATACACGATGTCAAAGCTAGCTTTACAATTCAGGAGGCTAAAAAGAAATTTTCCGTTTGAAAGATTATTTAATATGCGTTCGGGTCTATTCTGTAACTCCAGTTTATTTTAACAGACCGTTAAAGCGTTGCCGCGTTGCCATATGTTTTCTTGGGCGAAACGTATGTCCTAACCTAATTTTGATAAACTGATTTAGCTGTCAAAACAACTACATTGTACATGATTTGTTGTTATTGTGTCGTTATTGTATTTTATATTTAACCAAGTTTGTAAATTTATGTAAATTGAAATATTTAATAAGATAATAATATAATCTATCGGGTATGTGAGTTGGAATTTTTAACCCCCAAAATTTAATGGGCTTGTATTTTTTTTGCCATCTTAAAGGCTTTATTTCTGGAATTTAATTTTTTACAGCTTGCACATTGAAATGTATAATAGGATAAGTGCTGAAAATAATTTAAAGCTGAGGCAATAAAGCCCAATGCTGAATAAATTACAATATGCACATGGTTTAATATTCAAAGTTTAAATTAAAATCGAATTGCCTTCTTATACTTATTTTCAGAAAAATGTTTTGGGAAATACAGGCAAGTTATTGGGGAAGGGGTTTGAGCTTTCCTGTTTTTTTAAAAATATATTTGCAATCACTATTAAAGTAATTCTTCTTCGAGTGCAAATTAACCCTAGATAGCTAATGTTCGTCAAAATGATGAACATCTAAATGTAGTTTATCATAGAAGTTAAGGGACATTAGCTATGTAGGGTTAAAGAACAACCTAAATAATTGCAACTAATTATTTGGGAGTAGATTGAATGATTTAGAAGCCTACTACTTATTCTTTATCCTACAATATAACTAAATTTATTGTAATTTTAGATTCCAATACTTCCAAAAAAAGGTGTCCTAGAACATCAAAAAAACAAATTGAAATAATAATAAATTATTTCCACGACAACCAAATTATGTTGAAATCCAAATTGAGTCTGAAGGACCAGTCAACTCTTCAAAAAAAGTGGGAGGAACTACCCCAAATTTTAACCAATTGTGAGAAAGGTCCCATTAAAACTATTTCCCAGTGGAAGAAGGTGACACATAAAGAGATTAATTATTTCTTGCAATTGTTTATTTACATTACATTTTAGGCATTTGCGGAACTGAAGGGAAACACTAAGAAACGTGATAGGCAAGTGTACCTGTCACGGCATGCCACTGGAGGTGGCCCATCAAAATTAAAAGAACTGTCTGATCTGGAGGAGAAATTACTGGGACTACTGTCGAAAGTAACTGTGGAAGGAGCAGATATTACCGAAGCAGGCTTAAGTACAGACACAAATTTTGAATCGGTAAATGATGTACTTACAATAGATTTGGAAGAGGTATAATTTTTATTTTTATTGTATACGTAATTGATAACAGAATATTTTGCTTTTATTAGTGTAATGATGGAATCAATTCCCACCAATCGCTGCTGTCACCGCATAACAACTTACTGTTGTCACCACAAAACACATTGTTGTCACCACAAAACACATTGTTGTCACCAGAAATACTAAACACGAAAGGGCAGAGGCGACTAGAGGCTACCATAGCAAGGCAACAAAAATCAAGTGATTACCTTGCTGACACAATAGCAAATTTGTCTGCCGCCCTAGACAGGCAAAATGAAACAAACAAATTACTTTCAGAGGCTATACTCAAGTTGGCAACTGCAGTAGTACTGAAGAAATAAAATAAAATTTAATTGTAATTGTTTTTATTTAATATATAAGTATAAAAAACAATTATTTCTTCTATCAAAGAATTGCGCACATTTACACCCTGAACATACCATTGTCCATTTTGAATGGTCATTTCTGAAAATATTTAAAAAAAATATTTTTTTTAATATATATATATATATATATATATATTTATATATATATATATATATTTATATATATATATATATATATATATATATATATAACCTAGTGGTTGAAATTCTTCACCAATATTATTTTCATCAGCATTTTGTTCTTCTGGCAAGTTCACTATAGT
This sequence comes from Phosphuga atrata, assembly GCA_944588485.1. Taxonomy (NCBI): domain Eukaryota; kingdom Metazoa; phylum Arthropoda; class Insecta; order Coleoptera; family Silphidae; genus Phosphuga; species Phosphuga atrata. The sequence continues at coordinate 32,316,307 of OX155895.1, forward strand.
GATTTGCTATATTATGCAAAACTCCACATGCATATATAATTTGTCCAGCTTTTACAGGATGATAATTGAGTGTCCTGTGCCGCAATAAACATCTAAATCTGCTTTTAAAAACCCCATAGAAACGTTCAATACAATTTCTTGCAGAACAATGCAGTTGATTGTATCGACTCTCTGGAGAACCTTCCACTGCTCCAACCACTGGAGTCATTAACCAAGGTTCAAGGGGATACCCAGAATCTCCTAAATGAGTGTAACAAGTACAAATGCCATAACAAATAATTATAGTATACAACCTATTAAATATGTATTGTGCATGCCATCCAAATGTTGTTGCTGAAGGTGTCTTTTGACATTCATCGACATCCAAATTGCAGAATCATGTGTAGATCCAGGAAATCTGGCATTCATATTAATGATTTTTAGATTTGTGTCACATATCTGTGAATTAAAAATTTATTATAATATATTCTAGTCTTCTTGTAGTGCTTACCACTTGTGTATTATACTGGTATAACCTTTTTGGTTATAATATACACGTCCTGGGTAATTAGCATCTTCCGCAGGTGGGGCAATAATTGCAATATGAGTGCATTCAATTGCTCCTATGATGTCTGGTAAATTATATTTGTTTAAGAATCTTAAAAAAAAATTAAAAAATTGTTCACGAGTGATATCAACAATCTTACTGCTGTTTAATTTCAGTACATGTAACATTCTCTGTTGGAAATTTTATCCACTCTACCAATAAATGATTATTAATTGCATCAGTCACTTCACTAATACACCTACTTATTGACGGTTGACTCATTCCCAACACATGGTTTTTACCAATATCTTGCTGGTAACTGCCATGACCATAAAAATTGAGTGCAGCCAAAACCTGAATTAAAAAAAAAGAAAACGTTACCCAGGGTAACAAAAGCAAAAAGTGAATAATCAAATTGCAACTTTTACCTTTAACATAATAGGTATTCCATTTGATCTTATATTTTCTCGTATAACTGGTCGTAGTTCATCAATGACATACAAGGAACTCTCCTTTGTCAATGAAAACACTTGATAATTCAACATCTGGCAATTCAAATGGATTGCTGGCATCTCTCAATTGCCTCTGATATATTCTTGAGTAATTTCTACAATATGCATTATTAACATTATTTCAATTTTTATTTAATATAGAAATTAAATCCTTACATTTGTTGTAATCTTAATAGTTCTTCTAGTAAAAACACATTTATGATGCACGCCATTTTTTCAATAAAAACTCACTATTCATAATTTTAACCCAAACAACTTAACAGTACCTAAATCCCAGCCGTTAAAATTCGATGATTTTGAGGTTAGATTCACCTACTTCTGTTAATATTTGAACGGATTTGAATACCATTTAAAAATTTACCGTTTATCGATAGTATAGGCCACCAAATGTACAAACATTTATTGTCTCTAAAACACTTAATCTGACCAATTTATTATCAATTTTCCATATTTTGGATCGAGAGTGGGCTGCCGCGCGATAGGTGGTCTTGTTTTATTGTCTCTAGGACAACTTAACTTGACTAAAATTTTCCGGAACCCGAAATCAGTTTAAAAATTAGGTTAGGACATACGTTTCGGACAAAAAGAAACGTATGGCAACAAGGCAACGCTTTAACCGTCTGTTAAAATAAACTCGAGTTACAGAATAGACCCGTTTATCTACTACCACTATTGTAAATGCCCATTATTGTAGAGTTCGTGGACTATATAAATACATCATAACACACACGCATATAACAGTCCGCGATTAATGATAAGTTATGATTGATAACTCACACGTGCGTTTGGTTTACGATTCGTTGATTGGTTGAGAGCTGCTATTACGTGTTCATACATTCAGCGCCCCCCCGTGCCACAATTCAAACTAACGGAAATTGACTTAACTTGAATTGCGTATATTGGGTTGCCTCCATCTATGAAAACTCCTTTTCCAGTTTAATACAAATAAGTACTAAATAATAAGGTATGTAACCATTAAGAATGTATTTCTTTTAATTTCTTTCAAGTTATGTGGTGTCGAATAACAGTTTTATATGAAAATAAAACTGTTTATTATAATGTTAAATAATGATAATTAAATAAACAAAGATAAAGAAATAAATTTGTTACATCAAACATATTTTCCTTATTAAACTGAAACAAATTAGTGTGGTCGTATATGAAGTATAGTAAATAACTCGAGTTGTAAGGCAATTACGTACTCGCGGAATTACGTGATATATAAATAAATATGTATTACTATGTACATACTATGTATTCTTAGTACATACATATTTATTTATATGTACACATTTACCTATATAGGTAAATATTTTATTCTTTTTGAAATACAATTGTACAAAAAATATGTAAAATTGTTATTTTTTCTTCAATTATCTGGTCCCATATGAAATATTCCCAAAGTTTCCAAATTGTCTGGTCCCATATGTGTCGGATTATCGAGATTATACTGTATTTTAAACGAATTACATATTAAGATTACGAAATAGACCAGAGCCTGAGAAATAGTCCAAAAGTAGAACAACCTATCAACGAGGAATATTACCGAATTAACATATATTTACCTACACAGATTCAACAAAGATACAATGAATTATATCTGTATATATATATATATATATATATATATATATATATATATATATATATATATAAAACTAAAAAAATATATAAAAACTAAAAACATATTATACAAAATAATCATTTATTGTTTTTTGTTTCTTTGGCGTTTTCTACTGCCCATTTCGTACAAACATTGAGTGCGTTGAATGCATCACCGTTGGTGACGTTAGCTTCGTCGTCATCCGTGGAACAAGTTTGTCTGCGGATTTCTTCGTCAGAAAGGGACTGCAACTTTTCCTCGTTTGTGTCTTGAAGAGAATCTTTTATGTCATCGTTTGTCAGGGTAACATCCACTTCAAATTTGCTGGAAAGCTCTTGTGGAAAAATTAAAGACAATTGTATAGTGCAATTAGCTTGCTCAGAATTGTTGATCAGGTTTTCAGAGTTAATAGCAGCTTTTTTTCAGTTTTTTTCAAAAGAGCAAATGGTGTCGCTTTTGACATTATTACAGCTGTACGCGAGATTGAAAATGACGTCTTTAATGTTTGTTTTTTTGATGTTTGTCTTTAATTATTGATCCCATCAGTTTGTTTGATTATATCCGAAATCCCTTTCGGGGATTAACACTTTGCCGCAGTGAGAGGGCTCAGTTCTTCCAAGGATCCTAACAGCGATGCAATAAGCCGGGAGCTTATGCTCCTGGTAGGGCCACCCTTGCTGGTAAGGTCAAGGTGAGGAAGGAAGCCAAGTTAATCCACAGCACAGAGGGGAAAAAACCTCTTCAACAAAAAAAGTTCACTAGACTCAGTGGCGCGGGTCTAGTTGGGTTAGCCTTTATAAAATATGAAATGTCGAATGTATACAACACAATACCCCAGGCTGTTAGGACCAGTAGTCCACAATCCCACCCTGAGTTTAACTCAGGCAGCTCCTCGGATTCTGGGGGAGCAAACAATCGACAATGGACGGACGCTCGTACAACAGCGGCAGGGCCCGATCTAGCTATTTAGCCGCTCCGGGCAAAACAGGAGCTTGCTATTCCAAAGAAATGTGATATTGCTGGAATTGTATAATACTCACCTATGTTAGTCTACGGGGGCTTCTGAACAAGCATACAAAAGTTCATGAGAGTGTGTATGTATAAGTATGTTTATGAGGATATATGTATGTCTGTTAAAGAATTTCTCAAAAACTACTGAATGGATTGAAATATTTTTTTTAACGACATAATATTATCTTTCAATTTCATCATCATCATCATCAACCTGTTTCGACTTAGTGCTGGGTATAGGCCTATTTTCCTTTGTGTCTAGGTATGACCCTTTAACATACCCTTTAACAACAAACATTTTTTTATTAATCATGCGGGATAAGTACTATTTTACGCACGTTTTTTCGGGCGATAAATGGCTCTTTATTCATTTGCGTGCGACAAGTGTCACAAGTGCATGCAAATTGTCATTGTCATGGAGACCAATTGATTAAGTTAAAAAGATTAGGAACAAACTGTTATAATATTTAAGTTAAGGTTCATACGTTACGTATAAAAAAACACAAGAAATGATTTGTTTTTAATTTAATGCAAGTAAAAATAACACATTATTATGTAACGATACAAAACGAATCAGTCATTATTAAAAATAATCAAATTAGGTAAATAAAACATTGTTCCTGTAAATATTAAACTCTACCTCGTAATTAAAATAATTTTCTTCGCAATTTTTGCTCCGCAAAATTTTTAATAATTTCTAATAAATTTATACTGTCGCAAATCTTCGGTTCTATCGAAATCATAGCCAATCCAGACAATCTATTCTGTGTCATGGTGGATCCCAGTTAATTTTTTATTATTTTTAATTTGGAAAAGCATCTTTCACCACTTGCAATTGTAACTGGTAAAGTTAAAATACTGCGCAATACTGATATTTGGACCAAATCTTAAATCTGTTATGAATTTTAAAATGTCTTGAGGAGACAAATTGCTGTTTAAAAACATACAAAGAACTGATAACTCCTCTGAAAGGTCTATTGCATTCACATCACATGAGTTGTCGTGGGTTAAAATAGTCTCCAGATTCTTACAATGCTCTAACAATTCATATTTTGAAAGTTCTCTTAAGGCATATATGTTATATAAAAAAAGCAAAATATTTACTATGCTCAGTAATCTGGGAAAACCTTAACTCTAAGGAGTTTATAGCTGTATCTATAATGTGAAAAAATACTTCGATTTTATATTTTTGACGAGGTCCAATGATTGGTTAGTCACTACACTCGTAACCAAATTGCTTCTTTTTGGATCGAGCACGAAGTTTTGGCAAATTTTCAAAGTCTAACACCTCGCAATCAATTTCAGAAGCTAAGACTTTTGCGTCTTCAAGAACTTGAGTAAAATGCTCATCTGAACGTGAGTTTTTAAAGAAATCTTGAGTATTTTTAAGTATTTTAATAACAGAAACGAAATCAAAATCTTTACTTTGCATTAATTTACTAACCGGATTTATCCGATTCAAAGATTCGTACCAAATTATTATAGAACATAAAAATTGAAACTGTTTAATTTGGTTCAACAAACCCGAAGCTTCGTCTCGTGTAGAGGTATCCGTATCTGTGTTTTGGTAAACACTAAAGAATGCATCGTACACTTGTTCTATTTGATGTCTTAGTGGTTTTATTGCCTCGATTCGACTTTCCCATCTCGTGTTACTAAGTGGTTTTAGAGTAATATCTCTTACATTCTTCAAAAGAATTGATCTCAATGTTGAAGAGGAAAAGAAAACATATATTTTTTTCACAGTACTATAAAAATGTGTAGCTTCCAGTGAGGACTTTGCCATGTCGTTTACCACTAAGTTTAAAGAATGACTACTACAAGGAACATAAAATGCCCGTGGATTGATGTTTTTTATCCCGGCTTGGACGCCACTTTGAATACCTTTCATATTAGATCCATTATCATACCCTTGCCCTCTTATATTTTCTAAAGACAATCCAAGTGCTGGTAATTGTTCTAGGATAATTTCTGTTAGTGCCAGACCTGTAGATTTTTCGATTGGTATAAATCCTAAAAAACTTTTTTTTATTACAATTTATGACGTTCGGTTTGATTAATAGAAATATACCTAATTATGAGGGTCATCTGCTCAGTTTTGCTAGCGTCCGGGGTACAATTTAAGATAATAGAATAATATTTCGATTTAATGATAGCTTCCAGAATATGTTTTTTATGCTGTTTGAAATTGTATCAATAAACTCATTTTGAATAGTTTTACTTAAGTAGATTGTTTTTCTCTCCTCTTTCTTCAAAACTCTGCGTACATGTTCCTGCATAACAGGATCAAATGCGGCTAACAACTCTACTAGTTTTAAAAAATTACCGTTGTTATGTTGATATAGATTTTCAGAAGTACCTTGAAAAGCCAAGCAGTTTTTGGCTAACATTTTGATGATTGAAGCAATACGTAACAAAACTCCATTCCAGTGTTCTATTTCTGATTTAATTATTCTTTGTGACTCGGTATCTATCGTATGAGATGATTTAAGCCTACGTGAAAGTTCGACCCATAATTTTACAGCTTCTACATGGTTTCGTGATGTCTCATGAGATTTAAGCATATCGCCTGCATGCTTCTAATTTTAGTAGCCAGCTAATTTCAGATAGACCGGAAGTTGTAGTTGTATTAAATATTTTGCAGCAAAAACAATATACCGATTTTTTTGCCACAGAAAACACAAGCCAATCTCTCAAAATTTCTTCACCGTTGTTAAGCTTTCTCTTATAATATCTCGAAGTAAACCTTCGACCATTGTTATCCCGTGGAAATTCAAATTCATACAGTGGGTCAGGAAAACCTCTATTTACCAAATAAATTCTTTCTGCATCTGTTAATCTAACGGGCCACGTGGCTGGGTCGACATCTAAAAATGACGTTGATCCTGCAGAAACACTTGTAGTTGCAATAGCACCATCAGCTACAATAGCGCTTGACCCAGAAGTAGAAGCACCAGGTTCACAGATTATATTGGAATCGGGCGTATGTTCATCATGTGATTTAAACGAAGCCGTAGCTACTACATCGGTTTCTCGTATGGGTGACGTTGGTTTGTTAAGCTCACTTTTCTTTAAAAAGGACTCTAAAGCATGCTTTTGCCGCTCTGCATCTTTTTCGAGTCTTCGTTTTTAGGGTTCCGTACCGAAAACGGAACCCTTATAGGATCACTTTGTTGTCCGTCTGTCTGTCTGTCTGTCTGTCTGTCCGTCTGTCTGTCTGTCAAGACCTTTTTCTCAGGAACGCGTAGAGGTAACAAGTTGAAATTTGTATCAAATACTCGAGTCTGCGGTCTCTTTCAGCTATGAAAAAATCAAACTTGTAAGTCAACGCAATCAAAAGATATGACCGTTTATGTCGCATATTTTGCGATTTCACGAGGGAATCAAAACCTATAGGGTACTTCCCGTTGACCTAGAATCATGAAATTTGGCAAGAAGCGGTGTCTTACAGCACATGTCAAGGGAAAAATCTGAAAACCGTAAATATGTAGTTTAATTACAAGAAAAATGCGAATTTACTATTAGAAACTTATGAAAATTCACTAATGTTGTCGTAGTGGTATTGTCAGACTCCAGAAGCATATGGGTTGCATACAGTTAGGTCCTATTCTATGTTTATTCTGAATTTTCTTTGTTTATATTCGTTATGCATTTCATCACGTACGCTTTATATACATAATATATACAGGGTATATATTATGTCTAAATTTTGCTTTTTTATAACCGACATGCGACATACTCAAGTCCCGTAACATCCTGTATATATTATATTTCGTCTAATTTTTCTTTATAATCTACATAATATGTTGATAATCTACATAATAATACTATACTATACAAGTTTGTACGGAACCCTCGGTGCGCGAGTCACAACTCGCACTTGGCCGGTTTTTTTATATTGGTATCCCGACAAGCGTGATCTACCGTCAGCCATTCTGTTCCGTAAACAATAAAAATATGAATTAAATTTAAAGATATGTAATAATGTTTAAGATATGTAATAACCTTACTAATATTATAAATCCGAAAATAATTATGTTTGTCTGTATGTTACGTTTTTTCGCTTAAATCGTTGAATTAATTTTGATAAATTTTGCTATATAGAAATAAATTGGACTTTCAAAACGGAAATAGGCTACTTTTTACCGCAGAAAAGTTACTCATTTCTTGCGGACAATGTTAAATTAAAACCAGGGTTGAGATGATTTTAAACACTTGATTTCAATCAGTGATTTAAATCACGATTAAAATCAAGTGATTTTTTTTTAAATCGTTGATTTAAATCAATACCTTTTTTAACAACAAAATCAACCAAAAAATGTCAAGTGACTTCCTTCCCTATTCTTTTTTGTAAGTAGCATAAAAATTGAAATTCAATTGAAATTGTAACCGAAATTAGTTTTACTAGTACAATTACAGTAGGTATATTTACAATTTTTACAAATTTAAAAATACCATTAAAAATATCATCCAAAATTAAATTTCAATTATAATTGCCACTTATACATTATTTTCGCTCTTCAGATTCCCAGCAAATTTGAAATTTTTATTTTCACAAAAAAATGAGTTTTTTTTTAAATTCCCTTAAAAATTACCATATAAATTAAAATTCTATTTAAATAGACACTCTGAATAAGTACATTAAAGACTTGTAAGAGTCTCCAGTCGCCAAAAATCGTAGGGTGGTGACAAAAAATAATTATGTAACCAGTAAGAACATAAGTATCAAAATATGTTAAGTGACTGCGACTACAGCAATACCCAAACGGTTTTTGTCAAATTTAAGTCGTAGATTTTTTCAAATTTTTCATTGTTAATTTTTTGTTTGAATGTGACTAATATTGATAATTTTAGAAGAACTGAAAGAAATTTTAGAAGAATATAGTGAAAATATAATTAAAATAAACAATGAGGTTTTTTTTTAATAATAATAACCGACTTCCAAATCGAGAAAGATTGGAATATGTAAATGAATAAAAAAAATCTGATTTAAATCAAATAAATCCGATTACTTTGATTTTTTTTTTAAATCATGATTTTCATCAACCCTGATTAAAATTATTTTCTAGCTTAAAATTAGGTATTTTTTACGTACTACAGATTTATTTTATAAAATAGGTACTTAGTAAATTCACACGAATCACACTTCAATATGTATTGTTAATTGTCTGATTAATCTACCACCAATATTCACACCACTTTTAAGTGTCGCTCTGTCGCAATTAGTAACTTTTTTATGGCTTTTTACAAATATGGCGGCACATTCAGTAATTCGGCGCTCTGGGAAAACTATTTTGTATAATATTTTGAAATATATATATAATAACTATAATATTTTTTTATATATCTAATTATTTTCTATAATATTTTTTCAGTTATTTTTATTTAATACTATGTGTTCTTAGTATGTACCTATTGTGTACATATTGTGTACATTATGTACATATTTTTTATATGTAGAGGTACATATTTTGTTATTTCTGAACGTTTAGACTTCGTGCAACTCGGCGCCCTCAATATTGCCGCCCCTCATTTTTGCCGCTCTGGGCATTTGCCCGGCTGGCCCCCCCTTAGATCGGGCTCTGGACAGCGGGCTGCCACAAGACACAAGACACGAACAAGCAGATGACACTAAATGAGTCGATGTTGAAAAAACGTAAAGTGGCGGACACGTCAATTGAAGCCACGGACAGGGACTCTCAAAAAATTAAAAGGATTAAAGAGGAAACAGCAAAGGAAAAACTCATTGCTATGCACCACGTAAACGCCATGAGCCCCCAACGATTCAGGAAAATGGTCTAGGTCATTTTCCACAAAGCGGACCAAAAAGTTAGAATCTACACAACTCAACAAACTCTCACGAGAGAAACGTCAGAGCAAAAACAAAACAAAAGAAAACAACTGGAGGAGAACACAACGTATAGAAGAAGGAAAAAAATATCAGAAGCCATCATCGTCAGCCAAGATGGCAAAAGCCATACAGAAATGCTCAAGGGTGTCAAGGAAATCGTCCAAGCAAACAATGACGTTTACGCTGTCAAGGAGACACAAAACGGAAATGTGCTGCTGACAATGGATAGAGAAGCAAAACGCACAGATGAGGTGAGAGAAAGGTTGCAAATTGGCTTTAAAGAAGCCACAGTGATAACAAAAAGCCCGGTCGAAAAAAATTGTCCTACTCGTGATTAGAGACAAAGATGACATCACGACAAAGGAAGAAGTTGAGGCAGCTGTGACATCACTACTGGACGGAAACGAGGAAACCGCCCCACAGGTGCAAAACCTATGGTCCGGGCCCGGCAGCAGGCAAACAGTCACAATACGAACCACACAGAAAACTGCAAAAATATTGTTGGATATAAATCGTGTAAAAATAGGCCTGGTCCAGTGCAGAATAAGGGAGAAACAGAAAACCAAGAGATGTTTCAGATGCTGGGGAACAGGACATGAATCCAGACACTGCAAAAGAGAAGACAAGTCAAACCTGTGCCTGAAATGCGGACAAGGTGGACACAAGGTTAGACAGTGTGTCAATGGGGAAAATGCCTAGAATGTGGGCTGGAGGGCCACAGGACGGGAGCTGCTATATGCAGCAAGAGTTCTCAAAGACACGAAAGCGGAGGTGTGGTTAAAGGACAAAGAGTGACCCCGCAAAATCCAGACGCAAGACAAACAGAGGTACAGACTACAAAATGATCAAAATACTTCAAATAAATGCGATGCGATGCCGAGCGGACCAAGACCTCCTAGACGCCACAGTATCGGAAATGGACATCGATATAACCATCATAAGCAAGCCAAATAAAAACAAAATAAGTGGACACGAGTGGTAAAAAGACGGGAAAAGTGACGCAGCGATCAGGATAAATAATACGGACATAATAATAACGGGTAGCGGAAGTGGAACAGGTTTTGTCTGGGTAGAAACAAGGAACCTTGTGATGTACAGTTGCTATTTCTCCCCAAATGAGAAACTAAAGGACCTTGAAAAATCTCTGGACGCAATCGGCGTAATGGTGAGGAAAAACACGAAACCCAAAATAATTGCGGGTGATTTTAATTCAAAATCCCCAAGCTGGGGAGGTAGGACAATGGACGAGCGAGGCGACCTAGTCTCTGACTGGATCTCCTAACTAGATCTTCATATAGAAAACCAAGGGGATGTGACCACCTTCGAACGAAGAACGTCGCGATGTCTTTCCACGCCCCCTTTCCTATTTCTTTCCTTTTATCTTTGGGACACTTGCAGAATTCTGCACTCACCTCTCTCTATCACTCTCTCCTCAAAACTTATTGCTGTCTTTCCTGCTTCTATTCTTATTCCATCTCTCTTTGTTTCCTCCATCACTATAAACCCCGGAGTCTCTCTACCTACTCCTAGCACCCATTTCAAATATTTTTCTTGCACCCTTTCCAGTCCTTCTTGCTCTCTCCATCCCTATATTTCCGTTCCATACATCATCACGCTTTTCACCAGGCTATCAAACATCATCACTCTCCTTCTATAGTCATGTCCAAATTTTCTCTCTCCTATTCCCCATACCGCTCCTAGTAAATTGTTTTGTTATAAAACTTATTATTTGTTTATAAAACAATATTTGACCTATTAAATTTCAAAATACAGAAAAATGTATTGATAAACAGAGACACTAAAATAAACAAGGCAAAGGGCGTATAGACAAGACCGGATGAATGAAATTTGAGAATCATGTTTAAAGTGGCCAGACATATAAATAGTCTTGACCTTTGGAATAATCCACATATTATTTCTGTTAAAATAATCAATAAACTTAGATATTTTACTAATTGTCATCATGAATTTTATTTCATATCAAACGTTTCATACTATCAAACAATAGAAATTAATCAACATTAAATTATAAAATAATCAACATAATATTAAGTACATTAAATCATGGAAGACATTTTTATCCAATTTCGCCTGACAACGCCTCTCAGTTTCTAAAATAAAAGCAATATAATGGGTTTTTCAATAGGGACATAACAATTTTGTTTTATAATACGGAACATTAAATAAAAACTTTTTTATGACCTGTCAAAGTCAAAACGTCAGGCAAGGCTTACATTTTTATTATGGTGAATTTCACGAAGAAGCAATGTTTGTAAATCCTTAAAACTTACTACCGCAATTCTTAGACGGTATCCGCAACTTTAAGAGGGTTTACTCTAATTTTTGGTTGCAATAATCGTCTCAGGCAAGCTGTGCGTACGATGTTGAATAAATTTGAACCAATATATTCATTATTGAATGTTCCTGTGCCAGTGAGACAACGCATGGGTCAAAGTACTGAAAATATTGCAGTCGTAAGAGCTTCAGTTCAAAATAAACCAAACAAACGATTCCACGCCGTTCACAAGAATTGGGAATTTCTCAGTCCACATTATATCAAACAACATACAAATTAACCCAAGAACTGAAACTTCTGGATCATTTCAAGCGCCGAAACTTATCCGATTTTCTTCTGCAAAAGTTTAGAGAGAATCCTGAATTTCATCGAAAAATTATCTTTAGCGATTTTTGGCTGAATGGCTTTATCAATAAGCAGAAAATGCGTTATTGGACAGCAACAAACCCACATGTGCTTCATAAGACTACATTGGATCCACAAAAAGCGAGCGTGTCGTATGGATTTCATGCCGGAGGTGTGATAGGCCCGTAATTTTTCGTCGATGAAAATAATCATCATGTTATGGTCAATGGAGTTCGCTATTCCGCCATGTTGGGAGACTATTTTTGGCCAGAATAGGATGGACTTGCACTGAACATCAGCAATATGTGGTTCTAAAAAAATGGTGTCACAAGCCACACAGCTGATCAAATAATTGATTTATTGAAAGGAAAATATGGTAATCGTTTAATCTCGATAAATGGTCCGGTCAAATGACCACCTCGCTCACGTGATTTGACGCCGTTAAATTTTTTCTTATGGGGTTACCTTAAGTCGAAGGTTTATGTCAACAATAAACCAATTAGGGTGGCTCTTAACAATTTTTTCGTCTCAGAAATGCCCACCCATGGTCAGAAAGTGTTCTAATTGATGAAAAAATATGACGGATAACGTGACCTGATGGTTCCCTTATTAAAAACCCACTTCTAGAGCCCAAAAACGGTTTTTTCAGCTTAAAATTGAAGACACAGGCAAAACATAATGAGAGACAGTAAAAATCAGTTTTACCATCAGAAGCACATAAATATTGACAATAAATGCTCTTCATTATCAGGTGAACTGAGAAACTAAGCCACATAATCGTGTCAGGTGATTCCAGCCTTCCCTATGCACCTCGAACAAAATTTTGAACATTTCGCTAAAGTATTCGAAATTCGACATTTTCACATGAAATTTCATCACTTAATGATTACAAAAACATGAGTAATGCAAATTTTACTAACCTTGGAGTCGGATAGACATGAAGTATTGACGATCCGTCTACAATGAATTCCTTTAAAACTATCATTGAAATAAATAATTTGGTAATGGTTTTATAATAAGAACATCATGAATTCATAGAATATTTTATGACAAAGACGTAAACAACTTGTTTAGATTCATTAAAATTACACAAACATGATAGTATAATAGGTTTTTTCTTATTGAAATTTAACTTGTATAATAATAAATAAATTTTCTTCATAATTTTTTTAAAGATATTCTTGCAATAACGTTTTTTTTACAATTTATTATATCCTTCAATCACTTGTAATGCGAATTGTCGTTGTTCTGTATATTTGGTAAAACTATTTTTGTAAGCCTGCACTAACTTAATGCCCCTTTCAGCAGTATCATTAACAACTTTGATATTTTTGACGATATTTCTTGCTTCAATGTAATTTTTATTCTTTATTTATATACATATATATATATATATATATATATATATATATATATATATATATATATATATATATATATATATATATATATGTATATAAATAAAGAAAACATTAATTGACAAAAAAACAAAATATTATATGATAAATATATATGCATAATTAATTAATCAATGTAAATGCCTTGTCCATTCGCAAAAACATTATTATTGCGCCATTTCCTTACCCTTGTTTCTGTTGCTAACCTGTGATTTTAATTCATCCAAGATGTAACAAAAGGAATGGGATCGAAATTTGCTATTGGTTTCCCCAATAAATATATTGTCAGTAGATTGGATATATATTCCACAGTAAGGCTGTTTTATAATTTTGATGCAATTAAATTCATAAGGCTAAAACCTCTCTCAGCTTCTGCACTGCGAATAGCAATTGTGCTTGCTATTTTTTTAGCCCTTAAAATTGAATTAGGTAACTCAACATTTTTCAGTTGTGTGTTTGCGTCTATAAAATCACGGAAATCATTAACATCTACTTAAAACTTTAAAATATCACATAATTTTGTAACCATTTCTTCACCTTCTAGCCATGGTGACATCATTTTATCTAATAACCAGGTAGAAGGAGCTAAAATTTCGAAGAGCTGCACAAATTTTTCATAGTTATTAGTGTCATTGTTCTCATTCTTATCCTCATCCATATTTATATGACAAGCCGATAAAAGTCTTGCTTTCATATTCTTTGCCACACAATCTAATAATTACTCTCTGGGAAGAGCTACAAATTTATTATTGTAATCAAATGGTATGCATTTGAACTCATTTTGAACTTTTTTTGAAAATTAAATTTTGAACTTTTTTTTCTTATACACCAAAATTATCATTCTTGGTTTTTGGGGTAATTTAACAAGCGGCTCGCCGAGTTTCAACAATTTTAACAACCGGCTCGCGCGATCCGGACCGAGCCGGCTCCAGTGCACCCCTGGTTAGGGTAGCTCAGGAACAATATCGTACTCGAAATTGCCAACATTACGGCTGATATGTGTAAAAGAGTGGTTAAAAATTAGATTCAAAGAATCGATTGATGCCGTAGTGCTCGTGGTGATCATATGAACGACTTCGATCCTATACATAATTGTAACATGTGTACATACCTGGAATAAATTTCAGCCCGCTACCTCGGTTATTCTGTAAATACAAAATTGTTATGTCCTTATAAAAAACCCATTATATATTTTATTTTGGTAAAAAAATTTTAATATACCATTACATTATAATAACAAATTTAGTAGTTTACTTTATAATTTTAAACCAGGGGAAAAACAATAATTTAATGCCTTTTGGGAAGCCAAACATATTTGTTATTGACGCAAAGAGTTTCCACTTCTTTATTTGGAAATGTGGTAAATGCTTTTATAGGTAAATAAGTTTCTATTTCTTCCAAAATTTCAGTAATTTTAGGAACATATAAGTAGACAAAATGTCCTTCCATCACCGCTCTTATAACATCCTCTATGAACCTCTCGTTCATTTCAAACATTAGAGGTGAAATAGGATTTCCCAAACGTTTTTCCAAATGCTTTACTTCATAATTTTCACCAATATAATTCTTTTGAAAGTTTTGTGAGGACATCTTTATTAACGCTTCTATCCAAATATCCTTATCTGGTTTTTTTAGTTCAATTGCGGCAATTCTTAATTTTTGACACCGTGTTTTATAACTAAAACTCTCCCAAATTTGGAGGCTCTTCTTGGCAGAATCAATAAGTTGTTTATCAGATACACTCAAAAAATATAACTCGTCCTTTTTCTTTAATGGCAATAATGATGGTATGTTAGGGTCTAAATAAACATTGCTATTAATCCAAATATGTTGAACCTACAAATTGTTAACATCGTTTAAATGTAAACGAAATCTACAAAATGCAATTACATACGTTTAGTCTTTCAGCAATATAATTTGATAATTCCATGTTTTCGGACCAAATAGTGGCCGCAAATCCGGAAGAAAACTTATTAGCTAATGTTACAGCCTCAGCTTTATGACGAAAAGCAACTAATGTTAGTATAGGTATTGCTAGGTCTTCAGATTTGAAAAAACTGTCTTGCACAAATCCTCCAATAAACAATGTAGGTCCAAACGATTTCGAATCCTCTGGGAACACTTCAATGCCAATTGATTTAGCCTCTTTTATAAGACTTTTTAGTTTCTCTTGATAATTCTCAACACGAACAGGATAGTTTATGTGTGCAGATTTATCATTTGCAAACCCCATTTTTAAATTCTTCAATATATATTTCATTTTACCGACCAATTTCTCGAAAATTTCTTCCTGAATTAGTATGGTTGATAATGACCATGGTAACTGGAATCAAGAAAATATAAATATTTAAAGAAATATTCAAAGTAATATAAATATTGAAGTGTTCATGTATTTTTATAAGAAAGTTTTATTTAGTAACAAACAAAAATTGTTTTCTTTGATTGTACGTACTAATCCATGATTCCCCCACGTTGAATTTATTACGGATTCAACAGCCGAATCCAAATCGGCATTGCTAAGTATTATCATGGGGCTATTTCCTTGCGTCACTAGACAAATTAAAATGTTATCATTCAAATATCTATGAAAATAGAAATTGTGTATATGGTAGTTGTTTGCTACTATTATTAATCTACACGATCCTATATAATTTGTTTACTGAGATTTTAGTTTGATATAAAAACTCGTTTATAAATAATATATTCTGTGACATAAAAAATGCAATACTAAGAATTTTTTGACCAAACGTGGCAGATAGGATATATAACTAGTCAAAGGTAGTGATTGATTAAAATTTCCACTAGGAGTCGCAAATTTTACGATTTACTTGTTGTTACAATCGAAATTATCGGGTGTATATCTTACGAGATTAAATCGATTTCAATATTATTTTTAGTTGTAATTCGTTTCTTTTTGAGATCTTCTTTGCTTTTTGAGGTTGCGATTATGCCGACAGATGATTGGCTTACGTGAAGATGGTTTTTCATTCAGAGCAATTGCTAATTGTCTTAACCGTAAGCAATCCTCTGGTTACCAAAGTACGGTGTTATCAAGCATGGTCTACAGAAGGTCAAGGACGTCGTAGAAGAGGAAGTGCACGGCCAAGATAGACAAATGTGTTCCAGGACCTCCATCTCTGTAGCGGTGTAGAGTGGGCACCTTCGGCAGGAGTGGTGTACCTTGGAACTGGATTGGTATGTGGAATGGCATAGAGTGGTATTCAGTGACGAATCCCGATTCAGCTTGGGAATGCACGATGTTTGTGGATGAGGATCAGACGTAGAGGTAGAAAACTTCGCCATGTGCAGTTTTCTGTTGAGCGACATGTGCACCACACGGGGTTATGATATGGGCTGCTACTGTTTATGGAAGGTGGTCTCAGTTGGTATTTATCCGAGGCAATATGAATGACAACCAATATGTTGATGAAGTGGTAGCACCACATATCCTTCCATTCCTTCAGGATGGACCCGATGGATGACCCGACTTTCCAACAGGATAATGCCTATCTCCATATTGCAAGGCGTTCTATGGAGCGCTTCGAAGAGGCTAACGAACATGATGGATAGAAGATTCAAGCAATTAGCCAATTCTCCACAGGCACTAGAAACTCTCCATGACCAGAAGGGTGCGGGTGTGTGAAACTAATAGGGGTCGTCAAACACATTATTAATAAAATATGCCTATCTTTTGTTTATTTTTTTTTTAATTTTAATGAATACCTTTGGCTAGGAAACCATTTCTGCGAAGTTGGTCTGCAGTCCAAAAATTGCTACCCCTTCTTGTTGCATTTTTTATGTCACAGAGTTTAATTATGAATTATGAACTAATAATAAATTTAAATATAAATACATAATCGGTGCAATGGTTTGTTTATCTTTGGTCTCTCCTTTGACACTATTTTTATTACAGGCTCATTGAAACTGCAAATAAAAAACTTAAAGGTTGAAAAATAAATATAGAAAGAACTTACCCTTCCCGCAATAAAATTTTCCCAAAAAAAGTTAATAAAGGAACAACAATTGGTTCGCAAAAGATGTTTATATGTTTTTCATCTTGGCTCAATGCTGGTCCTAATATGTAGCTCAGAACTTCCACTGCAGTTTCTCCATAGAATGACAAATAAAAACCTAGATATTAACGTTGCTTTAGAAAGATATTCGTTCTGGATAAATTTTATTCTTACATTCCACAGGGATGTTTAAATTAGTGTAAGTTAAACCTGCATAATATCTCAAAGAATCTGACAGAAATTTCAGAGATTTCATCGTCTCCTTGGGCGAAATACCACGAAGACACATTTCTAATTGACAAATAATGGATTTCTTCTTCTCAATTTCGTCGGAAATTCTACAAAATAATGTTAGCAATATAGTTAATAATTTAAGAGCTTAATGAATGTATAGGTCGAATTTATAAAATATTTACTTTAATATAATGCAAGTCCTATTGAAACTGCTTATTTTTTCTGGATTTATTATTGGTAAAGAACTGTAGTTTGTTGAAACGGTTATCAATACTTCGTTGGATGTATTGCAGAGATTTTTCAATTCAACATTTTCGTTTGAAATTTTATCTAGAAATATGTCTTCATTCTCTCTTAACCACGTCTGAAAATAACAATTGCAAATATACAACAACAAAAAAACAGAAAAGACCAAACAAAACAGAAAATGTTAAAAGTAAAAACATATTCCTTCTTTTTTACATTTTAGTATCAGAGGCGCAAAGACAAAGTGGCTGGAAAGTCTGGAACGACTGCTAACATTGAGCAATTAATATTCAGTACTCTAAATTGAAAAATTCACTATTTTTCGACTAAGGTCATTTTCAAGTCTTCAATAGTCGAAACTCGAGTTGTGTCACCGACAAACTTTCAGAGCTGATTCTATGATCCTAATACATATAGGGCCAAAAACGCTTTACCAACGCTTTACAAAAAAAGTTTTACCAGTAACACAAGCACTGGGGTGGTATTTATTGATAAAATTTACAAACATAAAAAGTACTATGTAGAATTTACAAAAATTGTTCCAAATTTCGTCCCCCGTGTTCAACGCACAGCCGAAACGGCTGCAATAAAGAACGACGAACACGTCCAAAAACGGTGGGCATGTTTCTAACTGTTCGACACGCTACACGTTCGGCAGAAGCTCCACAAGTTCTGTGATTGCAGTTTCATACACCATGGTTTTCAGATGACCACATAAAAAAAAAACCAGCGGATTCAAATCTGGGAACCGGGTCGGTCATGGTATTGGACTGTTCCTGCCTATCCATTTATCAAGATACCTCGCGTCAAGACATGCGCAGGGCTGGCGACTAACATGTGCTGGTGCACCGTAATGCATAAACCACATTTCATGTCTCAGTTGTACATCGACCGGGTCTAATCCATCGAGGATGTCATTTTCCAGAAAATTTAAGTAAGCGCCCCCGTTTAGCGATCTGGAAACACAAATGGACCTATCAAATAGTTGCCTACAATCCGACACCACATTAATTACGCCAACATTAATTGGCAAATTAATTTGTATTAATTTTAATTAATTTGTATGAACATTTGTATTTATAACCTCTACCTTGTATTGCGTGAGGAGGATTTTCTTCAGCCCACGTGCATGTTATGGCTATCGAACATTCCTTTCCTTGTAAACGCAGCCTCATCGGTAAAAATCAACTCTGGATACCGTTCATTCTGTTGTGTGCAGTTCAAGAACCACCTAGATCAGCGCTGTCCAACTTCTCATAGCCAGCGGGCCATTTTTTCTTTAGCAAATATTTCGCGGGCCGAAAAGCATAGGTAAAGAAAAGTCAGATCATCAACTGCAAAGTTGTTTTATTTATACGAAAAAATAAAGTCAAAGATAATAACATTTTTTTCGACAATAAGGTTTTTATTTTTGCATAATAAATATTGCGTTATATTTATTGTTGAAATGAAATATTACATAGTAACGGACAAAACAATATTATTCTTAAAAATAATACATAACAAGAAATAATAAAAAACACAATAAAATTAGAATATTATCAAGCATAAGCTATTTAATGGGAGCATTGTGGCCATAGTTGTTGAGCAACAATTTCTTTCTTTTATTAGTATTCAGTAATCATCTTTATGTCCATATCAATATTTGTTGTGGCAACTCTAATTTTTTTGCAAGAGTGGGGTCTTTCAAGCTGTTTCTAAATTTTGATTTTATATAAATATTTCATGTCAAAGTATGCACGCTCGCTGATATATGTACTTTTGAATATGGAAATGATTTGAAGTGCAAAATCCATTTATACATTTTTGGATATTTTTCTTTATCAAAATGTTTGAACACTTGTATTCCAGGTGCTCCACTAGATGCAATGAATAGGTCAGTCTGAAGGTCGCATAATTCCATTTCATATTTAGGTTCAACGGAGATAATATCGATATTGAATGGATCACTGATCAATACTCATACTCATCTTTAAATCATTATATTGAAAATCTTCTATTAAAATCTTCAATAAGCATATCTAATTTAGGTAAAAAAATGTCAAAATTTACTTCTGTTACAAGCCTTCATTTCTTCATACATCCCTTTGCAACATTCAAAATGAACTAAATTAAATTTCCAGGAAAATCCTGCAAATTTAACTTCCACAATTTTAATGTATTTCTGAATCCTGTGACATGTTTCTAAATACAACACACATCTTGATCTTTTCCTTGCAAGCATTTATTCAAAATATTTAAATAATTTGTAATGTCTGTTAGGAAAGCAAGTCAACAAAGAAAATTTTTATCACCATTGTCAAATCTTCATCAATGCAAACTTCCGTTAAAAAAAGATGAATTTCTTTTCGAAATGTAAAAAATCTCTTCAGGCATTTTTTCGTACTTAACCAGCGAATATTACTATGTAAAAGCAAATCACCATACTCAGCTTGCAGTTTTTTCAGAATCGTCCAAAAAAGTTTTAAATTTTCGATGTGCGAGAGAACGATTTCCGACACGAATTAAATTTTTTATTTTGCAAACCTTGTCCATTACGTCTTTTAGTTTTAGTGAAAGACCACATAATGCCTCCTGATGCACAATACAATGGATCAGTCGACAATTTATTCCTTCTTTTTGTAAGAGTCCTGCACGTCATAGCTCTTGCGCCGTCAGTTACGTTAATCAAAAACAACCATATTTATTCATCATTAGCATATTTGTAATTCTTGTTGAAGACGGTTGAATTATAACTATTATTTAAAAAATCTCATATATTTTTTTTATTTTATATTTTAAATGTATACAGATATTTATTTAAAGTTTTATGTAAAGTTTACTATAACTCGCGGGCCGTAAAAAAAGCTTCGCGGGCCGGATGCGGCCCGCGGGCCGCCAGTTGGACAGCGCTGACCTAGATAATTGTACTCGTGGAGCAAGTCATTGCGTAAGTGCCTAAACTTGGTGAATTCTAAAAGGGTGTAAGGGCTGTTCGCGAACTCGCCACACTGTTGAAGCACTGGTTCCAAGTTCGTGTGCTACAGTTGAACACTAGTTATCGGATTATTGGCAACAGCATCCAAGACATTTTCCTCTAATGCCATAGTATGAACCATTCTATCACGCCCTGTATCTGTCATAGAACTGTCAAATTTTATAAGTTCTCGAAGGCGTCGCGACGCGTCGATGAATTGCTGCAAAAGTT
The DNA here is from genome assembly GCA_944588485.1 of Phosphuga atrata. Taxonomy (NCBI): domain Eukaryota; kingdom Metazoa; phylum Arthropoda; class Insecta; order Coleoptera; family Silphidae; genus Phosphuga; species Phosphuga atrata. The sequence continues at coordinate 32,337,528 of OX155895.1, forward strand.
GTATGATGAGGCTGCTGCCTATTCGGAAAACATTCTCCAGAAATCCTTGCAGCTGCTCGGCAGTTGCCGTTAGCAGCACCATAAGCTAAATGCATATGTGCTAGTTCTTCGAAAGAATACATTTTTTCAACACAATTTGGTAGATTTCTGAGCACAACACACAGTTTTCAATAAACCAAAAGTGGACATATAATTTTCGTAAAACAAAGGTAAATTGATATTTTGTTTGGTTTTTATCGCAACGGGAAAGAAACACCGATTATTTTTTAGTACAAATTAATCGCTTCACATTATGTTTTGTGTGTTATTGTCCGTTTTTCTTTTACGGAATTGTTTTTCCGTTTTTTGCCGAGTATCTCGCAATCTAAGCGTTTTTGACCCCATATATATTAAGAGTTTTATGATTATTATGGATCATAAAATCAACCTTAAAAGTTGATCGGTGGAATTCTGAGACACGCGGTATTACTTCACAAGTTATATAATATTTTCACAAAATTAGTGGTCAAAGTAGTAACAGTCGCAAACATTCTTTTCATTAGTATTCAGTAATCAATATTAAGCAATTTTTTAAATATTTTTGTCTCACTTATTAAGATTCTAATCAAATTTATTTTTATGTAACCTTTGTAACTCTTTAAAGTTTAAGTCAAAAATCACATTTAAGTCACACATCATATGGATCTGGGTGACCAACAATCCACGAATGGCCCGTATACCTAATATTTATGAATGTACTTGAAAATAGGATTGATCGGCTTGAAATCATGACCACCTCCGCTGTCAAAAATGTCTAAAAGTGACCCAAAGAGGTCGCGTCTGGAAAACCCTTGATAAAAATCCTTGATAAAAAAGTGTCAAATGAAGTGTCGTCGAAGTGTTGTCGAAGTCTGGAAAACCCCTGGTGAAAATGAAGTGTTGTACGAAGTGACGTCGAAGTGAAACGAAATTTTGCAGAGACAAACGAAGGGTCTGGAAAACCCCTGGCGAAAATGATGTGTTGTATGAATTGTCGTAGAATTACAACGAAATGTTTCCGAAACCAACGAAGTGTTGGACGGCACAAATGTCAACACTTTCCGGACGACACTTAAAACGCTTCAACACAATTCAAACTTTACTAATCAAATTTCAATTTTCCGAAAGACGCTCTCCGGTACTTTGACGGCACTTCGTTGACGCATTGCCGATACTTCGTCGACACCTCGTTCAGACACTTGGACGACATTTTATTTTCACCAGGGACGTTTATCAAAGTTTCATCAAGGCAGTAACGACCTTTGATCTTTTGAATTCTGAAGCTCCTTTCCATAGCCCGAGGCGCAAATATATTGAATCTATTGATCAAGATTAGACAGAGAAGATTAAACAGATACAACCGGAGAGAAAAGATTGTACCGACAAAATTAGGCAAACTATTTCATTTACTACACCACATTGGAATTTAGAAAAATAGAATGTATTTACAATAGATGTATTTACAGAATTGCAATGATTTACATCAACTAAACTGAAATTGATTCAAAATTGTTAAAGTCAAGAATGATCAAGAAACGTCACAGGCAGTCGCTTTGCTGTCAATAGTACAGGGAGTAGTTATTTTGTCAATAGAACAGGTAGCCTAGCTATTCTTTCAATATACCATGGAGTACCTATGCTGCCTATCGAACAGGAAGAAGCTATGCTGTCAATAAAAAAGGAAGTAGTCTATAAAACTAAATAGTCTATAGTAGCAAATGAAATAAACATCGATGATATGATAGTTACTTTAAAAAAAGTTTTTTTTTAACAGAATGGCGCGTAATTATAAAAATGAATAAATAAATCAAATTTTAGTTCAATTTATAAACAAATGGGCTATGTAAAGCACATCTTGAGTAAAATTTGAACTAAAACAGGTTAGCTGATCAAAAATAAACAACAGTTGCTAGTAAGAAGCGTTAAGAAATGAATTTGATCTAAAGAGTGATCTAATACCTGAGAAGGTGAAAAGTATGGCCTAAATTTTCTAAATGAGATATCATCTAGATATAATGTACAGGGTGTTTGAAAAACAACTCCCTAGTTTTATTTTGTTATAGAAACTGTTCAAAGTGATACGCTATTCTAGTTTGTGTTTGATTCATCAACTGTCCAAATTTTGCTGCAAAAGTGTGTTATTTGGCTTGTGCAAACTGAATCTGTTATAACTGCAACGTAATATTAGACGTCAGTGTAGTGTTGAACCTCCTGCAGCAAAAACTATCCGTCGTTGGCTACTTGGAACTTGGACGTTGGAACTTGGATCGAGAGTTCGCGCGGACATTTTATACCCATTAACATTGAGGCATTGGCAGTTTATACCTATCCTTATCTTAATTCTTTCAAAATGTTTTTAACCACTGGTTTGTTTACATATTAATTGTCAAAACTGTCACTGGTAAAAAAATTGACACTGGCGCTGTAGTCTGAGTGTAAAGCAAAAGTAAAATCCGGAAATCCAAATTTTGGCCGACAATTATTATTTAAGAAATAAATAGATTTAGATTATTTACAATATTGGAAATTATTTAATTTTTTAATGTTGGTACTCACAAACTTTGACATGTTTCCTTATTTAAATTTATTAGGTACATAATATGTCATTTTTCTACATGACAGACGCACAGCAAAATTTACAAAATCACTCTTATTTTCTACATTATCGTGACAAATATGGTGTAAAGTAGCGTTTAAAAATTATATTTTATTGTCTTATACTTAATTTATTTTGTAAGCATCCCTGAAAGGTTAAAATTTACTGGTCACTTTACTGCATCGTGGTCGTACTTTGCAACATTGTGTGTAAAAATCTAGTTTCGTTGGACGTATACATGATGTCAGATCTAGCTTTACAATTCAGGAGGCCAAAAATTTTATTTTTAACCGACTTCAAAAACGGAAGTGGTTCTCAATTCGGTTGTATGTTTTTTTTAATGTTTGTTACCTCGTTACTCCTTTATTTATGAACAGATTTCGAAAATTATTTTTTTGTTTATATGGGTATACTTCACGATTGGTCCCAATTATATTTGAAGAAAAAAGTACCACCCATAAGGGTGGAAATAGGGGATGATATTTTTTTGGGCACGAATTTTTTCTTTAGTGCAGTTTTTGATTTTGAAACAATTTCTTTGAAGTCGGTTTTTTTATTTTAATATATTAACTTGTCAAATTTTTGCAATATGGAAACATTTTCTAAGGAAAATGTTCGCCAAATTGGATCTGCCATTTTGTTTATGGAAAAATAAAACTTGGATTCGTAATCAGTGCCCAAAAAATCTTGTTCCTGTCAAATTTTCGGCATATATAAGCATTTTCTAAGTAAAATGTTCGCCATATTGGATCCGCCATTTTGTTTTTGGAAAAATGGAACTCAAATTCGTGATCAGCGACCCAAAAAACCCTTCCATACAAATTTGGTGTGGATAGAATGAAACCTTCTATTTATGGCCACTTTTTTCTTTTCTTTTTTCATCTCATAAAAACTAGTATACTGCTCTACAATTTACTGCTCATGCTCCATTTTAGTTACCAAAACTGACACCCGAGTGTGACCTAAAAGCAAAATCTACCCAGTATTGATATATTATAATTATCCTCTAATTATACATTAGAATTTTTTTACATATTAACTGCCCGAACTTTCCCTGCCACAACATTATAAATTTAATCACAAATATTTAATCTAACTAGAATATCATGTTTTCAATAGATATGACTGATAAGTCAGTTTTTGACATATTGTAGAACTAAGGAATGCTGACGATACCACACTAATACCCATGAACAAAGACGAAACGGTTACCCTACTGAATGCCGTCATACGTGAGACCCGAGCTGTGGGATTAGAAATCAACGCAGACAAAACTAAAATCATGGTAGTGCACAGGGCCAACACAATACAACTCGCGGATAGACTAAATTTCATTGAAACAATCGAGAGCTTTAGATATCTAGTATCGTTAATTTCTAACCAGACAGGATGCGAACCAGAAATAAAGAGACACATTGCAATGGCACGAACGGCTATGATAAATCTTACTAAGATCTGGAGAGACAGACAGGTAACCAACAACACAATAGTACAAACGCTAGTATTTTCGATATTCTCGTATGGCACTGAATCCTGGACCATAAGAATATTAGACACACATCGAATAGACGCCATTGAAATGTGGTGCTGGAGAAGAATGTTGCGTATACCACTGACAGCACGTAGATACAATATATCAATACTAAACGAGCTCAAGGGGAAAGAGTGAGAGGCAGATCTCTATCATGCTAGGTTGATCAAATAAAACACATCACAGGACACGAGGACTGCCAATGCAAGAGTCTCGAAGAAGCAGTAGACCGACATGAATGGAAAAACCGTGTCTACCAAGTCTTCCAAGAGAACATAGACACGATACTTACAGCTATGAAGTTACGACCAAGAAGAAGAACGTAAATAGAAGAAAAACGTAAATAGTTCTTAATAGTTTTTTATTTGGAGAAACTCCTTTTTGCGGAAGCTTTCGAAACAGGAAAAGTTAAATAAATGCCAGGTACAATTTCTACATTTGCAAAAGTCGCACTTTATTTATATTCAGGATCCATCCAGATTCAGATGGATCAGATTTTATAAAGCATTGTAAAAATGTCAGTTCTTTAAATAGAATGTTTGTACATTATAGTTTGTAAGAACAGTGTAAGCCAGTCGGCTATTTTCGGGACTCGAGCCAATCGAGTCGATGAGAAGTAGGTTGGTTGTAGTAGTGCATGGATGAGTCGGACAAGCGTTTTCTAACTTAAAAAATGTATATGCTTTGTTAACATTCCGACATTAAATATTTTCAGTTTATTCTTAAAAAAATACAAGATTTTATTTAAACATATCAAAAGAATAGGTCCTTTGAAGCAAGAAACAGTTACCAAACAATATACCGATCGTCAGTATTTTTCATTGTCGATAAGTTTTATTTCCTTCTTTTCATTGCCTTATTAACTTCATGCGTTAAAAATACTATCGTGGCGCACGTTTTTTAGTACGACAAATGCCTCTTTTGGTTGTATTACCACATAACTTGTCTTGTCAAGATTCAATATGGCTAGGTTACATTAAAAAAAACAATTAAATATATAAAATAAACACAATCAAGACCTCAATATTAAAAAAGTGAGGTGAAATTGACAGATTTTTTTTTCATTACAAAATAAAAATTAAAGAAAACATTTTAAAATGAGTTTAAATTCTATTGTGATACCGGAGACTGATAATTCTTAGTTTTTAAGTTCTTATGACGAATTCACACCACCGGAGATAATTGTAAAAGTAAATTCTTCGTTTTCTATTCTTTTTTATTTGGATGGCCTCTGGACACCAAACTTGTAAGATACGTCCCCTCGCATGAGTAATAAAAAATATTATCTGTAGTTTAAAATCTTTATCATGTCCTTTCAAAATTATGAATCTTTCTATAATTAAGGATACAGTGTTTTGGTTTATCTGTTGCGTCGTACTCGATTATCCTATTTTTTTCTCAGGAAAATCAGTCCATCTGGTTTGCTATTTCCGTTGTAGAAGTGATAATATTCTCGAAAATTTGATCGGTCCGAATGGTCGAATTTGAAGAGTCGTATCAAATTATTTGCAATAAGTTGGAGATTATACGTAACTACCATATTTATATATTAAATGTAGAATTATGCACCATTTTGAAGACATGCACCATTTTGCACAATTTTGAAATGTTTTTTTTAATCAAGTTGTCAGTCTGCACTTTTCAATCCATATCGTTACAATCATCCTATAAAATACCTGAAAAAATCCTAACATATTTCTTCAAAGTTATTTTTAGTAGTTGCAGAAAACGGTTTTAAAACCAAATTTGTAATATTTTTCATGAATATTGCCCAACATTTCATGAATACCGAAAAAATATTGTACATTAACAGCATTACTCCTGCATTTAGTGGGAGGAGGTCCAGGTCCTACTTTGGACTGTAGCACCCTTAGAGATATAACTGCATTATTCCAAAAAATTTGCCGTGTCAAATGTGGCTGCATAATTAACTACAAAATTTGAAAAAATAACAGAACACGGAATAAAAAAAAGCTCTTGAATTTGTCTCAATATTTTTTTAACTCCCTTATGTTTACCTCACATATTTGTACCGGTGGCATATGCTTATCCGCATAAATCCTAAATGCTAGATGTAGATTGTAGATTATAGATATGGTAGTGGCGACTTGTACTGGGACCTTTATAGATCTATTGTACCCCACCCTCTTCCTCTAAGCGTTGATATACTTACCCATTTGGAGCGCCTCCTCTAGTCCTGATTCCTTTAGGAATTTCAGAATCTGGGTGGCATTCAAGAACTGCAACTCCACTGCGCTCAAGCAGTGGGCCGCGAGGTACATCTGTCTCTTGCGGAGTAGTGCAGTCTTTGAACAGATCTTTGATCTTTGGGGGTTTCCTTTGCTGAACCGCAGAATCTGCATCTGTCATATTCCTGGTGGAGGTGTTGTGAAGTCTGCAGTGTCCCGTCAGGACTCCTGTCAGAATTCTAAGCTTGTTCCTGTTTAGTTTCAGGCAAGCTTTTGTTCTTTTCTGGTTAACAGATCACATTATAGTACCGTATTGCTTAGCTTTCTTGAAAAGTCTACGTACTTTTGCTCTTAATATAGACACATTTTTGTTCCACCATTTTTCATCCTTATGCTCCTTCGCGGTTTTTACAGGGCAGCTGGATTCAAATGCCGTGGTGATTCCTACATTTATTTCTCCTACAGCCTGTGATGTAGTGTTTGATACTAAATGCTAACCTTCATTAATTTGAAATGATTTATAATAAACTCAAATATACTTTTACGAGTTGTATCGATTACAGATTGATATCCCAAAAATTATTACATATTTCTGCGATGTTTGTACCTTTATTATGATAAACAATTCTAATAATAATACGGTTCGGTGTGCCTTATGTTCAGGGTAGTATCGAAAATTAATGAATAATATTATAATTCTTTGACCATATATAAGATTTTTAGTTTGATACCATTAGAAATAACATGAAAAATTTCGTTCTGAATTTCGAAAACAGATATTTACCAATATATATTTTTTTTTCTTTTCAACAAAAACCCTTCGTTTAGTTGAATCAATTGTGTGTTTCTGACGTAAGGGCATTTTCAATTTAGTATATTTTGATGTATTTATTATATGAGCGGATCTTAATTCATGTATTTTTAATATATGGTTTAAGGCATAGGTCATAGAAAACTAATTTTACCCCAACTTTAAATTGTTATCAAAACAAACAATACAAGCAAATACAAATATCATTATTAATCGCAAATTATACTACAATCTTACAATTTTAACATATTTTAATAACCAGTGTGAAGGTTGATATTGTTTTGCATCCACAAGTCTTTTTATGTTAGGTTTAGTTTCACTTAAAGTGCATCTCAAGTCATGTGCCACATTGAGACGGTTCCTTTGTTTTTATTGTAACTAAAGTTGAAAAATCACTCTCACATCTATAGGGGGTGGCGAAGGTTATTAACATTTTTAAAGCTCTATTAGCTATAACAGGTGATATTCGGCACTTGCTTGTTGAAAATGGTTTTAATATCCAACAGTTGAACGGACGAGTATCCATGTTAGGAAAATATTGCTTCAGTGAGTCTATTGCTGCAGATAAATGCTAAACCAAGGAAATTTGAAACGTAATTTTGTGTGGTTCGGTATTTACAGATTGCTCATACAGCTGTGTGAACATGGATGCATCGCCGATACCCAACTTGCACTGCGTTGGTAAAGTTCCAATTTACGCACAAAACTTGCAACTTTAACCTGCGCTGTCAAAATATTCGTCATATTTGCTTACAATGAGATATTAAGACTATTAATTTCACTGAAAAAATCAGCAATATAGGCCAGCTTTTAGATAAATGTTTTGTCGTGTGTTTTTGAAAAAAAAAACTCTTTTCCTTTTTGTGTTTCTGTTTTTCCAAAAATAATCCTATTTCTTCACGGAGCTCGTAAACTCTATTCAGAACTTGGATAACCAGCGTACTTTAGTGTGATATAAAAGAAAATTAAATTTGGCACCAACTTCATCGCATAAAACTTTGAATAATCTCGAGTTTGTAGCACTGCCACGAATATGATTCACAATTTTCACAACGTCATTCAATGTGCTTAGCAAATCTGGTGGAAGCCTTTTAACAGCCAAAGCATAGCGGGGTATCAGGCATTAATAAGATAAAACTTGAGGAGCAACTTCTTTCACGAGTGCTTGAAATCTAGAACGAACACCCATCATGGAAGGGTGCCTCGTCTGTACAAACGCCAACCAACTTTGAGCAGTGCAGTCCGTTGTCTAAAATAAACTGCTTTAGCGTTTAGAATACGTCTTCACCACGAGTAGTGGTGGGCAGAGACTTGCAGAACAAGTATTCCTCTTTTACATGGTCATCTTGGTCATGGTCAACACGAAGCTACATCCGTTGACTCATCTAAGTAAGATGATTACTCATGACACGATGAAGCTTCAAGACACGATTCATTTGCCTTTTGCATATTTCCTGTGGAATCCAACCGCGAAGACGTCAGAAGGCACTCTTTTTCTCTTAAAAAAAAAACTATATCTCTTCTCACGAAATCTTTGTGAACTTTCTCGTTCTTTGAACAAAGACGAAATATAAAAATATGTATTTAAATATGTAAATAATGTTCTTTTAATTTGCTTGGTTTCGTGCTCTCTGGATTAAGCACTTTATTGCTTAAAACACACTGAGGCTTTTTTATATTCCTCTACAATATTCGTTTACGGCAAGTTACGTGCAAGACTAGCAATATGTCTTCATTCAAAAAAATATTTAACAAAGCGTTTTTTTTTTTAATAAACTGTTTGTTGTTTAATAAAATGTGACTGTACATTAACACCTACAAATCAACTAACTTAAATTAATTTTACAATATCAAGGAAGTTGGCCATTACAATATTTTATGGAGAGAAAATTGGTAACCAATTGCCGAGAATTCAGATAATTAGAGGGCGAGATAACTAGCAGATACGTTTTGGTTTTCTTGAATAGAACAAAAAATGCAATAAAAAAAATTAAATAAATACAGTACAATAATAATAATCCGGCGGTTGGTTAGTCTGGCACGTTCATTACTTAGACGCTCCGCGATAATTTGGAATTTTTGGATAATCCGACGGTTGTCCAGTACCATATGTGTTGGATTATCTGGCGGATTATCATATTAAATCACAACGACACAGCTGCTAAAAAGAGTGTATATACTACTGCGCGGTTTATCTGTTTTAAACTATCTATTCTATTAATGAATTAGTACACATAATATAACACTAAAACATAATAATTAAGCTATTGGTTACCCCCGCAGAAAAGATAATTTAATAAATAAAACCCAGGGTTTAAGGTTTGCCAACTGTACACATTTGTGAGTTGCCAATTTCTTTCACTAAATAACTTACAATAATAACAAAATTGAATCAAATGTTTAACTGAATTAAATGTTTCAGAATAACTTAAATAGCATCTACTTATTGTTTCAGTGTTTGGCAAAGATACATAATACCTAGTATTATTCTAGAAGCTTTCAACCAGAATTATCTTTAGAAATTTTTATTCTTTTTAATTTGTTAAGGATTATTTTCAATTAAACAGTTTAGAGAAAATTTTACAGATAAAAAGCCTAGTAAGTAGGTAAGATGCCTTTTTAAAAATAAAGGAACACGTGTGTTCGAATTCAACACATATATTTGAGTTATAGGAGATAAAAAGGGGTGAAGAATAAGATGGATGAATTTTGTATTAAGATGCATGAATTTAAAAAAGCGTATTTGGGTAAATTATTTTTTTTTAATATTCCTCATAAAGAAAATTTACTTTGTTGCTTCTCAAATAGTAGTTCTCAAATAGTTTCACATCTAATAGTTAAGTCATCTCGATTCAAAGTACATTGACTACAAAATTGAGATGACATTGAAACAACTCGAAACAACCCCTACTGATATTCCAACACTAGGTCCCAAGCATACGTTCGGCTGACCGACCCTATTGATAGGGACAAAATCACGCGCAGAACAGTCCAAATGGCAGATAAAAATGAAATTCAATTATATATATAGGCAAGATTGTTGACAGGTAATTTTGAATTTAGCTATGGTCTGCAATACGGTGTCCTGATAAGACAACGCGTCGAAAACATCTAAGCGACATAACATCGCACCGGAAAAGCAACGAAAATACTACAACCTAAAATATATGGTGATATTAATGATTCGGATGTGATATTGTCCTAGTGTTATATTTTCGAATATTTATTATGTTGATGTGATATTTACGAGGTATATTTTGTCTTCTTTTATTTTTTACCGTGAAAATTTAGGTTGTTATGTCATGGAACCTTGGATCTGTGTACAATTCTTCCAAGTATTTAGGATTTTCCGTGCGACATAGTCTAAAAACTTAAATACGTGTAGAAGTTTTGTACACAGATCCATATTGAATGTTAACTTAACCTAATTGTGTAATTTTATAAAAATTAAATTCTAAATTAACTCTCCGATAATATACTAGATTTTTCTACAATACTTACTAACGCATCTTCGATAGGCTCAATATTAGATTCGTAAAAGTCCATAGTCTCAAATGCAGTTTTAATTTTGGATGTTGAAATTCTTTCTTGAATGGTTTCCATGTTGTACAAACTAGTCCCTCACTTCAATTCCAAGGCTGCACTAATTATCAGTATGGCTTAAGTGTTTGTTTGATAAGGATTTGAAATTTAATCAGTGCTGTATTTTTTTTTATAATTTTAGATGTATATTAGAATTAAATGCCTATAAATAATATATTTAGTTACCTTCTGATTTTGAAACTATATATTTTGTTAAAATATCTAAATAAACGTTTGTCAATGTGGTATATACATACAGAATGAATAAATAAATAATAATGTATATTGTACCAAGAGCCCGTGAACGCCAGACCCACGGCTTACAATTAGTATAAAAACTGAAAAGTTTTCTGCGCAATTACACTATAGAAGGTAAGAAAGAACCTTTTGGTACCAAAAAATTGCTGCACAAAAACATCATAATATAAAGGCTGATTTTGAATGGCTCTACAGCAGGGGTGGCCAACGTTTTTGGAAGCGAGAGAATAATTAAATACTCCTATTTTCATGAAAGTTGCGGGCGCAACAATATTTAATAGCATCAAATGTTTTTATTGTTAAAGTTTTTTTTTTAATTCTTATTACTTAGTTATACTTTCTTTAAAAAAAATATTTTTAATTTGGATTATTTTCGATGTTATAAAAAATAATAATAAATATTGAAATAACAGTTTTATTGAACTATTTTTATTACATAATTCTTGAAAAATTATTTTTCATTAATGAGCAGTAATAATGAGTTAATATTGTGTTTCGTGAAATACAGTCGAACTTCCATAACTCGAAGTTCTTTAACTCCAATTTTTCTATAACTCGAAATTTTTTAGAAATTCATACGTTTAGATAGCATTTTACATATAAATTAACTTCCATAACTCGATTTTCTATAACTCGTAGTAAAAATATGTACAATGGTAAAATTTTACATACAAAATAATCTCTATAACTCCAATTACTAAACCGTTGCGTACATTTCAAAATTTATGGTGCCGGATATTGCTTATCATAAACTGTATCGTGTTTGTTATAGTAAAGGTGCTATATACTAAAGAAATTTTAGAGTTTAAACCCTTTCTTTCTTCTTACCTCTGCAGTTAGGATTGCAAATATGAGTGGCCAGAGAAGAAAAATCAATACGATGTAGTTACCTGACAAAGAGAGCTTGATAAGTGAAGATGATTGTTGAAAACTTTGCGATTCCTCCAAGTACACTTTCTTAAATTATAAGAAACCACGAAGAAATTTTGAATAAAGCCGAAAATAGTGCAACTTTTGATAACAAACGTTTGAAGAAGTGTACCTACGAAGACAAAGACAAAGCTACTTTGAAATGGTTAAAATTGCGCGGGGTAAAAATGTGCTTATGCCTGGACCACTTATTAGAGAAAAGGGTCTTTATTTTGTTGAGAGTCTTGGACACACTGATTCTGTCTGAAGACAAAAGCGTGGGACATCGATATTCAGCAAGCAACCATAAAATATTGTTTCAGAAAGGCTGGTTTTGAAAAACAAGGCCAAACAAACTGGAGTGAAGAAGATGATACTCTTCTGTCAGAATTGAAGTCCGCGTACACATATAATCAGCATAACGTGGATAATATAGTGTCTATTAATGATTATTTATCTGTAGATGATATGGATAACGATATTACAAAACGCGAATATGAAGAGGTCTTATCTAGCAACGAAACAGTGCCAATTCTACCCACGAACAAAGAAATTCGTAAATATTTAAATAAGTGAAGCGAATATCTGTGTTCTAAAGACGAAGTGTACCGCGCATTATCTACTTTGGAGAACTTTGTAGATTGAGAACTTTTTAATGGAAAACAAATAAATATTTCTGACTTTTTAAAAAAATAATATATTAATTATAATTATATTTAATTAATTAAAATTATATAACATTATATTAATAATGTATATTTCATTTTTGTTTTTTGTTTATAAATACATACATTTGTACATATTTACTTTGAATAAATTGTGTAAAGTGAGTAGTTAAATATCTTTGTAGTTATGTATTTCTCTAACTCGAATTTTCTATAACTCCAATTTTTTTCGTGAACTATGGTATTTCGACTTAGGGAAGTTCGACTGTATTTCAAAATCAGGAAAGAAATTTGATAATGCTACTATTAAACTGTCATATTTTTAATTAAAAAAACAACAAACTACATTCATGAAAATGTGGCATCACTTAAGTCGATGCAAAAAAGGATTTTAGCCTCACTGCACAATATTTTAATATTGTGCATATTTACTTGCTTCATCTAATTTTAAAAATGTTAATCACTTTTAAAGCGACGTCATTCTACAATTTCCAGTTCAAAATTTTCATGTCATTTAGTTCACAACAAATATTCATTATTTTATGATAACATAGAGTTTGGTATTCATTAATAATCAAAGAAAAATAGTATTTGAGCTTAAAAATATTTTATTTGCAAAACTATTAATAAAAAAGTAAAATAACACAAGAAACAAAAAACACAGTTAAAAACAATTTTTTAGTTTGAATTGGACTCACTATATACTTATATTCGCACAATCGACAGACAATTTTTGTTGAAGAGTGAAGCATCCATTGTCAAAAATTTACATGTCTGACAATGGCTGCATTTCATTGATGCTACTGCACTTTGGAGTTGTTCATCTCGAACTCACTCTTTAGGCATTCCATAATTTCTTTTCAAAAATGCCTGCTCATCTGATGGTAGGTTCTGAAGGCTCGCTCGGAATGTCAAATGCTCTTTCATAAGGGTAAGAGCTAAATATTATTCATAAGGCTAAAAAGAACCACACAAGGCCATCATCTAGTTATTCTGAAAACAGAATATGTCGAGCACATTTTGTGTCAACACAGCATTTTTTTCGAGATACATTAGAAGTGATCATTTTGTCTTTTTAGAATCCAAATAAACTGTTCTGAATCTCTGTACTCTTATGAGGGAGAAATGCTGATAGAATTTTACATTTACTCTTCTTCAAGGTTCCAATAAGCCTATTTTTTTTCTAGTAAATAGTCAGCGAGAGGGACACTTGTATAGGGGGGATAGGGGAGGGATAGGCAGTCGGGAGACAAGGGCACCCCCTCGTAACATAAAATAAAACCAACCAATTTAATTGCAGTTTTTATTTTATCTTTAGTTTTGTAGTTTATTTTGTTCACTGGTAACTCTGTTTATCCATATACTATTTGAAAATTCGTTAAATTGTCGCGTTCAAACGCTTTATAAGATTAGGTGCTCGTCAATGTAAATATTTTGTCGTGGTTTCGCAGTTAATAAACGAAGAACCAGCGAAAGGTATAAGATTTTTTGTATTTTCTTTCTATTGTATATTTACCAACGTATAAATTAACCCGTAAGTCACGCCAAAATATCTAACTTCATGACAGATTTAAGTTGAAAAAGTATGCAGAGGGGGCAATGGGCAGTTATTTTGAGGGAGGTTTGGGCATGCCCAATGCTTCCATCTTTAATTACCTGATTTAATTAAAATGTTCAAATTAATTAAAATTGCAGAAAAATGTCGTTCGTGTAAAAAAATAAGGTTAAGCGACGCGAAATTCCAAAAGACATAATATTACGAAGTGGCAAAAGGTGGTAAGATAAAAACAACTGCCGATAAATATAATATCCCTGATCAAATTTGCAACTTGCAAAAATCAACTTTGTTGATTACGTTTGTGATAGTGTATAAATCACTAAGATTATTTAACTTATTACTTTTGATTTATATCATGGATATTGGGTGTTTTAAACATCATGCCCAAACCTCCCACAGGGGGTGCCTGAACCTCCCTACCATAGGGAGCATTGGGCACAATTGACATGTTTCAGAAATTCTCTTGTAACTTTGAGACTGATTATAATTTGTAGACTGTTATTTGCAAACAATCTTGCCAAATGAATAGTGCACTTGACCTAGGCAATACATATTTGATATATTAAAAAAGTGCTTTTATATTACCTATGATGTGAATAAGTGCCCATCTCTCCCCTACCTCCCCTAATAATTGTCTGTCGACAAATTTCTTTTATAAAAATTGAAAAATATCAATATTAACACTACGTTTATACTACAATTACACTAGTAGTCGCGCGCCATAAACTTTATTCCTTTTTTATATAAAAATTATAATTAAATATCCTTATTTATTAAATATCCCTTTGTTACTCAACAAATTATTTTATTTCAGTAATCAATTTTTTCAATATATCTTCAATGCCCGGGCCTCAAAATCCAAACGACGGCGCTGCACCCAGCACAGGATATTTCAGGGATATCCCGATTATATCCCAAAGGGCCAAAAGATATCCGATATATCCTATTGATATCCCGTTGGATATTTTAATATCAGGAGATTTGTGTATATCCTAGGGATACCTTAGGTAGGACATTTTAAATTAGTAAAGAGAAAAAGTGGCAAATTTTTAATAGGTTCTCGCGAGCATAGTATATTGAAAACCTCCGTGTATTTATTATACGAAAAAAATGAATTGTTTATTTTTTAGTCTTCGACGTTACGTAGTTTAAGTGTAGTTTAAATAGTTAGTTTAGTGCTGGTGTAGTAATAGTGAAAAATTCTAGTGCAGGGATTCCCAAAGTTTTTCCTAGGCGAGCCAATTTAGTATTTCCCAAATTTCTGACGGGCAAAAAAACGGAATTATATCAAAAAACAGATATGTGTAATCATGAATTTTTTGGTTTCAAATATATTTAACTACTTCTTATTTTTTTTATTTATTAATAAACCAAATTTAATATAAATATAAATCGTTAATTATATCAACAGTAAACTATTTATACTATTTATTAACACAAAAAAAATAACAAATAAATCTTATTATGAATATAACTTTAACTATAGCAACAATTATTACAACCTACTCGTAATAATCTACTATTTATTAACAAAAACAAATATTACTAAAACTAAACGTAATATTATAAATATATATATATATTTAATATATATATTTTACTCTGTATATATGTATATATATATATATATATATATATATATATATATATATATATATATATATATATATATCTTTAATCATTGCAGCAATTATTACAAACTTAGACTAAGTAACACAAACAAAAATAACTAAAATATGTACGAACTTGCAATAAATTTAATCATTTGAATTGTGCGACTTGTGTAGTTTTTTTTTTAATAATGTCTTTAAACTTTGGTTCTACGTCCGTCGAATGTATTCGCAAAACCCCTTTTAAATGATCATGATTTAATTACCACTCAATCTTGATCTTAATTTCGACTTATTTATGCTCATAATTGAGAAAGTTTTTTCGCAAATATAAGTGCTTCCAAAAAATGAAACCATTTGTTGAGTGTGTTTTCGTATTTCCGGATATTTCTTGCATGATATCCTCTATAAAAATCGAATAAGGAATTGTTCCGATAAGAATTCTTAGCATCGACATTTTCCTGTAATTCAATTCCAATTGCATGTCTTCCGAAACGTTACGCGGTTTGCAAGAAAATGAATCTGAAAATAAAATGTCGTGCGCGTGATTCTTAAAATCATCGAAACGTTTATCAAACCCTTCTAACAAACTCTGTATCATTTTGTTATTTTGTACTTTTCCGATTGAAGAACTGAAGAAGAATTGAAAATAAACTGATGCCTCGGTATTTTCCTTTACTAATATTGCACATGTTTCAAAATCACAAAAGTTCCCAATTTGAAGCTGTTCTTGTAATAAATGAAATTTTCTTTCCATGTATTTTACTAGAAGATGTTGTTTGCCCTCTTAAAGCCATCTTACTTCTGAGAAATATATAACGTCTCCAAATGGAGATCCAGACAGTTCTAAGACAGTTTTAAATTGGCAGTGATTGAGAGCATGTTTTTTGATAAAATCAACTTCATTCTTAAAGTCTTAATACATTCATTCATAAGGTTATTCATTTTTAAAACCTGAGCTATAAGATTTTTCTGATTAATAATACATTGATAATGATATAATTTATCGATAGAGTCCTTCAATTTGTTTTTTTTGTTTTAACGTTTTAACCCTTGTTTGTGGCCCATAATAGATGCTCCATCTGCAGTTTCCCAATCCCTTTACGGTCCATACTATTACGGTCAATACTTTCCCAATCCCTTTACGGTCTTTTATGCACTGTCCTGCACGGTCTTTCAAGCACTCCATTGACAATAACTCTTCAAAAATCTCTAAAATTTCACAAAAAAAATCACAAAATATTAAGAGTTGTGCCGAATCGCATATATATATATATATATATATATATATATATATATATATATATATATATATATATATATATATATATATATATATATATATATATATATATATATATATATATATATATATATATATATATATATATATATATATCTGTTCGTTCGTCCAAAGACATGATATTTTATTAGATCTGCATGTATTTTAAAAGTAGCCAATTATTTTTTAAATGTTCTTTTCACTCTTTATCTGTGGGAAACATTTTTTTTACCGTTGTGAAAAACCTATTTAAAGGGTTGAAAAATCGCACCCATATTTTATTCGTAATATATTATTTCGTAATATTTTATACAAGGTTCGCGGACCCTCTGGTCATTTGGGCATTTGGCCCTCGGGCCGCACTTGTAATTCCTGTTATAGTGTAAAAACTCTCAGATTAATTGTCGGTGACAATTTAGTTCCTGGTAAGTTTTATTTTTTTTATTATATGCGAGTTACCGTATGTATTATTTTTAGGTATTCGAGGCTAGGTTAGGTTAGGTTATTCGAGGTTAGAAATCGTCATTTATAAACATCACGTTCTTGGACATGCCGAACACCTACGCAGTGGCGTAGCTAGCATGGGTGACACCCGGGGCGGATATCGATGGTGTCACCCCTCGAAAACGGTTAAAATCATTACGTAAAAAAAGAAACAGTTAAGCGTGAAGTATGATTTTAATACATAATTTAAATAAATATTTGAAAAATTATAAGTCATTGATCATAAAATTACGAAACTATCAATCAAGTATCATAAACATATATAGAAGAAACTTTTAATTTAAAAATATTTCAGGTATTAGAATCTCTTCTTTCTAACTTTGACAGCTGCAAACTCGGATATCACGTCTTCAAAATTAATACTTTGTGTTGCTTCGTGTTCGATCGTCAACATTGCAAGATTGTTTAGTCTCGTGTTGCTCATTGTTGACCGTAATTAGTTTTCGATTAATTTTAATTTACTAAAGCTCCTCTCGCACAAGACAACATATATGAAAATTGTCATAAATAACTTTAGTGCGACGATAAGATTTGGATGGGATTCAGTAAAATCCCATTCCACGATGAATTTCAAAAAGTCTACCAATACCCAAACTGATACTTTAACATTGACTGCTTTTAAATGTCTTCTCAACCTTTGTATCTCTAGGAGTTCTGCTTCTGATATATCATCATGAAATCCAGTAAATTTTCATACAGCTAATTACCTATAACTCTTCCAACCTCGAACGATGAAGCTACAACTTCAATGGACTTTTGTTCTAGTTCGAAGTTCCGTACTGAATCTATCGAGACATTCCAGCATATCTTTTCGATTTTCAGCTGTCAGTGTGAGTCCTGCATCGGTGACCATCTCACCGGCCCACAGTGGGCTGGATTGTCGAAAAAGTGGACAAAAATTAAACAATCAAAATTTGAAAAATACCTTTTTTCTTATATTATCTTCTAGATGAAGCCTCAATGCATGTCTTAACGAAAGATAAGACAACTGGCTTCAAAACCTGCGGCTACACAACATCCCGAAGTTACCTACTTTTGTCGTACATATGACGCGTCAATCCGTTGCGAAAAGAGTTCTCCGCTTAAAGTGCTGCTAATTTTTTGTTTGAGTGTGCAATATCAAATCTGCTCAATGCAGGGTGATCCCAAAAATATGTAGAATATTTCTATATTTTTTACATTATTAAATAATAGTTTATGATCATTCACTAGCTGATAATTGCGAGTAGAAAACTTTTTTTAAATAATTTTCTGACACAAAACTGTAAAAATAGTTAATCGCCCAATACATCCCGGGCTAGTTTCACGTTTATCGCGTAGGTAATACTCTATGAAATCATAATTCTTGGTAGTTGCATAGCGAAATATGCCTATACATGTTTGGTACTGTGTGAATTACTACTATACGCAGTGCAAAGTCTGGAGAAGTGAGAGATGTATTGTATTACAGAACCGAATACGACCGGCAGGGCCAAGTGGACATTAACAAAGTTGGAAATTTTTGTTACCTTAAAAAATTTCTTTATGCTCAGCCGGCAGATACTCAACGATGGCAGTATCGCAAGACGCTTTTTTGAAAATGTTTCAGTTTCTGCAGAAATTTTGAAAGTTGATGAAAATTTAATAAGGAGGTGTTACAATATTGCAAGTTAAGTCTTGTGGATTGGCGATCAGTGTTGCTGCTTTCAAAACGTATTGTTTGGAAACTGAGGAATTGTTTGTCGAGAAGTACCCATGGTATTGTATGTCGACTACAATTCATAAAGTTCATATATATGGATGTATTTAATAGGCTTCTTATTGCATCCGACCCTTATATGTTGAGCATGTGCCGGAAATACTCCAAAAGTAGCAAAAGTTTGTCTTCCGACATTGATGGGTCTTTACGATCCGGGGACTAGCAATTTTGTTGATTCTGATTAAAGAATCAGATATTCACAATTATTTTAAGTAGCACTCAAAACTGTCCAGACAATTTTTCAAAAATCCCGACAATTGATTCCTGATCAACGACAAATAAAAACTTATAAATACACAATTTTGTAAAAAGTTTTTCGAAAAATTGTCCGTCATATTGGATCCGACATTTTGTTTTTAAAAATTCTGATAACTGATTCGTAGTCAGCGACGTAAAAAAACCTAAGAACAAACTTTTGTAAAAATTGGATAATTTTTCGAAAAATTGTCCGCCATATAGTATGCGCCATTTTGTTTTTGAACATTTTGATAACAGATTCGTCTTAAACAGCGTAGAAAACCCATGTTACCAAAATTTCAAATATATAGGACGAGGCATTCTATTTTGGTCCACTTTTTCGATAATCCAGCCCACTGTGCGGCCTCTCATTCGTCTTTTACGACGAATTCGTTTTTCTATTGGATTGTCGTATTTCGTATTCCTCCGATTTTTCAGACGCAGTAAGACCTATTGCATCTTCTACAATATGATCCAGTTTTTCTTGAAAATATAAACAAAGTGCCTATTTTTATAGCTTACTGATCAAGACTCAAGCGTTTACTTTGCAATGCAATCTGAGCGTAATTTATTTTCCTTAGTGCATCATTCCAAAAAAAGAAGTAACAAAGAAAAGTTAAATTACATATAGTAGATATAAGGTTCTGCGCGGCACCTCTGATATCTACATTTTCTTGTTGATCACATAATTCCCAAATTGCAGCCATAACCTCATCAAAATTTTCTGCTAATATTTTTACAGCTGCATAATCAGCACTCCAAAGCGCTGTTGAAAGTCATGATTTACCATGCGCCAAATTTAAGATGTATTCTTCGAGCACTACATCATACTTTGAAAGTAGTTTGACTAGCCAGGAACAAAGGTATATCTAATAATCTAGTTAAAAGACCCCACTTCTGTTTTTGAGTGCAAATTAATTGCTACGCTATTTTAACCTCATTTCTAAAGTTTTCCACTTTTCAAGATTTCCCAGAAGTTCATTTGAAGTTCACCACTTCTGAAATCCAGGCACATATTCAGATCTAGTTTTCAATCAATTGCTCAATGCTATTGGTAGCAGCAAACAAACGGCAGCAGAAGCAGTGCAGGTTCTTAGTGATAGGATGCTAAACCATCCACGATCGCACAATATTTTCACCATCAGGCATCTTCTTTTAAAACCATTCTTTTGAAAGACAAAATATTATCACTATCATTGTTACTGTCAGCAGTTTCTTTTGATACGTCATCTTTAACCTGTTTTGTTCTTCTATGCTGACACCCACTTTTCCTCTTAGATGTATGAACTCCCCGAGGCATATTGCTCTTTTGGGGTATTTGATATACGTTTATACATACGTAGCTAAAAAAAATATTCTCCATCAGTATCATGGACGCATAATTAAAATTACAAGAATCATGAATGATAGGTTGATTGTAGTTTTGCTGGTGACGAATTGTATTGCGACCTTCATAGATCTATTGTACCCCACTCTCTTACTCTAAACGTTGGTATACTTACCCATTTAAAGCGCCTCCTCTAGTCATGATTCCTATAGGAATTTCAGGATCTGGGTGAGATTCAAGGACTACAACTCCTCAGCGTTCAAGCAGTGGGCCCCAAGATACATTTGTCTCTTGCGAAGCAGTGCTCCGCTGTCTTTGAGCAGATGTATGGGGGTTTCCTCTGCTGAACCACAGAATCTGCATCTGTCATCTTCCTCTTGAGGTGTTTTCTAAGTCTGCTAATAACGCTAATAACTAATACGAAACGAAATGAACAGCCGACAGCCGACAAGATGGGTCGGCAAACCACAAGTGACAAAGTTGCAAACGCATCTATTCTCTAGACTCTAGACTACGCAGTGGCGGTGGCAGTCACCATTAACACAGCTCACGGCGTGCAAATTTACGCCGTGTCTGGTGTCACAGATTTAGAATAACTAGATAGATCATTCCATAGGAGGCTGCACAGAGATATGAAAAGCCTAGATAGATATAGATTTTTTTTAGATTTTTAGCGGTTATTTCATTCCATGGAGTTTTTGTAATATATTTATTTTTCTTTTCAGTCACCCCAAACGGGTGACACCCGGTGCGGGCCGCCCCCGCCGCACCTCCCTAGCTACGCCAATGGGCCTAGATCGCATTACGGCTAAACCGCTACGGTTTTTAATCGTGTGCATGATTTTGTGAGTTCAATCAACTAACATAGGCGTCCTCACATGCGCTTTTTTTTTAATAGTAGTGCGGCCTCGGCCCAAAGATAGAACAAAAATATTGTAAAGGTATGTAAGCGTTTCACAGACGTGTACATGAAGAATGTTCAAAGTATTATTTTGAATAATCTGATGAATATTCAATATCCTTTATGCTAAATTGTGTAACACCTGCAAAAACTTCAGTGTCATCAAGTTCTAGAAGTGATGAGTCTGATATACCTCCAGTTATAGAAAATATTTCAGAATGGTTATCAAAGCCTTTACTAAATCATATCGGGTATTATTATAGGTACGTTGAAATATGCACTATATGTGTATGTCCGATTGGCTGGTCTTTTAGATTTCATAGAATTGCATAATAATTTAATATTATTCAAACATTTCAATTAAGGGGTAACTTTATTTGAAATGTAGTGTATTCTTTTCATCGTTTTCATTTTAAATTTGATTGCAAATTTTTTTAGTTGTGGTCAGAATACATGAATCACAGGCAACGGATGACACAATTTCAGTACACATTAAGAACTGATTCAGTACACATTGAGACACACATAAGAGAGACTGTATATACACATTGAGACACACTAAGAGAAACAATTATTTGAGGGGATCAGACAATTTGTAATCTGATTTTTTTCAGGCTGAGGCTATTAGCAGATATAGGGGATGAAAATAATCAGGGAAATTAAGGAAGGTAAGATGAAAGGCAACATAGAAATAGTAATAATTAGTATACAATTTATTTGAGGCGATCAGACAGTTTGAAATCTGATTTTTTTAGGCAGAGAGACTAATAGGGGATGGAAATAATTAGGGAAATGAAGGAAAGATGAAGGGCAGCACATTTAAAAAATATTTATATAATACAATATACTCTTGATAATCCGGCGACGGTTAATCCAGTACCTTCAGTAATCCGAAGACCCGGAGAATCCTCTAGGGAAACACTTTTCTTTCCGCTGTCCGGCGTTGGAAATAAACTTCGCGCACTTTTGAAATAAAGTGAAAAGGAAAATATTGAAATAAAGTCAAAACTTGATTCGCGATTCTGACCAAGCTAACTCTACTCTAAAATTGTGTTCAGAATTTTTACAAGGGCTTTCGTGTTACTCTGACGAATGATGACAGCTTGGCTTCAAGGCACAAACGTGGAAAATTTTCATTTCTCTTCTGACGAGGAAATCCTCAGCCTACTTTGTTCCACGGATGACGATGAAGCTAACGTTGACTTCAATGTTTAAACTCGGCAGTTGCTAAACTGTAGCAAACGGTCACGCGTTTAACGTACACAATGCTTGTAAGAAATGGACAGAAGAAAACGCCACCGCAAGTGATGATGTGTTAGTGCGGAAAAGGTTGCAAGAGTGCGTTTTTAATAAATTGTAGAAGGCAAAGAAACAAAAAGCAAAATTATTTTGTATAATATTGTTTCAGTTAGTTTACATATATTTAGGGTTCCGTTGTTATCAACAACGAACCCTTATAGTTTCGATATGTCCGTCCGTCCGTTTGTAGTTTAGCTCAGAGACTATTAGAAATATAAAGCTGTAATTTGGCATGTATATACAGATTAGTCACGCAGACAAAGTGGTAAAATACAATCTTTAAAATACAAAAATTAAAAAAAAAATTTTTTGCTACCTTCTTTATCCTAAAGGAGTGATTACGTTTTTTTTTCTCGTCTACCCCATGGTGTAAGGTGTTGGATAGGTCTTTCAAAAATATTACAGGTTTGTAAAAATAATTTTCGATTAACAGATCCGTTTGTGAAATATTAAGCTTTAAAGTGCTAATTTTTGTTAGAGTCAAGTGTACCACAGTATATAAGTGTATACAGTTAATTAAAAATGAAGAAGTTAATTAAAAATAATTAGAAATGAAGAATTTGTTTTATTTATTCACCTTTTTTGGGCGGTGCTGCCACCTAGAGAGGTCGTGGAATATATATGCTAGGGATATACTACAATATCCTTATATATGTGATCACCAATATATGTGATCACCAATATATGTGATCACCAATATCCCATGTGGGATAGCCTATACATATTGTGTGGACGGACCTATTTATAACCTAGGGATATAGAGAGGGCCCATAGACAACTCGGGATAATCCCAGGATATCTTTATAAGTTCTATACGATATCCATAGGATATCCTCAGGATGACCCTATGCTATGTGGGATTTATGCTCTTTGAAAAGATGATATTTCGCACTAGAAAATGCTGTCTTTTGTCTCGTCCATTCAGTTGTGAGTTACAGGGTGTTACAAATGGAAGCAAACAAAGAAAAAATTCAGTACATTTTACAGTTTTTCTTTGATAAAAGCCAAAATGAAAGCCAGTTAAACAGTCTTAAATCATTTGCACAAAGCTGAATTCAGAAAGAAGCATAGGCCAAACGGAATAAATTCGACCCATTTCTTATACGGATGGTGCCCGGGAATGAGAAATGGGTCACATATGACATTGTGCGAAAACGACCGTGGTCAAAGCGCGGTGAAGCAACTCAAACGGTGGCCCAATCAGGACTAACGGCCAGGAAGATTCTGCAGTGCATTTGGTGGAACTGGAAAGGAATTATTTATTATGAACTGCTTGCATATGGCCAAGCACTAAATTCGGATGTCTACTATCAAAAACTGGACTCTTTGAAGCTAGCGATTGGCCAGAAACGGCCATCAGACAAAGCTAGGCCACACTCGTATATAGGGACTCATTAGAAACTCCGTGAGCTTGGTTGGAAAGTTTTGATGAATCCACCAAATAGTGCGGACCTGGCACCAAGCGTTTACCATGTTTTTCTCCGCATTGCAAAACTTAGTGATAAGAAATTGGCATCAAGAGAAGATTATGAAAATCTATTGCTAGAGTCTTTTGCCAATAGTAACCAAGACTTCTATGAGAGAGGTATAGTGTATATGAGAGATGTAAAGCTACCTTTAAAATGGCAACAAATTAAGTAATTGGTAATCCGAAACATGTTTAATAAAGTCTTGAAGTTCACTTAAAAATAATTGATTTCGTTTTCCCCAACCTATCATTTGGCCTTTGCTAGATCACCTCACGTATGTGTAAGTTTTTTAATCTAAGAACTTTTTCACTAATCTTCTAATCTTTCGATAACGAACTAATCTTCCAATAGCTAAAAGTCTGTGCTGTAATATAACAGCTCTTATATCATTTTTAATTTTTCTTATGTGGTCCAAAACGTGGCTAACAATAAATGAAAGAACTTTAGTGCTCATAACTTGCAGATGTATCTTGCAGATGTTTTAATAAATAAGTAACAAGTAGTTTCATGAAAATTCTGCTTAGAAGCTGGATCCTGAAATTGACTGTAAATAAAATTTAAAAAATATTTTAATTTAAAGGGAATTCAGTCGTGGTCGCACAATAAATCGCTTACGAGGAGTTGGCCACCCCTGCTCTACAGTCTACGGGATACTATCAGAAATCACGTCATCCATCCATTGTCAATTACCAAATACTTTATATGGTGTAAACCCTCCGAGATACCTTTCAAGTTTAATAAAATGAAATTGAAGTTACGTTATAGTATAAAATCTAAATTTTTTTATGTTCCTTGGACAACTATTGAAAGATGTCTCTCAAGTATCCACATAGTTTCGTGGGTTCTAACACCCTGACAGACCTGGTTGAAGTTGTAGGTGCCACCGCGATAGCAATATATGTGTAAGCGAGTATTCAATTTCGACACTTCAAATGTAAGCACCAAACCGCCATGTGAGATTAAAAATAACATGTATCATGTTTATGAAGAATTAGATTATAGAAGAATTTGTCATGTTTATTATGTTTTAATGAATACTAAATGACTACAAATGTTTCAACACACTTACATAACATTCAAAATAGCATCAAGCAATTATAAAAATTTGTCAGTCTTTGTCGTATAGTATCACTTAGAACATTTCCTAAGATTTTCCTTAGCGGGCCGATTTAATATTTCCAAAATTTCTGGCGAACCAAAAAAAAAAAATCCAATTAAAAGCCGTGTAATTTCTTTTCTTCCAAGTAACCTTTTTAATTTTTGTCCTCTTGAAAGTCATCTTACCTAAGAAAAATATATAACCAAACAATATAAAATATAAACAATATAAAAAATATATATCCAAACGGAGATTTAGACTCTTCTAATTGTGTTTTAAATTAGCGGTGTGTAAGAACATGAGTTTTGATAAAAGTAATAACTTCATTCATAACATTATTCATTTGACACCTGAGCCATAAGATTTGCCTGGTTAATAATACAGTGATAATGGTGTAATTTATCGGTATTGTCCTTAGACAATAGAGTACTTCAACTTGTTTTTAAAAAATGCATTAACCCATGTTTGTGGCCCACCATTGGTGGAGCACGGTCTGTAGTTACTCCTACCAAATTGTTCTAATTAATATTGTTCGAATCAAAAGCATGTTCCTCCGCGGAAAACATATCACATCCCTTTGTACGGTATTTTAAGCTTTCTATTAACAATAACTCTTCAAAAATCATAAAACTTTCAATAACTCCAGGTATTAAAGGAATTAATATTAAGAGTTGTGCCATAGCGCATATATCGGTACTTTCGTCCAAAGCAATGGAAAAAACAGTAAAACACGATAACGTAAAAACGATTTTGAAATTTCTTCTTACTGTTGTAAAACATCCTCCTCAATATCTTCATATTACACGAGAAATGGTCATTTTCGATCAACTATTATAACGTGACCAGGCGTACTGCTTTAGGCAGTACAGTACTTCTTTGAGATAGTCTGTACTGTCCTATTTTTTAGGCACTGCATTTGTACTGCCTTTCTCTAAGATGTACTACTTGTACTGCTTTGCATAATATTGTAAAAATAAATAATTATAACTGTGATTTTATGCATTTCCAAAGTGAACATTTTGCTCACAATTCAGTATTGCTAATAGTGTCAAAGCAGCAATAACAAAACATTGCAAGAGTGATAAACATAACACTCCAATTAATGCAGCAGGCCTGGGCAAATGGCCGCTGGCGGGCCTCATGCGGCCCGCGCCGACAATTTATGCGGCCCGCGAAGATTATTCAAATTTTCTTTATCATTTTTTTTTTAAAGCACATGCATAACCATTACACCTCCATCCGTTTCATCCAATGTATTGCTTTCGCGTTTAAATAATCTGGAAATAAGTAAAGGTAAGTGGCCACTGTCAATTTTTCTTCCAAAAATTAGGTTAACAGTGAACGCTAACTTTCAATTCTAGAACTTTAAAGGTTTCAAAAATTCGACTAGTCCCCATATTTTAAATAGCTTATGTACTGCTTTCGCGTTTAAAAAATCTGGTCACCTTAACAATGATTCAATAAAGACTTTATCTAGGCACACTATATGGACAACTTTTAACACACAATTTAAAAAAAAACCTCCTTCCAAAAATGGTTTACTATGTTTGGCAATTTATTGCGTAATAACATCGCTAGCCAAAACGGAGGATTCATTTCGTTTCAACAAATTTTTAAAGATCAATTTCTGACCACTGAAGGACTTTCGTAGTGATTCATATTTTATGTGTCTGTGTGTGTGTGTCGTAGTGTCGTTTAATATTATATTCTTTATACAAAACCAACACATTCTGTTGGCATATAAGACGATACAGTTTTTTTACCGTTATGAAAAGTTTATTTAAAGGGCTGTAAATTTGCACCCACATTTTATTGTATTTTTTTCGTAATATTCTAATTTACTATTTTTTTAGCTTTTATTATTTTAATAATACAAAATTAAAAAATTTAAGTAATCCCCGTCACAAAAAAACAAAAAAGTAAACAAATAAAATTTCTCTCTTGCCTTGTTAAGTTCATTAAAAGTACCTATTAATATGCTGCCTTAAAAAAAAAACAGAACACCAAGAATTTATTGGACGATTTTAAATTGAAATTTACAGAATTTGATCATGTAAATGAACTGCATCCATGATCAAAAAATAAATTGTTTTGGTTCCTATTTAATGGCATTTTTCACGAGACGAATTCACGGGCTTTGTGGGCCGCATTTGGCCCGCAAGCCGCACTTTGGGAACCCCTGATCTAAGTGATTTTGAAGGGGGTCGCATTATTGGTATGCGAGAAGCGGGTTTTTCGTTTCGTGCTATTGAATAAGAATCGACGTAGACTAGGATTCTTGGACGTCCAAGAGCACCACTGAGCGTGAAGATCGAGCTCTTTGTCTTACAACTTTAAGGGACAGATTTACAACGTCACGGGCATTGGGAAATGACTGGTTGGCTCTGAATGGCCAAAGAGTATCCATGGCTACAGAAAATTTCGCAGTTTTTGTATTAGATACTACCGTCCACAATTGTGTCTACCGCTTACTCTGCAGCATTGGACTCATGAATGCAATAACATTATATTCAACGATGAGTCTCGGCTTAGTTTATGGGCTCATGACCGTCGCAGAAGAGTGCGACCTTGACGCGGTGAACGCATAATTTTACAATTTGCTGTTGATATATACTACCCATATACAGGGAGTTATGGTTTGGGGTGCGATAGCGTATGGTAGTCGGTCTCCTCTAGTTTTTTTTAGAAGCAAGTCTTAACGCGATTTGGTATATTGACAACATTTTACAGCCATTGTTAGTGCCCTATGTAAATGCCTTGCAGAACCCCATTTTGCAGCAAGATAACGCTCGGCCTCACACAGACACGGAGACCAAATAATTGTATTGAAAATCCCTGCAGATAAAAATGAAAAAAGAATGTCGGAAAGAGAAATAATATACGAATAAAATTCTGTTATTCAGTTCAGACGGCTCTGTCTCTGTGTGAGGCCGAGCTTTGTCTCTTCACACAGTTTTTTGTTAGAGCCGAAATCAATTTATTACCTTGGCCATCTCGTTCTCCAGATCTATTGCCGATAGAGCATGTTTGGAATATGATATGTGTTAGAATAAGTAACTTACAGCGCCCCGCTAACACTGTAATGGAACTTAGAGGTTAAATTAACCCAGTTTTAAATACCCCAAGTCAATATTGATAGCCTGAGACGTGATAATGAGTGCTTGGGAAAGCGCGGTGGCCCAACACATTATCAATTTTTATTCATTTGTTTTTTTTTCAAATTGATTTTTTGATCATCGATGCAGTTCCTTTACATTATAAAATTCTGTAAATTTCAATAAAATCGTCCAATAAGTACTTGGTGTTCTGTTTTTTTTTTTAAGGCAGTATCTTTTGATGATGAGCGACGCCGCGTCGCACAGTAGTCTGAAGTACCAAAAAAATATATATATGAAGGAATCGTTCAAATGGTCTCCTTTTTTGGTCTCCTCGCGTTTTTGAGATCGCTGTTCAAGAAATTGAATTCAAAATTTCGAAATTCAAAATGGCGGATGCAAAATTTTTCGAAAAAATCGTTCAATTTTGTTGACACTTGGGATTCAGGGGTTTTGGAAGTCGCTGATCACGAAACTGAATTGAAAAATGATCAACTGATTAACTGGTCGTTGATTTTGTCTAGAAAAACTTACTTACTTGTAAAACGTACTTACTTACTGTTTCATGGTATTTGGTTCTTTGAATTGAGGTTTCAATAAAAAAGAGAATAAATAGAAAACAAAATGATTTATTAAAATTGAATGTAAAAAATTAAAATTATTAATCTATGAATAGGATGGTTGCGAACATTTGATCAAAAAGACACATTTCGTATGGGATATATGCAGATAAACAACAAAGAAATACACTAAAGGTGGTCCCTCACCGGGAGCATTCGCCTGTAATGTAATGTAACAGATTCGATTTTGCCGGCAAAATACAGGCGGTTTGGATATTTTAGAAAGAATCCACCGACCCATAAGTAAGGTGGAGCGCTACGCGTCGCGTCACGGTCAATTACAAGCGGTGCCTATTGATGTTCCAAGTTGTATCAAAATATTACAGACACGGCGAACTGTAATGCTCGCTTCTCCTCCCTCACTGATGTAATGTTCGAATTGTATCATTACAGGTTGCGCACTGCAATGTTCGATTCGCCTCACTCACTGATGAATGCTCGACTCTGTAACGTTACATTACAGGCGAATGCTCCCGGTGAGGGACCACCTTAAAGAAAAAAAATCTATCCGCGCGATTATTTAGAATAGATAGCGAAGATTCAATTAGTTCCGTAGATCAGGGGTTCTCAAAGCGTGTTCCGCGGAACACTGGTGTTCCGCGATGCACCTTTGTGTTCCGCGAAAAAATCAATATTAAAAAATAGTATTACAGTTATCAAAATTCTGCTTAATTCAATTTTACAATTTGCTAGGCCCTCCCACTGGCGGCTAGGGCTACGGGGATTTCCCTCCGACGCAACGAGCACGTGGCACATGCGCATTAACTGTTAACTAATATTTTTTGCTGTGACTGTCGTAAGCATCCGCTGAAAGAAAAATACAATTTAATAAGTTTTAAAAAACCCGATTGTAGAATCTCATCATCAACTGTAGACTGTAGTGACCCATATGCAGTTTAAATTTTATTTCTCTCAATTTGCATTTTTTTTAATTAGGTAAGTTTTCAACCACATTATTTATTGATTTATATTGCAATTTTTAAAATTTGTAGTAATGGATAATTTTGTCATAAAGAAAGCTCGTCTTGATTACGATAATGACAATGATAAAAAAATTGTGAAATCAACTCGAAATCTCAATCGTTTGTATGACGAAGAATACTTAAAATTTGGATTTACCTGGACCGGAAATACAGATTGTCCAACACCTCTCTGCATTGTATGCGGCAAGAAACTTGCCAATAGCGCGATGGCGCTCGCTAAATTAAGGCTAAAAATCTTTTAACAAAAAACAAAGAATATTTTAAAAGACTTTTAGAAATGCAAGGCAAACAAAGAAAACAATTTGAAAAACAATAAAAATAAGTGATAAAGTTCAACTTGCGTCGTATAAAATTTCCGAATTAATAGCACAAAAATTTAAGCCACACGCGATAGCAGAATCTCTCATTTTGCCTGCCTGCTGTGAAATAGTGACAATTATAAAGTTTAAAATGAAATGTCATGGTTTGAACCAAATTAATAATAGAAGCTAGATTTACACGGAAATCTTCTGTTACTCTTTGGCACACCCCGCTGAAGAAGCGTGGTGTGAGCCGTTCGCTGCGAACAAATGAAATGCGAACAATCGCTGCGAACAAATGAGGAAATGAGCTGATGATCAACAAACGCCTGAACAGATCTTCATAAACTATAGCCAAGAACCTTCTCGATCACTTCAGCTTTCAAACACACGTTTGGATATACGGAACTAGACAAACATTTGTGTCAAATTGGTCAAGTAGAAAATGAGCTGATGGTCATCAAGCCCATGAACAGATCTTCATAAATTAGAGCTAAGAACCTCCTGCAAAAAAACTGCATCAAAATCGGTCCATTCGGTTGGGGGTTAAAAATATAAATCGTCGCATCGACGTCGCGGGCCGCATCCACAGGTTTGCCGTTTGAGCCGTGGGGAAACCCTGCCACTTTGGAAAACCCTGCTTTAGAACATAGAAAAAAAACACACTTTATACTACACTACTCAATATAACTAGCAGGTCACTAATTTGTACCTCCATAAAATTGCAAACGGGAAATTACATACAGATAAAACTTCTGAAAGACGCTCTATTTAATTGACACAGAGAATATCAGCCTCGCATATTTCCCGAATATATATTATTAATAATAGTAAAACCTAATGTGAAATAATGTATCCCAAATTTGTTTCAAAGAGCTAGAAAGGTCTAGTTCAGACAAAATATGTTTACAACTGATAATTTTACTTAAGTTAAGTGAAAATGAGGCATCTCGACGAAGTGGAAGTTGTTCGTGCTATAACATTAATTGAAAATGGCGTAAGCCTTCGACAAGTTTCAAGAAATTGTGTGCGATTGTGATGAACTTACATTCAGGTCAATATACCAGGCGCTGTGGGCTAGGTCGCAAAAGAAAACAACTCAAAATCAAGACCGATTTTTACTGATTTCGAGTCTTCGTAATAGTTTATTCTGTGAAAGACCTTTTAATTTCCCTCAGGACGACGCATGGGGTCACTGTATCAGACCAAACAATTAGGGATAGGTTGAGGGAATCGAATTTATGGGCAAGACGACCCGAAAACCTTGGAAATGACACGACACCACAGAATAGCAAGGAAGAATTTTGTTCGTGAACATGTCGTATGACAACGACAAATGAAGTCTCTACTCTTCACGGAAGAATCAAGGTTCCGTATTACTCGCTGCGATCGTCGAGTACGTGTTTACAGACGCCCAGGAGAACGGTACGCAGCTGCTACTATACAAGAAGTTGAAAAATTTGGAGGTGGTTCAGTTATAGTTTGGGGTGGGATTAGTATCGACAGTAGAACCGACCTTGTAATTCTAGGAAATCTTAAAGCTACTCTCTATGTTGACATTGTGTTAGAACATGTTGCCCCTGTGGCATATGGAATAGGTCCAAATTTTGTTAATGCAGGATAACGCAAGACCACATACTGCACGTATCACTTTAGACTTCAAAATTAGACGAAATTCAAATAATGGTGTGTCCTGCGCTTTTAAATTTTTAAGGATTTAAATCCCATAGAGCATGTTTGGGATATGGTCGACAGACGTGTTCGTGGTCGCCGGCATCCTCAGACCATCCACCAGCTAACGGCGTCTCTTATTGAAGAATGGAATTAAACTTCGCAACTCATGCACAGAAGCCCTTCTTCACACACTTGTATCATAAACTACTATTTCTATACAATATAAAATAACAAATTTTTTAAGAATGTTTAAAACAAAAATAATTCTCAATTAACTACAGAGCTATCTGATAAAATAGTTGTTTTAGTGGCTGAAAAATCTCATTAGCCAGTACTTTGTATAATAAATAATTTATTAAGTTTAATTAATATGTAGCTATATTAGATAATCTTAAAAGTGATTGATAAGTTATTTAATTATTTTGGTAACCGTTTTAGTTCATGTGTTAACCATAAGCCTGTTGATAGTAATACCAAAGATCCACTCTGATGGCTAGCAGCCAATGAAACTGGAACATATGTCAAAAGGGTGGTAATTCCTAAAATTACCTGCAAAAATAAATATTAGAAGTTATAAATTATTTGGAAAATCTTATTATTCACCTGCATCCAGGCCATAGCTGCGAATGCATTCACAGCAGTGTATGCTCTAGGTGGTAAAATTCTTTTTCGAGACATTAGCCACAAGGCAGAAATCAATGTCAATGTAGTTGTTCCAAGTATGCGATGGTCTAATTGGACTGTAGTTGGATTTTCAGTAAAATTTGATAACTTTGGCTTCAATGTAAGTACATCATCAGGTATCCATTTATCAGCCATTTTTGGAAATGAGTTGTATACTAAACCTGCATCCAATCCAGCTACAAATGCACCTAAAAAATAGATAAATAATTTTACCAATCATTTGCTAAAGAAATATTATATACTATATACTACTTACACTCAAAGTGTAAACAAACAAAGGACAGATTATAGTTGCTTTGTAGTATAATACCTTATAAACTATGTATCGAATGTGTAAAAACTTACCAGAAAGGGCAGTAAAAAACACTAAACCTTTGCAAGAATGTGCAAACATTCTAAACTTCCTTGCTTGTTTAATAACAGCAGTTGAAACATTATTAATAGTCCCTGTAGGAAGTAAATGATCAAGAGACGACCACAAAAACAAACTATATAATATTAATGCTAAACTAAGATGTGCAGCCAATCTATACTGTGAAACTCTTGGAATATCTGACTCTCCATGAAAACGATCTTCAAGTCCAGATTTCACCATATACCAACCCAAAAGACCCTAAAAACAAATGATTGATTTAAAAATAAGCAATTGAGAATGATTTCATGGCATAACTTGTGCAGCTATAAGACTGCCAAATATCAAAATTCTTGGTTTCATGCCTGGTTTTAGTTTACCACGCGTCCAGAAATATGCAGCGGGTAGAAGGAAGAATGCTCCAATTGCTCGACCCCACATTCTATGTCCATATTCCATATGCCAAATCATTTTAAATTCTGATAATGTCATTTCCTTATTTTTTCTAAAACAACAAAAAATAATTTCTAAATTAAATAATTCATAAAAATATATCAATGCCAATATAAATAAATTCGTTCAAATGAACATTATAACTTGTGAACAAAATATTGCAATCAAACGATATTTACATTTTAAATTCTGGAAAATTTTGATATTTTTTAAACTCGGCTTGCCACTCTGCTTCAGTCCTTGGCATTTTCTCTCCCAACAATTTCCATGTTACCATAGAAAGACCAGACTCAGTTAATCTAGTTACTCCACCTTCAAAATAAATCTTTCACATTAATATCTAGATATTACAAGTAATAAAATAATCATGTAGATATAGTTTATACTTCCTTTTTGTTGAATCAAAACAATCTTAGATATCTATGTACAGCGTGAGCAAAACCCGATGTCTCAGCTCTATTATAAGAAAACGAAAACGATAGAAAAAATCTGAAAAGAGGTTCATAAATGGGATTGAGTAAGGACCATTTTAAGCTACATTTATATATTTTTCCATATATGTAAACTGGAGTAATGACATCATCGAATTTTGTTTTTCCAGAACTATATTTTTGCATATTTGAAAAAAGCTAATTTTTCTGAACAAATTTTGTAAAGAAACAAATTTGCTATTTTTTTCCGTTAAAAAAATATTAACAAATTTGTATAAAGTAATTGCTAGGTAATAAATTGCTAGGTCCTGTACATTAGTGGATGATGCGTTCCACAAGATTGCGCGAGAGGTTGCCTAAGCTCTCGGAGAGTACGGCACCTTAAGAAGCTAACTAATTTTATAAATGAAAACTTAAGATTATATATACTAACGTATATTGATAATGTGGTTAAACGCGTTTTTAATTTTTGTTGGGAATACCGGTAATTGAGAGGATCTAATGTATTTCTAATCGAATTAGGGATGGGGGGTTAATGCGAGAATTTTTGATAATACTTTATTTTTACAAATTTGCTTTCAGCAATTTTTTTTCTTTACAAAAGTTGTTCAGAAAAATTAGCTTTTTTCAAATACGCAAAAATATAGGTATGGTTCTGGGAAAACAAAATTCGATGACGTCATTACTCCAGTTTCCAAATATGGAAAAATATGTAAATTTGGCTTAAAATGATCCTTACTCAATCCCATTTAAGAACCTCTTTTGAGATCTTTTCTTTCGTTTTCTTATAATAGAGCTGAACATCGAGTTTTGCTCACCCTGTACAATAGATATTTTATGTTCTTCTATGTCTATTTACAAATGTTTTTATTCTTCCTTAAGGAGTTTATAAAATGACTATATGAAAGTGATCGTATTTAATAAACAAACATATTGAATTGATTATTTATTTGCCTTTTGTTATATCAACAGCTTCATTAACAACATAATAAACACTATGTAAAATAATATAATAAATTGAACTACCTAAGACAACAGCAATGAAGACCATTCCGCTGCAACCCAATAGCCAATATCCAACTGTCTTATTGCCTTTTGATGAAACTTGAGCTGTCAAATTAATGGCAATAGTACCACTTCCTCTTAAGAAATTTACCTACGGATAAAAACTTTGCCTTAAAATGGAATAGAGAATCTAATTAAGATCTAAGCGAATTGAATCTATTATTATAATTGTTTTTAAATATAAAATCATTAAATCAATATTAGAATTCTACCTTACTGATTCAAATTAGAATTTAGATTAATTATAATATAAAGCAAAAAAAAAACCGAGATTCACAGATGAAAATATAATGGAATCAGAAGGATATAGGATCTTCAAAGGTAAAAGAGGCCTAAACCCTATGGGAAAAAGCTTGACTCACCTAGTAAATGGATTTATCGTGAACAAGAAGATAATTAACTCTATAACAGACTTCTACTCACCAAATGAAAGATTTGCAATCATGACACTAGGGCATCCAAACCGGTTAAAACCGAACCCAGTTAAGCGGGTTTTCTGTTAAAATTTAGGAAACCGTAAAACCGTTTTTTTTTCGAAAAACCGAAAGTCGGTTTATGTTTCTTTTTTTTTTTAAGTGGAAAATAATTTAATTTTTCTATTGTTGTTCATGAAGTATTATAATGTGGAATTATTTTTACTCAAATAAAGCGTAAGAGGAGTAAATAGGTAGTCAAATAAAGGTTCACAGATTCAGAGTGCGCAAAATTTTGATCCTAAAGGAATATAAATACTTGTACTCCATTCTTACATGTTAGTCTAGTTACGTACTTTGATAAATAAATATATATCTACTTTCATAGTTATCTCTTCGTAAAGAATTTATTCTAACAACATCTTTTTTATTCTTTACGTAAATATAATGAAATAATACATTTTTTTTAATTAATTATAAATGGTAAATAAATATTTATATTATTTGGTTTACAGCTGCAGTATTTTTAAAATAAGTTTTTAGATGCCCTACATGACACTATGATGTGGTAATAAAAACTACACTATAATAAACTGGCAAGCTCCCATTAACGAAGACAGCAGAAAGAACCCAGAAAAAGTTGAGAAATACTGGGAGGCCCTAAAACTTGAACTCTCAAAAATCCCCCCAAAAAATATTAAGATCCTACTAGGCGACTTCAGCGCACAGATTGGAAATCTCACAAAAGAACCAACAAAACTGGAGAAAGACTGATGAGTTGTGCAGGGGCTTCAACCTTAAATTAATGTCAGCAAATTTTAAACAATTACCCAGAAAACAAAAACGTGGAAATCACCAAAGCAAATCCTCGGAGAATTCCATATTGATCATGTCGCCATATCATTCGATAATCAGAAAGAAATCATGAATGTGAAAATAAGAAAAGGCGCAAACATAGAAACTTAACAACACTAAAAGTTAAATTTACCACAAAAAAGACGCCAAACAAAGAGTTTAAAATACAGAGGATCAATACAGAAGTACTAAAGAAAGAAGAATTCTAGGAAAAACTTAACATAGAATCAGAGGAATGGGAGGAAATCAAGACAAAAATAGTCAAGATGTCAATGGAAATAGCCCAAGAGACAAGAAGTGGTGAAATAACCAATGTGAAGAGGCCCTTGAACTCAACCAAAAACAACCAGGACTATATCTTATTCAAAGAACAGAGATCACAAGCAGCGAAAATTATATAATCATGTTTGTTATTATATATAATAAACATGAGGAATTTTGACAAGACCCAACTACAACAAATAGATGAAAAGTTTGAAAAGAACAACACAAGAACATTCTATAAAACTATTAAGCAAAATGTTCCGGGATATCGACCAAACTGATGCTTAAAAAATGAAGGAAATAATCTGAATAATCAACACTGAATAATCAACAAAACTACAAATTACTAGCAACATACTTAAAAAAACTAGCCAAAAGTGAGATTCCCAAAACTAAATCTGAAGTTTAAATTCGAAAACTCCAAACAACCGAACTTAACAGAAATCCAACAGATTATTAAAGAGCTAAAAAATGAAAAATCCCCAGGAGAGGACTCTATAGTAGCAGAAATAGTGTAGTGTAAAAACGTAGATACCAAGACAGTCCAAAGTCTACATAAAATAATACAAAAGATTTGGGAAGCAGAAGAAATAGTGGAAAACAGCTATGATCCATCCAATACACAAAGATGGAGAGAAAACGGATGTAAACAACTATAGAGGAATTTCAATACTATCAGTAACATACAAGATCATATCCAAAGCATTACAAAACTGATTGGAGGTCAAAACTCGACCTACAATTAGATGACTACCAGGGAGGATTCCGGAAAGGAATATCCAGTGCTGAACAGACACTAAACCTGAAACTCTTAATAAGGTACAGGAAACAAAGACATAGATGTGAGCATGACATGCTTTGGATATGATGAGACATAGCATATAACTCTATAGATAGAAAGACACTATTGAATACTCTGGAAGAATTAAAATTAAGATTTGGTAAAATTTATGGGAGAGATATCAGAACCTTTTGAGATCAAAACAGGAGTGAGACAGGGAGATGGGCTCTCCCCACTACGGAGAACTGTGTAACTGGAGAAGATGATGAGAGAATGGAGGAAGAAGGAATTCCCAAATTAAAAATAGGAAGAAAGAATGATAACCTTGAAATAGACTGTCTGGCTTTTGCAGACGACCTGGCCGTGCTAGCGGGAAAACATGGAAGACGCTAGAAGACAAATCAATATACTGAAAGAGACGGCAGAGAAGGCTGGATTACAAATAACTTATGAAAAGACAGAATATTTGACAACCAGAAAAGATGCACCAAAACAGATCACATCAAAATATGGTAAAATCAAGAGGGTCAACAAGTTCAAATACCTGGGAGAAATAATCCAACCAAACGTCCTGGACAAAGAAGCAGACCTTGCAAGAGCAAGAAAAATGGAACTGGCATTCCAATTGACAATATATATATATATATATATATAATAAAAAGTCCATATCTATTAATGCAAAACTAAGGCACTTCAATACAGTTATATATATATATATATATATATATATATATATATATATATATATATATATATATATATATATATATATATATATATATATATATAATAAAAAGTCCATATCTATTAATGCAAAACTAAGGCACTTCAATACAGTTATTAAACCAGAAGGCCTCTATGCCTCACACTAAACACAGCTAGACAAATAGAGGAGAGAGAAAAAAAAGAGAGAAAGATTATACCGAAAATCTGGGTACCAAAATATGAAGATGGAAAATGGAAACTGAGAAGCAATAAAGAGATCTACAAACAAACAGAAAAAATAAGTCACAATGAGAAGAAGAAGAGTAACCTTCTACGGACATATTAAAAGAATGGACAAAGAAAAGATTCAACTACTACGATAGAAACCCCAAAACACAGATGACATGGATCAAGGAGGTCAGGATAGACATGAAAAAGATGGAAATAGATGGAGAGGAGGTAGAGAGAAGAAAAGAATTGAGAAAGAAGATCAGAGGATTTCAGGGTTTTCAAGAAAAGGTAAAAAAGAAAACAGGAGCAAAATGGATGGAAGACAGAAAGAAACAGCATGGAGGAAAAAATAAAGAGTATTGGAAGGGAGGAAAGGAGAAAATCAATCATTAGAAGTTATTTCACGTGGTCCATAGTAGGCGAAAATCGAAGGAAGAAGAAAGTAAAAGAAACTACATTTGCAACCAACAAATTTGATGTAAATTTTAAGGATTTCAGGAATTAAAGGAATCCAAATTATATAAATTTGTTTCCGTTCTTTGTCTGTCTGGCTTGTCCATTTTATAATTTCTGTCTGTAAATACAACAAACAAATCTTATAAACCTAGTAATATAATTTACATACATTAAAAAGAAAATTGGTATTGTTAATTGTATAAGCATTTTAAAACCAAAAGTCCAGTTAGGATGTTAACTTTTTCCCTACTTAGTTGGTTTATAAACAAGTATTTATTTAACATCAAATTAAATGAAGAAATTATAAACTAATGTAGTGTATTTATTCTAATAAAAGCTGCCTTTCAATAAACGTCGCCCTCTAATAAAATCCGCAGCCTCCATTCTCACTGTTCAAGATTACGTTTTTGAAGAAATATTGGATGATAATGTTTGCCTTGTCAGAAGAATTTTATGATATTGAACTTGATGCAGAAGTTCAAAGAAGTAACTGCAACTTATATTATCCACGAAAAAACTAAACCTGTCCAACTTGAAAGAGGAGTACGACAAGGTGACTCCTTATCTCCAAAACTCTTCACTTTAGCATTGGAAAAGATTAAAAAAAAGTGACTGGAATGACAAAGTTATTAATGAAACTCGTCCAACCAAACTAAGATATGCTGATGATATTATCTTGGCACATAGTAGAGAATATTTGTTAGATCAACAATAATTGCAGACCAACACAGAGAATCTAAAAAAAATAGGGCTGAAAATGAACCTTTCAAAAAACCCACATAATGTACTTAGGAACAGAAGAACCAATAATAGTGGGACGACAAGTCAAAGAGGTGGAAGAATACATGTACCTAGGACAGAAACTTACTAAAAAACCAAACCAAACGGAAGGAAACAATAAGAAAGAGAATAAGGTTACAATGGGTGGCTTTCGCCAAACTATCATTCATCCTGTGAAAAAAGCAAATAGCTATCCACCTAAATCACGAGTTTTTGAACAGTGCATTTTACCTGTTATGACATATGACACTAGAAACTGCACAAAGAGCAATGAAGAGGTCAATGATGGAGATTACAAAAAGGTACAGAGAGCGAAATGAAAGAGTATAAGCAATAACTAAAGTCACCAATATTGGAGAGAAAATTGCAATCCTCAAATGAAGATGATCCTCATAGGACGAGAAGGGGCAGGAGAATCATAGAATAAGATGTTATGATGACCTCATAGGAACAGCCGGACTAGCATGGATCCAACTAGCACAGAATAGGTAAAGATGAAAACAATTGAGAAAGGCCTATGTCCAATGATGTAGAAGATAGTAGAAGGTATTGGCAGTGGGCATAGACATGCTTTCGGGATTTTTTGTAGTTATGTTTATGTTGGAATATGAATTAAGATCATTAATTGTGGGTACTATGTATAGATAAATTTGTAATTGCTTTCTCACAATCAGTGAAGTAATATTTTGGCACAACATGATCATAAAACTAACCTAATTTTTTTAAAACAAACTTGTTTATATTATACATAGATACATTTTTTAATTAAAATAAATTATAAAATGCTACGTGGGCCACATAAAATCTCGCCAGGGGCCACTTTTTGCCCAGGTCTGGTCTAGAGTGTCCAGTTACATCTAATATTTCTATGTAGCTTCAGAATAAATGCAGCTTAATAGTTATGTTAAAAGAAGTTTGAAAATGCAGAACTGTTTGAAAACCTGTTTAGCAAATCAAATAAAGCAAGAAATTAACAATAATAAACCTTTGGAGTTTTTCTTGTCAAGGTGTTGCACCACATTGGATTTCCATGAAAGCTTCTCGGAATTGCATTCTCTATGGACCAATTTCTTCTCAATAAAGTCTTGGCATGTGGCAACAAACATTTTGAAATATTCTGAATTAACATTTTGAATACTTAAGTAGCAAATTAAATCTTCCTACAAATATATTTTTTGTTATTTTTCTTTTATTCTAATAAGAGACAATACATATCTAACCCAAGTATTTCCGGCTAAAATTTGACAGGGAATTCTGAGTTATGCAACTTAAATAACACTGAAGTATAAGTGGATAACACCTGGATAACACTAAAGGATAACAAAATAAGGTAAAGTCAAGGAATAGCCCACGTTGGATGGCAATTTCCGAAATTAAACTTGCGCATGCGCAATAAACATTTACAACAGTGGTAACAAAAGAGTAAAATTTGTTGTCTCACAATAAGAGTTACGCATGCGTTCTGAAATTGTCATAAAAATTTAAGATTGGTTTTAAGAAATAGTCTAAAGTTGAGAAAGCATAATAAAATTATATTCTGTGCAAGAATGTGGTATTAATGTTTAATGAAATTTGACTTTTGTTTTGACAATTATATATAGAGGTAAAATAGTAAAATACTTTATTAGTGCGTTTTTATTAGTTATAATTTCGGCTTCTTAGGCATTCTTCAGAAGATTATGTACAATACAAAGATGTTACATGTTTATATATACACCTTTTTTATCATCTGTGAGGGAGACGGGATTCCTAAACGGGATCCTAATTAGGATTTGGCAGACGTTGGAATGGATTAAATCTACCCGGTCGTTCTATCTACGATGTTTGCGCCTTTCATAATGAAAGGCCTATGAAACATCAAGGCGCAAACATCGTAAACGACCGGGTAGATTTAATCCATTCCAACGTCTGCCAAATCCTAATTAGGAATTTCCTAAAATAATCCCGTCTCCCTTACAGATAATAAAAAAATGTTTATATAAACATGTAACATCTTTGTATTGAAGATAATCTTCTGAAGAAGGCCTAAGAAGCCGAAATCGATAAAGTGTTAAATAAAGCAATTTGTGAAACTTATAACTAGTGTCTATTATTTATTATTGTTTTATAATGTTCACCTAGTGCCTACAGCTGAATCTTTAAATTTTATTCTGTTATTTTTCGTTGTTTCTGAATGTTTTTTTGAATCAAGTAAATTTGTTGAAATGCTAAGAAATATTTTTAATCATTGGAGAAATGTTGATTTGGGTGGAATAGTTTCCAGCAGAATTAACTGTTCTGGTAATATAAAGAAATTTATGTTCCTATATGAAATTTATTATACATTTTCATTAAATTGATAAATTTATATAATAAATACAGAAAATGAATGAATGAACGAACAAAATATTTTATGTTCAGCGTTAGCGTTACCCAGGGTAAAGCTGGATAAATCGTATTTTATACAATATTATTTTATATTTACCATAAATAAGAATGCTACTGTCAACTTTAAAATTAATTAATATAGTATTGTAATTACGATTGATCCACCTTAAAAAAGGAAACCATAACATATATAAACTATAACAAATAAAAATAACAATACATAGAATAGAAATTAAAATAAAATATAAATACTATATCCCAACAAAGCAAAATAAAAAATCAATTCTATAACTCAACAAGAGAAAAGAAGAAAATAAATAAAAACAGAAATCTTGGGGATTAGCCCTACTTTGGACCATGCTTGTTCAACTATTGGGCTTTGACCTTTGCCCAGTATTTTCGCATCTTCTGCCGGTGTAACTCCTTTCTCTCTTCTGTCTAGGGGGAACCTTTCTTTCGAGGTTTTTCCTGAAATCCACGGACTTAAATTGACAAACTATTTATAATAAACTATGGTTGTAAATGTAGTGTCCTCTCCTGTCAAAAGCGAAATCTTGGGAGCTTGATTGAAAAACTGAAAAATGAAAATAGTAACTTAAAATGAAATAAACGTTTAAAATTGACAAACCATTTTAGAATTAAATTGTAGTCCTTTGCTGACTGCAACCAATTCATTCATCAATCGGGTAAAAACTAAAAAAAAAATATAGGCAGTCAGCCACTGCCAACTGAAGTGAAAACTTGAAACTGAAAAAAAACAGCTTTATAAGAGGATTTATCAGTATGTTAATTAATTAAATTTGGTATATAGTTTGTTAGTATTGTTTTATGTAATTCTGGAACATCATAACTCACTTCTGAAGGAGAATGACCATTAATGTCATCATCATAATATGAATTCGGAATGTTTGGTTGATTCTGTGTTGATAGGTCAGCAAAATGAATTGGTAGGATATATGGCACATTTCTTGTTGATGGGTCTGCAATTTGTGAGTTATGGAAATTTTGACTTTTAGAAACATGCCTAACTGCTTTTGAAGATTTATCTGTATATAAATTAATTTTTGTTTGGAATAATCTTTACGACGTTTAATTTTTTCCTACTTCTCAACTATGATTGTTGGATGTATAGAAATTTCAGAATTAACTATTGCAAGAGCTTTTTTCTTATTCTTATCTCTATATCGCTGACTATTAACTTTATTTTGGATTTTCCTTCCTTTGGAGAGCACACGAGTACATTTGGTTGCC
This sequence comes from Phosphuga atrata, assembly GCA_944588485.1. Taxonomy (NCBI): domain Eukaryota; kingdom Metazoa; phylum Arthropoda; class Insecta; order Coleoptera; family Silphidae; genus Phosphuga; species Phosphuga atrata. The sequence goes on from OX155895.1 coordinate 32,380,870, forward strand.
TAAAACTTTTATGGGTCTGATTCTTGATTAACCATGAATTCTTCGATACAATCCAGTAATCTGAACATTCCACTAGTCCGGCACTAGTATATCTATTAGTACATACTTCAAAAGTACTTACTCTTGTACTGCACACTGATTATAGGGGTTGATATTTCCTTAGAGTCGCTGCGTTCTGTCAACACTGCCAAAAACTTTCCAATAGTCCGTCTCTAGTACATCTATTATTACATCCGGTAAAAGTACTTACTCTTGTACTGCACACTAATTCTACGGGTTGATATTTCCTTAGAAACGCTACGTTCTGTCAACACTGCCAAAAACTTTGACTATTAAGTTTGACGTTCAGAGCCAACTTTAAACATATGCGTATAGATGTGTTCTATTGAACACATCTTTGAGTAATAGAATTTTTATCTATAGATCGCAGCTATTGATGACGATGACGCAAATCTATGAGTTTCCCTCTACCCAAATGTCATTCAGCACGGCTATAGAAGTTTTCACTTCAATAAAACTATTAATGAATTAAAATTAAGTGAACATTAAAAATTTACATTGCATAAATGCTTTTGTTTTTGTGCTCATCTTCCAAGGCAAGACCAATTCCTCAAATCTAAAACATACAATTGTTAATAATTTATCTTGAGACAAAAATTAATAATTTACAATTACCTATTGAGGAAGATCCACGTTCTTTTGGTGGGTATATTTCTTTGATGGCTTCAATAAAATCGGCCGGGATGCCTTGTGTTTTCTCCTCCAGATGTACTCAAAGAGGTAGTTATCAGTCACAGTGTACAGTGGACGTTGGCAGATTCCTCTTTATTGCACTCCAGCTACCCTCTATAGAATTTGTGTGAGCACCAGTCGTTGTATTCCTAAACTCAATTGAATGATTGACAGTCAGGTGTCGGAAGCCCTCATCTTCTAGGCAGTCATATGCCCTCCAACAATCTTGACATAATTGTTGTTCCGGGATGAATGAACTGCTTGATGATTGTCAGCAGCATGGCCTTGCTCCGCTCTGGGACCATTTCCATGAAACACTTCTCTGTGTCTCTTGATTCCTCCAAAAACCCATCTACCATATACATACTTCCCTCGATGGTACTTTCTCTTCCCAAATTTACTTTCATCGATTTCGACAATGGTTCCAGGTCCCCCAATCATCTCATTCTCTCTGCAACAAATCTATGTGCACACTTCCTGACAGAAGTGATTCCAGTTTGTAATTGCATTAACAGAGACTTTTGACTCTGAACTAGCAAATTTGGTTGGTACTTTCCCTATCCATCCAAGGGTGACAAGCATGACTTGTTGAAAGGAAAGCTTGCTTTTCTCAAACCAACTTCCCTTTCAGATGCTCCTCGATACACAATGTGTCTCGACTCCAGCACCTTTCCTACATCTCCATTTGTAGCCATCCATGCTCTTGATTTTAGTTAGCTTCATATTACTTCCACACCTAAAACAAATATAGTGGTTAGATATCAATCCTAAATCCATTAGCCACTCAATGGCCAATACATTCGTCTCTGTGGCTTTTCTTATTTTGTCTGTGTTGTAGGCTTCCATCTTCGTAGTAGACTTCGATCTCGGTTGTTAGTTAAAAATGTCAACGGTCGTTTTGAAATTTCCGGTCGTCTTGAAAATCATGCGCATTGTCCGGTTATAGTCGCCCTTCTTACGACATTTTTACGCCACTGGTTTGTTTACATTTTTACTGTAAAAAAATGTTTGACAGTGGCGCTGTAGTCTACTGTGGGCTGTGAGTGGAGTAATCCCAAAATAATACTAAAACTATTCGTACCGGCAGGCCCGTAGTAGTCTTGTATTAGTGCAGGCAGGCCCGTAACAAGTGGCGTTTCGGTGATACAAATTGGCCTAACGTAAAACACACAGTGGCAGGTACACAGTTTGATACTGAATGAATTATTCCTTCTAAAATAAGGTTAAATTAGATTATATTTCAACAGATTAATCTCAAAATCAGCGCGACCTCTCGACGCACAATAAGCATAATTACTACAACCTCTACCTACAAAGTTTCTAAAATAAGATGGTTAGATTAGGTTAAATTAAAGAAAGATAAATGCAGACCACATATCGTCCGGCAGCATAACCTCTTGATTCAAAATAAGAAAAATTATTACACTTTCTACTTATAAAGTAACCTCATGATTTCACGCAGCTATTTCGGATCATGCTTAGATGTAGAATATTACAACCAACGTTCAGCGCCTCAGTTCCACAAATTAGCACTAACGGAAACTTACGAAATACCTTCAGTGGCGAGAACAAAGTTGTTTTAATGTTTAAGGTTGGAACGAAAAACTGCTTCAACAAATAAAACTTATTCCAGAAATAGAGTATTGGTTCAATCTAGGTTAGATTTAGTGGCATACCGCGAAGCGGCAGATAACCTTGTTAGGTTGCATACCCCGAAATTGCAGACCACAGTTTAAGACCACATACGCGCCGCCGCGCGACCTCTCCATTCGCAATGAGATAAAGTAACAAGAACTGTTGGTTTCACCTAGGTTAGATTAGTTTCAAAAGTAGCAATAGAGCTTTCCATTGATATATAGACAGATTAAAAAAAAACAATTAAGGTGGAGTGGAGTAAATCAGTACACGGGGCAAATCCGCACTAGGCCCTTATTTATTCGAATATATGTTGCATATTGTACCAACTGTAAGGTAGAAATCTTCCTTTGGTTAGTATTCAATAATCAACATAGGTGGCCATGTATTCTGTGATTCCCCCATTTAACTCGTTCGACAAAGTTCATGGTATTCAGAGCAAAGTTTGAGTTAAGCATTATGAAACGATAATTTAAGCAATAGTTTACAAACCTATATGTTTATCTTCGATTGGTACAGTGTATAGTAAGGTAAGTTTCCTTTATAGTAATAAAACATATCAGTTCTTTTATAATTGAAAAAATAATAGTCTAATGTATCTCAGGAAATATTTGAACACAGGGCAAATTCGGACTATCCATCGGGGCAAAACCGCACTATAGTACGAATTTTCCCAATTTTACATTTTAATACGTACTTACTTAACAGTTTTATTTAATCAAATGTATGAACAAATGATAGAAGAAGCTGTTTCATAGCTTCCTATAATCAATGAGTCTCCTCATGTCATCTCCTGTTGAAGACCAGTTAATAATTGCCGAATTGCCATTATATTGCCAGGAACATCTGCTGATGTACAATCACCACCACAATCTTCTACAAGCTCTGCCCAGTTAGTAGAGAATTGCAATGTAAGTTTTGAAAATCTCCTGCTTGAAACTATAAGATGAAATTTCAGGGAAATTGTTAAAAAGAAGAAAGAGTTGCAAAAGGCGCTGAAGTTACAACTTCAGAAGAAAAGTTACGATTGTTTCCTGACAAAAACATTTTCATCAACGAAAAAACCCCTAATTCTTGTTCTAAAGAAGATGATAATTTATGTAGCATTTGCAAATGCGAATTTTTGCAGTTACTCCTAAACATAGTTATTTACGTATCAAGGGAATTATAAGGATGTTAATTACCGTGGGCAACGGGTTTATCCCGAGGGCCGTGAGACCCGAGCGATAGTAAGTTGCCCCAGGTATTTATATCCTTATAATTCACGTGATACATAAATAATTTTATTTCTTGCAATAGTTTTTAAATTTAATTCATTTCTTTAATTAAGATTTACGTAGAAATTATATTGAGTAAACTGTTAGGTATAGTTGTCATGGATTTTTGTTAAATTTAATAAACATTAGTCAATTTGTTAATATGAGTAACACGAGTAAAATGTCCCAAGAATTGATCGACAAAGTTGAGAAAGCTATAGCTACATTGCTTCCTACAAAGTCCCAATCATTGTATAAGAAGGAGTACAATAAATTTAAAGAGTGGTTAAATAAGGATAGCACTGGAGGCAAGCGCAAATTGAGGGAAATTAAGGCAGCTGTAAATGACAGACAGCTGTAGGGAAATTAAAGATTCATAACTGCCCAAGGGAGTTATGAATATAACTAAGGCATTATTACCCGTTAATTGTATTGCAATAAATAAAAAAATTAAATTTGAATGAATCATTTGCATGAACTGGGTTTGTGGAAACTGCAACAAAGGTTAAAAAAAACAATATCAATATAAGAGATGTCTTGCCCCCAAGTTCCTTTGGGGAGAGTAGGGAAAGATCCTATGTTCTAGATCCTCCTCCTCCTCAAACCTCCTCTGACCTTGACCCCTAACCTAACCTTGACCTTGACCCCTAACATGACCTCGACCTAGGAACTTCCGGTTTCGACTTCCTGTTTCGAATTCCTGTTTCCGGTTTCAACTTCCGGTTTCGACTTCCGGTCGCCATTTTCTGAACTTCCAGATGCGCGGGAAAATTCAAAAATTAGACGCGAGGCGGGAAAATTCAAAATTAGATGCTGGCGGAGGCGAATGAGATGTGTAGTTGGTTGCATATATCAATGAGACTAAATACATGAAACTAGATAGACGGGCTAGATACATGGGACTAGCCAGACGAAGCTAAATACATGAAACTAGATAGATGGGGCTAGATACATGGGACTAGATAGACGAGACTAAATACATGGGACTAGATAGACGAAACTAAATACATGAGACTAGATAGACGGGACTAAATACATGAGACTAGATACATGGAGCTAGATACATGAGACTAGATACACGGGGCTAGATACATGAGACTAGATACATGAGACTAGTTAGAAAGAGACTAGAGAAACTGAACTAGAATATATAAGGGATTGTTTAATTCAACTAAAATATATGTAACATTTTTTAAACTTGTCTGTGATTTAGATCGTATTAATTATTTAATATAAATAAAAAAGTATTTCAGCAATTAGGTTTAATTTTGAGTGAGAAATGGAATATATTGTTTCTTTTTCAGTTTACGTAATCAGTTTAGTATTTGAAGCTTTTAAATGTATGAGAATGAAATAACATCCAATAATTTTTATTGCAACTTCCACGATAGAAAATGTTTATGTAACCACGCGTCTAGATAGGACCGAACGTCTAGCACTGATAACAATCCTGTCTCAACCTGTCTGTAAACGTATGTGAAACAATTAAATTATGAAGTGCGGTCTAATTAATTTCTTGAAATTATCCCGTGTTTAATTTTATAAACGTAATAAGATTTTAATTTAAATAAAGTTTCAGTATTCGGTTAAGCATAGCCGGATGTTTGTGTACGTCAGTGTAATCAATTTCTTCGTTTTGTTTTTCGTATTTGTGTTTATTTCAATCTACTATCCTAGCCGCCCGACCGCCTACCCCTCAGTAGATGACGTCATCCACCGCGACAGATATTGCTAAACTAATTATCTCGATGCTAATTGACTGATTAACGAATAAATAATTGCAGTTGGCGTTATGCCTCAATTTATATGTAATGGACAACACTAGATAGACAAGACTAGACAGACAAGAATAGACAGTCATGCGGAGAAAATTCAAAATGAGTTGCAAGCAGGTAGCGGGTATACAAGATTGATTGCAAACATATTACGGTTTGATTCAATTGAGATTATAGGATTTAGACCGAACCGGACAGGACTAAACAGACAAGATTAGACAGACAAGACTAGAATAGAGAGACGAGGCTAGGCAGACAAGATTAGACGGACAAGAGGGGGAAAATTCAAAATGAGTTGCGGGGGTAGCGGGGAAACGAGTATACAAAATTTGCTGCAAACATATTACGGCTTGATTCAATGAGATTGTGGGATTTAGGCCTGACAGGACTAAACAACCAAGACTAGAGAGACAAGACTAGACAGACGGGACTAGATACATGAGACTAGACAGACGAAGCTAAATACATGAAACTAGATAAGACTGAACTAAAATATAACGTTTAGGATTATATATTGAACATCGATAAAACCCGCTTATATCATTTCCAATCAATTTTCATGTATACATGAAACAAGTTCAAACTAAAAATTAATTATGTGATATTTCTTACTACCCCTTGTTAATTATTATCACTCAATCCCCTAGGTAATTAATGTTTTTTATTTTAAATAAAAGGATGTGCCATAAGAAAATAATATATTTAAGCATCCACACATTCATATTAGTAGGGAAAGATAGTTCCTTCTAAAACCTCCTCCTCCTCTAACCTCCTCTGACCTTGACCCCTAACCTTGACCTTGACCCCTAACCTAACCTTGACCTTGACCTTGGAACTTCCGGTTTCGACTTCCTGTTTCGACTTCCGGTTTCAACTTCCGGTTTACTGTTTCGAATTCCGGTTTCCGGTTTCGACTTCCGGTTTCCGGTTTCGACTTCCGGCCGCCATTTTCGGAACTTCCAGATGCGCGGGAAAATTAAAAAATTAGACGCGAGGCGGGGAAATTCAAAATTAGACCCTGTTGAGACAAATGAGGTGTGAAGTTGGTTGCATACATCAACGGAACTAAATACACGAGACTAGGCCGACGGGGGCTAGATACATGAGACTAGACAGACGAAGCTAAATACATGAAACTAGATACATGGAACTAGATAGATGAGGCTAGATACATGAGACTAGATACACGGAGCTAGATACATGAGACTAGATACACGGGGCTAGATACATGAGACTAGATACATGGGGCTAGATACATGAGACTAGACAGACGGGACTAGATACATGGGACTAGTAAGAAAGAGACTAGAGATACTAAACTAGAATATATAAGGGATTGTTTAATTCAACTAAAATATATGTAAAATTTCTTAAACTTGTCTGTGATTTAGATCGTATTAAATATTTAATATAAATAAAAAAGTATTTCAGCAATTAGGTTTAATTTTGAATGAGAAATGGAATATATTGTTTCTTTTTCAGTTTACGTAATCAGTTTAGTATTTGAAGCTTTTAAACGTATGAGAATGAAATAACATCCAATAATTTTTATTACAACTTCCACGATAGAAAATGTTTATGTTACCATACGTCTAGATAGGACCGAACGTCTAGCACTGATAACAATCCTGTTTCAACCTGTTTCAACCTGTGTGAACCGGAACTATTACATCGACCGGATGTTTGATAGCAATAACAACTTGCTGTTATTGTTATGTTTGTTTGTGGTTAATTTAATAAACATGATAAACATGTTTTTGATTTATCGGTTAGATGCTAGTCGTCTAGCGCTGATAACAATTTCTCGTCTCAACTTGTCTGGATCACGTACTACATTCGAAGCATTTTTATTGGCTCATTCAAAATCCGTTTGGGTATAAATAGAAGACAAAATACTAATAATGAATTAGTTATATCAACACAATGTCAGTATCAACAGCACCCATGTCAGATTCGGGTATAAGTTCACCTACTTTCTTGGATGACTTACTACAAGATTTCAATGAAGAAATTAAAAGTGAATGTCGGCTCATAATCGAAGTTAGCTATCCATTATCCAAGACATTTCCAGCTTCAACTGGATTCAGCGCGGTTAGAGGCTATTACCCCTGTGTTCTTATATTCAACTCCCAAAGAAGTTCCACATTAATTCCAATCGAATGGTTCGCATTAAAAATTGAATGGCATAAGGTGAATCCGTTCTTTTCAACATCAGCGATTAAACCTCAAAGAGGAGTTAAAAGGACGTGCCCCAACTGCAACCCTTTGCTAGAAACTCAAAAGTCGGAAATATCATATACCGAAATAGTACCCGCTTGCGATAGCTTCACCATAACTTTTCACCCATCAGCTAAACGGAATAGAAGCAGATATATAACATTACAAAGCAGAGGGGTTCAATTCGATCTAGATCAAAAGGCAGTATGCAAGTTAGATGGTTTATTTAAATTAATTGATTATCGTTTGGAACGTTTGAAAACATTAAACTTTGCCGATTATTACAACGAGTGGCTGCTGCATTTTATAAACCCACCAAAAGTATGTGACATCGCATCAACGCTTGAAAACCTGCTACAAACATCTTCAGCTAACCAGCAGTTTGAAAGCGTAGAATATATGTATGAGATATTGGCGTACAACAAATGTAAATTATTTAAAGATATAGAATCAATCCAACGATGTAATGGTTAAGATCACCGACGATGCAGTAGAACGGTTAGTACAAAGTAAAGCACGATTGGAACAACACATTAAAAAAATTCAACGATTAAAATTAACAATTAAAAGATATCAAGATGTTAAAAAGTGCTATCAACTTTTTTCTAGACTGTGTATCAATGAATAGGTGTTGTGCTTGCTATAATCAGTATAAATTACATTTAATGACACATATAAGCCCCAGGGAACTACAGTCGTTGTGGGATACGCTTCCATTGCATTTTCAAGAAGATGAAGATATAGCCGCCTGTCTCCCATGCTACAAACACTACAATCTACCAACTGATGCTATTCATATTGATGGACCCCCACCACCCCGATATAAATGTTATAAATGTATTGATGAAATAAGATTTTGTAATCTACAATGATTTTTTTACCAATTATAATAAAATCATAATTTAACAATGTATATCGTTTTTCTTAACCATTTTATTCAGTTTCAGGATTACGGGTAAAAATAAAACCAAGTTATTAGTAGAATAAAAATACATATTTATTAACATTCATAAGCAGAATAATCACTATTTTACAATAAGTACATATTTTTTAAAGTACATTAGTTTCATCAATCCAGCTATTCTGCGAATCATCGAACCCAAGCCATTTCACATACACCTTCGACCCTTTTCGACTCAGCACTTTTTCAACCAAGTAGACATCATGATGTCTAGCCTTCTGCAGCTCATACTCGTAGAATGCCCCTTGGATTGGTCTACCCTGAATATCCTCCAATAAATATGTAACAGGGTTAGAAATTTTAACTTTTAAAATTTTAAACAGCTCCGTCGACCAATTAGGATTATATTTTTTTTATATTTTGATATGTGAATAAACTCTTTCGAGTATTTGCTTCTCTTTATTTAAATTTACATCTTTAGGTTTCATACCAATCGTAGAGTGATTTGTTGCATTGTAATCTCTAGTTATCTCATCCAATATAGAGTACCAATCATATTTTCCATTTAGACTGAATGCTCGATATAATTTCTCTTTTAAAGTGCGAATAACCCGTTCAGCCATATATGCTTTCATGATGGTATACGTTGAGTAATGATTAACATGTTTCTTTTTCATTAACATATTAAATTGTCGGTTATAAAACTCTTTACCTTGATCTGTTTGTAGATTGCGCGGTGTACGATTAAAAATGATTGACGGTGTAAAATTTTCTTGAATGCATCTGTTAAACTTACTGCAGATTTATCCTTTAACGGAACAGTCCATAGAAATTTTGAGAAACAATCAATCACCACCAAAATAAATTTATAACCTCTATTTTCATGAGCATAAGGACCGAATTCAGCTAAATCTGCCTGCCATAAATCATCTATACCTTTTAATATAACTCTACGTCTATTAAATTTTTTTCTAGCAGGTTTATGTAATTCATTCACCACATCTTGTTTAACGGACTTCGTAGAAAGAGGTTGACGTCGTCTCATGGTATTTAGTCTTTTGCAGCTCATATTCGTAGAACGCCTCTTAGATTAGTCTAATCATTTCCCATATACCCATTTAAAATATCTTCCAAGGAATATATCGAACTTTTATCAGCACGACTAATCGACCCACTTGCACCAGGAATGACTGGAGGGTTAACACTTGGGATGTCTAAGTGCTTCTTTAAAAACCCAATCTCATTGTTGATTAATTTTAGCTGAATCTCAGTATCTGCTTTAAACGTATTATAGTTATCTTGAGAATGATCAAATTGCTGTTTAATAACACCAAAAGAAGTATCAACAAAATCTTTAGTAGCGGCGTCTGACTTATCCTGAGGTTCACTTATGTTGCAAATTCTTTTATTCTCAACATTAAAATCACTGGTACGGGTAAAAAGAAATCCTGGTTCAGGAGGGCCCCGTGTTTGACCGCTTTTACGATTTGAATGACGTCCGAACTTATCGATGCTCATCATTGATGTGAGCTATGAATACAGAATTCATTCTATTATATTCGCATCTCGTAATTCCTCTTCGATAGCCACAATTTCATTCTGATGAGATGTATTTCCAGCCTTCTTAGAAGCATGTAAAAGACATAAACGATCTATTAACTCTTCAAGACTATCCCAATAGCGATATTGCACTCTCGCAATATTATTAGGAATATGTAAAGATGAATCGAATAGACCTCTTCCAGATGATGAGGAGGAGTCTGATTCGACATGTCTGCGAGCAGCGGGTTCTTCAAATAGCTGTTTAATTATGTTTCTATATTTATGCGTCCTAGTTCCTTGAATCTGCGAATTTGGATCATAATTTCTCCGCAGCACGTTAGTTCTCTCCAAAATATCTTTATAATTGCGCTTATCATCATCATTATAACCAACAGGCTTCTTCTTGAAAAGTAATTCATAGAGACCAGGAGTACCAATGTATTTGATTCCTTCTATTTTTAAATCATCTCCGATAACCTCTACATCCGATTTTCCAATGACCCATTTATCAGTTTTCGGATTGAAATGAATACCTAATTGCGTATCAAATTCATCATCTGTATCTTTTATTAGCATTCCCACATATCGTCTCGGTAAAGAACCCATAGTTTCAAGGTCTTCGATCGAGGTTTTACATGTATTTGAACTGTTAAATACATCTTCATCGTCACGGAGTAGATTGTCATATGAAATTTCTTGATTGCATGCTCGCTTAGGTTTTTGTATGAAATTAGTTGCTTCACGTTTAGCTCCAGCTTTAATAACTTCAACATCACTGTCTTGTTCGTTTTTGGATGGAGATAATTTAGAAATCTTAGAGGGGTAACCCCCTTGCTTATAACTTCTAAAAACATTCTGTTGTGATGTGTCTATTAAATTCTTCAAAGGTTCGATTAGTGGTTTATAAGTTTTATTTAATAATTCATCTTCTTCAACTCTATTCAGTTTCATAGCTAACAACTTTTTACGAATAGATCTTTGAACATCAATAAGTCTATGTTGAACATTTCTACCCATCATACCGTATTTTCTACAACACCTTCCAAACAACTTTTAAACAACTTTCAAACAGCTTTAAACAGCTTTCAATCAGCTTTAAACAGCTTTCAATCAGCTTTAAACAGCTTTCAATCAGCTTTAAACAGCTTTCAATCAGCTTCAAACAGCTTTCATTCAGCTTTAAACAGCTTTCAATCAGCTTTAAACAGCTTTCAATCAGCTTCAAACAGCTTTCAATCAGCTTTAAACAGCTTTCAATCAGCTTCAAACAGCTTTCAATCAGCTTTAAACAGCTTTCAATCAGCTTTAAACAGCTTTCAATCAGCTTCAAACAGCTTTCAATCAGCTTCAAACAGCTTTCAATCAGCTTTAAACACCCTCTCACCCCAATAGTCTCGATGTATACTGACTATCATGATCTATTTATCCATTATTATATACTGATCTAAATATTTACGATATCTCCCTTTATCAATGTCACAATCTTTATCCACCGTTATAAACCCATAGGGCTCTGTCCAACATTCTGAACACATTTCCTTGAATTTATCGAAACTCATATCACTGCTTATATGATCGTTGTAAACATGTTTGAGGTTTAAATAATCTTGTTTGAAAAGTATTATAAAATTAGCATTATCACGTATTTGATGTTTAGGGATACGAGTATATGTTTGACACAGATAGAAAGAATCAATATTATTATGTCGCCCCATGCTGAAATATTCTCGTATCACATCCTGCTTATCGCAAGCAACATCGTCGAATATGAAAATTGAATTAGGTTTTGCAGCACTGGGTATCATAATATCTATATTCTCTTTGAATGGGAAATATCCGACACCCTTGAGCGGTTTTAAAACTTTTTCAAGAAACTGATATTTCGGCTGGTATAGTGATTTTGATTAAACATATACGTTTTTAAACTTTACGCCGTTCTCATCAAACAGTAAACTCAACATTACGTTGGATTTACCACAGTTTGATGGACCGCAAAAGAAACATCTCAACGTATTCGGAAGCAAAATCCCATGACGTCTCTCTTTTGTTAGTGACATACCTTCACCAACACATGAATCAAGATTCATAATTGGTAGAGATAGTTCCTGCTTAACGACCCGCATGATACTAAAATATACAGCACACAACAGCTATATATAAACCCGATACATCGTGTAAACATTCGTTGCAATATGTACGCTGGAAGAGGCATCATCAATTCACTCATCAACAAGCTCCCGTTCGAGGCACACATACCTGGAGGTTATCAGTATTGTGGTCCAGGTACTAAGTTGGAAAAACGTTTAGCTAGAGGTGACTCTGGTATTAACCCCTTAGACAGTGCGTGCAAAGAACACGATATTGCATATTCACAAAGTAACATTCAGGCGGATCGACATAGAGCAGATAAAGTTCTTCAAAAAGCTGCTTGGAAAAGAGTAAAAGCAAAAGACGCGAGGTTTGGTGAAAAAGCAGCTGCATTATCTGTTGCTTCCATTATGAAAATTAAACGTAAACTCGGAATGGGTATTAATATTAAAACAAAAAAGAAAATTGCGTTAAATAGTGGAGTTGTATCAAAAGCGCGCAAAGCAATGAAAAAGTTTAAGAATCTGGATGAGAGAGAGAGTGGTAAAATTGCCCTAGCAGCTGCTAGACTTGCCGTTAAGGAGGCAGGAGGTCGCAGAAAAATTCGGACTCCTCGTATAATTCCCATACCGAAACATGGTGGGATGCTACCGCTGATACCGCTATTTGCAGGGCTAAGTGCGCTTGGTTCGCTAATAGGTGGCGCTGCAGGAATTGCAAAAGCAGTAAACGCTTCCAAAGATGCTAGAAATAGATTAGCTGAATCAGAGCGGCATAACAAGACAATGGAAGCAATCGCATTACGTGGACGTGGACTATATCTCAAACCATATCGAAAAGGTTTGGGTTTGTATCTTAAGCAGGCTCCAAAAAACTACTAAGTAAGCTACCTCGACGCCCGCTCACCGACTCTGACATTCAAAACTATGCTGCACGAGGGCACATTAAGCATTTTCGTGGTGTGTTTATGCGCGACTCTCTCCCATCAGCAAAACCTTTGTGTAACGAATGTGCGGTAATAAATTTAGATTCTGCTAAAGGGTCGGGCACGCATTGGGTTGCATATATAAAACGGGGAAATTTAGTTACATACTTTGACAGCTTTGGTGACTTGCAACCACCTGTAGAGCTGTTAAAATTTTTTCGAGGTAGTGAGATAGTGTATAACCATGATAGATATCAGAAATTTAATACCTACAACTGTGGACATTTATGTCTGCAATTTCTAACGGAATAAAACTGATGGCAGCTTTATAAATCCATCAGTCATGTCTCAGACCTTAACGCTGCAAAGTACTACGAATGTGCTCTCTGTGAATTATTATCCGTCGATAGAATTAGACCCTGACACATTATATTGCTTAGGACTCATCGGATTTCATACATACAATACTATTCCGAATATTGAAGAAGATTGCAATAATCTATTTGAGTACGCAGGCGGAAAGCAAATTAAAATACCAGCTGGCTCGTATGAGATAACAGATATTGAACTCTTTCTGCAAAATCAGCTGGTCGGTGGAACCTACGATCAGAAGATCAGACGAGATAAGGAGTTGTCGATTACACCCAACAATAATACGCTAAAGTGTGAAATAAAGAGTAAATACGATATTGATTTCACTGCTAGTCGTTCAATAGGGAGATTGTTAGGCTTTTCTGCGAGAAAGTTGGCAGCCAATCAATTACACGAGTCGGATTTACCAGTTGAAATTATAAAAGTGAATAGTATTCGAGTTGAGTGTAATATTGTACAAGGTGTTTACTACAATAACACGCTATCACATACTATATTTGAATTTTCACCTAATGTCGACCCCGGTTTTGCAATAAATATTGAACCACGAAATATTATTTACCTACCAATAAACGCACGAGCGATAGATAACATCACTTTAACAATTCTCGATCAAGACGGTAACCCCGTGAATTTTAGGGGTGAAAAAATACTAGTACGTTTGGAGCTAAAGAGTATTAAGTGAGAGAGAGAGGGAGAGAGAGAGAGATGGGGATTAATTTTCACGGAAATCGTATAAAAGCAGCTGTCTCGATCGATTCTACCACTCGACATTTAGATCTCAAAGAGTTCACATCTATATTAAAAAATAAACTATTATCTCTTGGATATAAGTTAAAGCAACAGTATGGATAAAATAAATATATTCTCCAAAGTTCGCTACGTGGAGAGTATTGCAAAGAGTGAATTTCACACATACCACCCTCTGGCTCAAAACTATCGAAACAATGATGAGATTCGTATAATGATACAGCACCAAGCCATTTACACTTGTCCGAGTGAAAGTTATATTTATGTGAGCGGAACCGTTAAATTTCCAACACTCACCCCACCTACAACTGTACGCAACTTTGAGTTTGTGAAAAATGCATATACGTTTTTATTTGATGAAATTCGCTATGAATTGAATGGAGTTGAAGTAGATAAGAATCGAGATGTAGGAATTACAAGCACGATGAAAGGATTACTCTCCAACACCAAGCGAGATCAACATATACTCGATCTTTGCGGCTGGGCTGAAAATGCTGCAAATGTTACATACTTTGATGAGAACAAAAGGTTCTATGCTCTAATTCCATTGAAATATTTATTGGGTTTTGCCGAGGATTATACAAAAGTATTAATTAATGTGAAGCAGGAATTAATTCTACTGCGAGCTAGAACTGACGTGAACTGCTACAAGGAAGGTGCAAATATAACTCTCAACATCGATAGAATTTACTGGCGAATTCCCCATCTTCAACTCAGCGACGAAGCTCGATTGAATGTATTGGACAAACTCAAAGAAGATAAACCGATATTAATACCATTCCGTAAGTGGGAGTTGCATGAACTACCCGCTTTAAAAAATACCGATAGAGATATCTGATCTGTGAAAACATCTACAGCTCTGGAGAAGCCTCGATATGTTATAATTGCGCTGCAAGAGGGGCGAAGGGATACCCATGTAAAAGACGCATCCAAATTTGATAATGCATCGCTGCGAAATATAAAAATCCATCTAAACTCGAATTCATATCCGTATGATAACTTAAATCTTAATATGAATAGCGGTGATTATGCACAACTCTATTACATGTATGCCACTTTCCAATACAGTTACTATGGCGATGGCATACACGAACCAATATTGAATATGATTCAATTCAGAGATCATGTTCTTTTTGTGTTTGATGTATCTAAACAAAATGAAAGTATTAAATCATCTACTGTTGATTTAAAAATTGAATTAGAAGCCACGCAAGCATTCAAATCAAACAATCGAGCCTATTGCCTTATTTTGTGTGATGCTGTCGTTGAATACACTCCATTGTCAGAGATAGTTCGAAAATTAATTTAAAACTCGTGATGAAGAAAACTGTATCATTTTTAACAAACTCTGATGGTGTAGATATTGTTGAAATTTTTATTATTAAATCTCAGTGTGAATCTAGAAGCGGTATCGAGTGGTTGAGGGAAGCTGTAAATCGAGAACGTTTTTGTAGAAGAATCAATCATTTGGAGAAGTTGCTGGGACCAATACTGAGAAAGAAGCATATTGTCCATATGACTAGACGATTTATAATCGATGTTCAAGGATGTTCATGGTTGGAAAATTACTATCACGGTCTTAAAAACAGTGCTGGAAATTTATCGCCAAATCTGTTTCAAAATATTGTCAAGTTTCACATTCGGCATTCAGATAGTTTTAATATTATTTTTGTAAAAGGGTATTCGAAGAAGTTACTATTAGATTCTATTTTCAATTCCTACTTACATTGTAATGAATGTAGTGTTATAAATTTAGAAGATGATGAATTTTACGATTGCCCCAATTTAATTAAAATGAGGCATACCTGCTTAAACCATATTAACAATTACCCTATATGTGGTGCAAGAAATGTTGAATGTTTATATAAGTATTTAAATGTATTGATGTAAATTTAAATGTATTATTATTAAAATTTAATAGACCCGTAAATTCTATGTGGAGTTTTCTTTATTTTATAACCTTATCACCATCCTTGAGAAGCAATATTTCTGATCTATTATTCACAGCTGTTCCGACGCGCATATCTTCCTAGAGATTAGTTCATAATAGGAGATTGCGGTTGAGAATATTATAATTTATCATTAATTTCTCCCCCGTGTTTAGTCTGAAAATGTAGAAAGAGGTTGACATAATGAAAATAGAAATATATTTTATATAGACGTTTATTAAAAGGAAAAAATATGTTAAACAATTACAATAAAAGAATATATAGATATTATTACAGTTTAAAGTAAAATAGATTAATAAAACGTATATAATTTGATTATTTTTCATGTTTTCTTCTTGTCACACATTGAAAATATTCTGTGATTAGACAACGTTTATTATTTCCTGTGTATCGAGGTATTTTCTTATCAATAATATATTTCTCTATCGTTTATGTTGAAAAACTTAGATAACAAAATGAAAGTAAAAATATATACATTATTAACAATTATAAGAAAAATATGCATTATTTAAAATTACAAGAATAAATATATAAACATATATACATAATTAATAGTTACAATACAAAAATATATATTATTTACAATAGAAAAAATATACATTATTTAAAATTACAAGAATAAATATATAAACATTTATACATTATTAATAGTTACAATACAAAAATATACATTATCTACAATACAAAAATATGCATTATGAATGAATTTATTGGGTTGAAGGTGAATAATAAACATTTAAATATACGGAAAATTACTTTATGGAGTAAATTGAAAATTACTTTATGAGATAAGCGTATGGCCAAAGGCTAAAGTACTGCGACCATCTGAGCAGATGAATCTCTTATCGTCATTACTACTTAGCGCGATTTTATTCTGCTGAACTGTGAAGATGGTGTGTTTGTAGCTTCTAAAAATATTCTGTTGCCGATATACAACTTTGCCACTAAACATACATTGTTTATAATCGGCCCCAGTGATATCTTTATCCACTACGCACTTCTTAACTCCTTTAGCCTTTTTGAGCCAATTCGCTTTATCCTCCTCCGTGCAATACGCGTACATTTTCGGTCTCAACGCAATAAATTCATTCATAATCCTACCCCCTAACTCATCCTTCATTAACCCTAAAATGGCTTTATTTTTCAGTGGTATATTGAAAACGTTTCAGGTCTAAAATTGCTGGTATCAAATTTTTTAATGTCCTCCTTGATATCTATATAAATATCATCAGTTTCGATTAATAAAATGAGACTATCGGTGTCGCAGTAGCATAAAGCAACTTTTTCACCATACTTGGGTTTCAGAAAATCATAAAAAAACTCATACATTAATAATTTCGACAAATCCAAAACGGCAAACCCCACATAAATCGGTTTGTTATAGCAAACTTTTAACTTGTTAAACTGGATCGCAACTAAATTTTCCGTAAACGTGGAAACACTTCTCATGTTCGGTTTAGCGAGAAGTGTTTCCGCGCCAGGTTTACGACCAATATCATTCCAATGATTAACAAGTTTTACATCCACTCATTTATTCACATTCTCCATGGTTTTGCCGAATACACTGTTGTTCATTAATTTAAAAAAGTCTTTTTCGAAATCATTTTTAGCTGTCTGTCGTAAAGTAGTGTTTGTTATATACTGTAGTGATATATTGTTTTAGCCAATCAGATTGTTTAAATTTTATAATTCTATGAATTTTTGTAATTTTCAGTCCGTGATTTATTGCCTGCTTTAAAGTTCTGTAGTGAGTAATATATTTTTCTTTGTTGTTTAAATTTGGAATAAGTTTTTTGTTATTAAATTTTGAATTTGGTGGAATCATGCTTTCAACGAGGAATGGTAAATTATTATGTGAGACCTGTAGCGATTCAGGATACTCGATGTCTGCTTCGATAAAATAGCCAATAGGTGAATCATCACTCATTTTCGTCACGTCAAAGTCTAAAATTTCAGTCTCCGTCAACCATTAAAACTCACCGTAAGGCATTAGTTGAGAAAGTGCCCAGCCATATAAATTATTCGCATCCCAGTATGTTTAATATGTACTGGGATTGTTGGAATTATACTCAGATAAGTATTTATTATTCGCCTTAGCGTATCTCAGCGAGGCTTGGCAAATACCCCCTCTAATGCCTTTGGAGACGAAATGGTGCATGTCTATGTCCGTGAAAAGTTCCAAATTTATGTCAGTCATTTTCAACATTGCATCCCAGCTCAGTCCGGGGGCCGTATAATAATGGGCCAGATCAAGCTGATATGTCGTGATGCATACATTCCTAAATTGTTCGAAAATATCTGTCAATAGCAATACGTCAGTCTTTAAATATAGGTCAGAGTAATCTTTTAAATTTCGACAGTTGAATGTAGTCCAAACAATCTGAGCAAAATTATATTCTTTGTCGGTTATGACATAGTTATTTAATGAATCGTTAAAGCAGTCCTTGTGCGGTAAAGATGTTTCAGTCAGCCTATCGAATGAGTCCATGTGTTTGTATGGGAAAACACCTTTCTGCCTTAATAATACAAAATGTTCATTGTTGGGGAAAAATTTTCGAACCTCTATGCATTGATCATCGCTCAAATTTTTCGCTAGTTTCCCCAGAGAACTAGCCATAAATCTTAATGAGTCTTTAAATCTCAATTTCAAATAAATTTTATTTTCTACCCCTTTTCTATCTACATATTCCCCGACCGGTAGATTTTTGGTGATAGATATATATTTTTCCTTATTTTGTGGAATAATGTCAATATTCTCCTCGTCGGAGCCAAATTCTTTAATAAACAAATGAACATCATAATTTGACATGTTATGGAAAAATACAGGAATCATTTTAGGAATTTTATAATTCAAATTACAGTTTGAGTGGGCGGCTCCCCGAAATTTGCCTGTTTAATGATCGTGATCGGCGACTTTGTTAGTTACTTGTAATAATTTATTACATATATGACAAGAAGTGGCCGTATCGTATGTATTTTGCTCAAGTGCAGTTAATTTAACCATCGGAAGTACAACGCTTAAATGTTTCCTGTATAATTCCTTAACATCTGCATAGAGGTTCTCGCAAAACAATTTTGGACAATCTTCTCCGGTATAAGTGAAAAATTTACTTAATGAATCATCGAATGAACATTTTATATTATAGGCGAAACTGTACGGTACGTGAATATGTGTTTGATTTGTATAGCTATTGTCAGGGTTCGGTAAACATGTATCAATTGGCTTTAATAATGATTCAAAATCTGCGTATACAACAAAGGGTATACGCATTTTTCTATCGAAATTTTGAAATTTTAATACATTCCCCGGCATCATATTACCTCTCTTATCTTTTATAAGGTCTTCTGTTGGCATAATAGTGTATATCTTGTTACAGTCATTCAATTAATGTTGTTTAAAAGTCGTATCTGTTGAGAAGAAGGTTAAGCAGCTATCACATAAATATTTCTTCTCACGATGTGATGAGATCTGACTTCTTACGAGTCGTGAAATATCTTTAATGTATACATAATGGCCCTTAACCCCTTCCTCTAAATATAATAAATTTACATGTCTTTCCCTAATCTCTGTTGTGTGATAAATTGGTCCTACTACGTCATGCTGTTTAGATTTGAAATTAAATTCCAAACCGTAAACGTTAATGCTAATATTGTTCGTCTGTTCGAATTTAGAAATGTCTTTAATTTTAAGCGGAAACTCTAGTCTGTCATATTTTAAAGTTTGAGAAAAGTGAGGATATGATGCCGGGCGATGAGGATTTTCATTCGCGGGGTGTAACGCGGATATAATACTCAATAAAAAGCAAAACTCGTCTTCATTTTGAACATTGACACATGCTTTCCGATCCCTAATTTCTTTCGGTAATTCAATAAATGATGACCCACGTATTGGTTTATATTTATTGATATTAATTTCTAAATGGGAAATCTCCCTTAATGACCAACCCGAATCTTTCTCCTGAAACTCGCTACATTTGGTTTTAATTTTGGCACCCATATCATCATAAATTTCGGAAAAGTTGCTCATGCTAGTGGTTAATTCGCGATACTTTGTATTGAATGACTTTAATTCGCCCGCGGGATTTTTTTCATTTATATAAATACCAAAGAGTTCAATATTAAATTTTACCCCTGAATTATACGACCTGATAACGTTTTCAATTACGCTACCAACAGTGCCCCTCGAATTGATTATAAAGCTATCTATATCTACCCCTGACCCATTAATTCTGTATGTTGCGACCCTTTTCTTAAAACTGCTAGAAATTTCAGTGATACCTTTCTGATATGGTTTAGTTGCCACCTGGAGATGTTGTGAGCGCAGATGTCCAGCGTACTTGGCTCTGGTCGGGAAAACTTGATCGCAAACATCACAGCGGTGGATTGGTGGGCTCATTTTTAACTTCTTCGAGGTGGAGGGTAGATCGTCGGTCTCTAGGGATCTCTTGGAGGTGGAGGTTGAATCGGTAGCATCTAAGGGTCTCTTAGAGGTGGATGGCGTGTCAATGTTGTGTGATAGCTTCTTGTGACGTTTGAAGTTGTCCAATCTTGTAAATTGGTTATCGCAAACGTCACATTTGAGGGTAATTTTAGCCTCTATAAATTAAATTAGCTTGTGAATTAGATATTTATAATATATTTTTAAACTTACCACAGGTTTTCATATGTCTTGAGAGATTATCTCTTCTTCCAAACACTTTCACACATTTAGTACAGGAGAACATTTTTAAGTTGGCGACTTGTCGTAACGAGGTTTACTTAAGAACTGATAGAATGAGAGAGTTCGCTGCTTATATACACGCTAGATGTTTCACGTCATTGTGTTTATTAAATAAAAACGAATAACAAGGAATTGTATAGATTCATATTTTATTATTTTCTCAGCTCGCGCACCGCTGATAAGAAATTATGTCTGACAAACATCCGGTTGCGTCTTATCGCTAAAGTCAGGGGCAGTAGATTGAAATAAACACAAATACGAAAAACAAAACGAAGAAATTGATTACACTGGTATGCATAAACATCCGGCTATGCTTAACCGAATACTGAAACTTTATTTAAATTAAAATCTTATTACGTTTATAAAATTAAACACGGGATAATTTCGAGAAATGAATTAGACCGCACTTCTTAATTTATTTGTTTCACATATGTTTACAGACAGGTCGAGACAGGTTGAGACATGTTGAGACAGGATTGTTATCAGTGCTAGACGCTCGGTCCTATCTAGACGTGTGGTTACATAAACATTTTCTATCGTGGAAGTTGAAATAAAAATTATTAGATATTATTTCATTCTCATACATTTAAAAGCTTCAAATACTAAACTGATTACGTAAACTGAAAAAGAAACAATATATTCCATTTCTCACTCAAAATTAAACCTAATTGCTGAAATACTTTTTTATTTATATTAAATAATTAATACGATCTAAATCACAGACAAGTTTAAGAAATTTTACATATATTTTAGTTGAATTAAACAATCCCTTATATATTCTAGTTTAGTCTCTCTAGTCTCTTTCTTACTAGTCCCATGTATCTAGTCCCGTCTGTCTAGTCTCATGTATCTAGCCCCATGTATCTAGTCTCATGTATCTAGCCCCGTGTATCTAGTCTCATGTATCTAGCTCCGTGTATCTAGTCTCATGTATCTAGCCTCGTCTATCTAGTTCCATGTATCTAGTTTCATGTATTTAGCTTCGTCTGTCTAGTCTCATGTATCTAGCCCCCGTCGGCCTAGTCTCGTGTATTTAGTTCCGTTGATGTATGCAACCAACTTCACACCTCATTTGTCTCAAGAGGGTCTAATTTTGAATTTCCCCGCCTCGTGTCTAATTTTTGAATTTTCCCGCGCATCTGGAAGTTCCGAAAATGGCGGCCGGAAGTCGAAACCGGAAACCGGAAGTCGAAACCGGAAACCGGAAGTCGAAACCGGAAACAGGAAGTCGAAACCGGAAACCGGAAGTCGAAACCGGAAGTTCCAAGGTCAAGGTTAGGTTACTGGTCAAGGTCAAGGTTAGGTTAGGGGTCAAGGTCAGAGGAGGTTAGAGGAGGAGGAGGTTTTAGAAGGAACTATATTTCCATACTCATATTTTTAATTTCATTAAAACATATTTATAACTATGAAAATTAGGATTTCCTAACGGTATTGCTGGCTATATTATAGTTATCTACATTTCCATCAGATATCGATGTTGGAATCATCTGTGTGAGTACATATTACTGTATCCATTCCGTCAGTATTTAAACCAACTAAAAAAATAAAAAAACGATTAGAATTTAATATTGAGAAAAAAAAACAAACTCTTATAAATTCTATGAAAACATCAAAAATACTTACAGGTAAAAATTCAATCTTGTACGCTCGGTTACATTTCCCGGGGAAGGTCTGCAGTCCTCGGTATACCAATGCACTACCGTTGTTGACGAGCTGTCGCGCGTCTTCAACTGATATCTTCTCAGCATATCGTGTTGGTAGAAAAAACATAAACGTCTTCGCCTCCGAATTTAATGCTTGCTAGTAGACTCTTCCCATACTTTGTTTCAACGTTTTTTAATTCAACCAGTTTATATGGGATGTCTATGGTTAAGTCACACACCCTTTTCAAGGGCGTCTCAGGAAAATCCACAGAATTATTTATTTTATTGTATAGGTTCATGATAATTTTTAGGACTGCTTTGTTAGTGATGTAAGTGACGACTAACTGCAGAATATATTTACGAGTATAAAACGGATTTATCGATCTAAATGAAAACCTCAACATCCTAAACAAATATTTTTCTATCGTTCAAGAGTAAAACCGCTACTAATCAACGGTCACACGTGGAATTTAATTAACGTTTGTTTATCAAACCAGAATTCTCGTTAAGACTTTAATCTTGCATTGAAAACGTATATTCACATTCATATTAAATTATATAAGGTATAAATACTTTCATCAAAACTTTATGAATCTTATATTGAAAAACGTATATCCACATCAAATTATATCAGATATAAATATTTTTGTTTAATTCTTTATTAAATTGATGGTAATTGTAAATATTACTCGATTATGACGGCTTCTCTTAAAGCGTTTTCTATAGTTTGAATCTCATAATCCTTAGATGTGTTCCCAAATTTTTGTGACTTTTTTTAACAGCCATAATCGTTCAACCAACTCATTAGGATCATTTCATTCAATAAACGAATTAAACGACTCGCTTGCAATTTTCTCGTAGTATCCGCTTGCGACAGCTTCACCATAACTTTCCACCCATCAGCTAAACGGAATAGAAGCAGATATATCACATTACAAAGCAGAGGGGTTCAATTCGATCTAGATCAAAAGGCAGTATGGAAGTTAGATGGTTTATTTAAATTAATTGATTATCGTTTGAAAACCTTAAACTTCGCCGATTATTACAACGAGTGACTGCTACATTTTATAAACCTACCAAAAGATAGTGACATCAACGCTTGAAAACCTACTACAAACATCTTCAGCTAGCCAGCAGTTTGAAAGTGTAGAATATATGTATGAGATATTGGCGCACAACAAATGTAATTTATTTAAAGATATAGAATCAATTCGGCAGTGTAATGATTAAGATCGATGTCGACAATGCAGTAGAACGGTTAGTATAAAGAAAAGCATGCTTGTAACAACACATTAAAAAAATTCAACGATTAAAATTAACAATTAAAAGATATCAAGATGCTAAAAAGTGCTATCAACTTTTTTCTACACCTATCAACGGATAGGTGTCGTGCTTGCCGTAATCAGTATAAACTACATTTAATGACACATGTAACATCCAGGGAACTACTATCAATGTGGGAGGCACTTCCATCACATTTTCAAGAAGATGAAGATATAGCCACCTGTCTCCCATGCTACAAACACTGCAATCTACCAACTGATGCTGTTCATATGGATGGACCCATTTTGTAATCTGCAATGATTTTTTACTAATTATAATAAAAATAATAATTTAACAATGTATACCGTTTTTCTTAACCATTTTATTCAGTTTCAGGATTACGGGTAAAAATAAAACCAAGTTATTAGTAGAATAAAAATATATATTTATTTACAATTACAAATAGAATCACTATTTTACAATAAGTACATATTTTTTAAAATAACACCTTCGATCCTTTACGACAGCTAATGTTCATTAAGAAGATCATCGTCAAATATTACTCGATTATGTCGGCTTCTCTTAAAGCGTTTTTGATAGTTTGAATCTCATAATCCTTGGATTTGTTGAGACTTTTTTAACAACCATAATCGTTCAACTAACTCGTTGGGATCATTCCATTCAATAAACGGATTAAACGACTTCCCGTTTGCAATTTTTTCATTGAGGTAAGGTATGTCCCCTTCGAAATCATAGTCTGTGAAAACACTTTCTTCATCTTCTTCTCTCTTGTTAATGCAATTTCTTGGAAATCCTGCAGGGGTATTCTGTTTGGATGTTTGAGAATTACTAATATCAAATCGATGTTCCAATAAATCCAGGTAATTTAACAACTCTTTAAAGGAGTCACCTAACATTGAGACGTTTATTCTGTTTTCTTTCATCCCCACCATTAAGTCATTGTATATATCATGATCTTTAGATATATCTGCTTCAATATCTGTAGCATGGTCTTTAGATACATCTGCTTCAATATCTTCAGCCACACTCTTATCCAAACTGCTTTCTTCCATTAAGCCATTGTCTATAACATTTTCAGGCAGTTTCGCTTCCACTTTCTTTTCTTTACTTGCAATCAAGCTGTCATCGTTTTCCGATTGTTTCGCTCGCTGTACTTTCTTTACTATTATATCTCTAAATTCTTTCGATTTTTCATTTTCAATTACTAGATCATCATTATCAAGTATTTTGATACGTTTTTCTTTTTGGATTATCTCGTCATCTCGCAAATTTCTAAATGCGGCTTCATTAAGAGTGTCTTGCGATTGTTCTTCGAGATTCACCTGTTTACTCATCTTAGTTGCATAATGTTTAGCCGACAAATGACGATTATATATATATATATATATCACGACGAGAAAATATTTTTGCGCAATACTCGCATACAAAGTTTTTGTTGTGACCTCTTTCATGTCTGCGTAAATTTTGAATCAATGAATATCGTTTGGTACACTCGTTACATTTAAACATGATGTATTCACACCAACGTCCAGTATTACAATGGAAGAATGATTAACAATCAAGTTTTACAATTCAATAGATAGAGAAGAATAAAAAGTGGATGGAAAGTGGATGTAAGTGGATGGAAAGTGGATGCAAGTGGATGCAAGTGGATGGAAAGTGGATGAAAGTGGATGCAAGTGGATGGAAAGTGGATGCAAGTGGATGGAAAGTGGACTGAGTGGACGGGAAGTGGATGGAAAGTGGACGGAGTGGACGGAAAGTGGACGGAAAGTGGATGGAAAGTAGGCGGAGTGGACGGATGGACGGAAAGTGGACGGAAAGTGGACGGAAAGTGGACGGAAAGTGGACGTAGTGGACGGAAAGTGGATGGAAAGTGGATGCAAGTGGAAAGTGAATGCAGGTGGATGAAAAGTGGATGGAAAGTGGATGCAAGTGGATGGAAAGTGGATGTAAAGTAGATGGAAAGTGGATGCAAGTGGATGAAAAGTGGATGGAAAGTGGATGCAAGTGGATGCAAGTGGATGGAAAGGTTATGTGTAGCGTGGGGTCACATAGACCTCACACCCTGTTTAGCGTGGGGTCACATAGACCTCACACCCTGTTTAGGGTGGGGTCACATAGACCTCATAGTTGGGGTAGGTTACAGATGTTAGGAATGAAGCGCCATTAGGGTAGGTTAGCATTAGATTAGTTGGATTAGGTTAGGGTAGGTTGTAGGTTAGTTGAGTTAACATTAGGGTAGGTTAGCATTAGTTTAGTTGGGATAGGTTAGGAATGAAGCGCGCGTCATGCAGATCATGCAATAACTCAGTTTTACACAATCTGATGGATTTACTATATGACTACGAGATACATTATAAAGAGACAATAGTGATATCACGAGCTCAGTGTCAAAAAGAGTATCGACAGAGAAAAAGGAAAAAAGGAATTTTACAAAATACAGATTTAGAACATGCTGGCGTTATCTATAGTTAAATTTATCTCTGTATATTTACAGAGATAAATTTCAATCAAAGAAGAAACGTGTTGACCTGAATCTTTACAATCATCAAAAGAAGATTCATTACCAACCATATGAATCGAAAGTTATGAAGAAACTTAAAAAAATAATATTTAGTCCCTTTCTGAATAATCAAATTCAATCACCCGTTAATGATGACGCTCAGCAAGTAATTAGTCCAAGTTCTCAATCATTCCAAGCCCCATTCCAAGAACATGATGAATGCTCAACGCCAAATGTCTTCTTGCATCATGATAGAAACATCGGTGGCGACGGTAATTGCCTATTTGCATCTCTTATAAGAATTTTACATCTTCAAATATTAAAAGAGAAGTTCTTCGGTTCTGTTAAATGCGCGAGGAACTTCGTTCCTGACGGGGGTCCCCTGACCGCATACGTTTTATATACGTTATATATATATATATATATATATATATATATATATATATATATATATATATATATATATATATATATATATATATATATATATATATATATATATATGTGTGTGTGTGTGTGTGTTGTATTGTTTTCTCGGGGATTCCGCGTTGATGTTGAGGGTTGGTTCTGAAAAGAACCGGATTCTCGACGTTTCGGCGAACTAACATTCGCCATTTTCAAGAGATATATGCATCCGTGCGGGTCAACCGTTAGACGCATACTGAGAGCTCGTACGTGGGATGCGACTAATTATAGCTGTCTGGCTTCGGGTCATGCGCGTTGTGTGCGGTGCTTCGGTTCGGTTGTTTGTTTGCCTTGTTGGTCGTACATGAGTCTGGGGTGTCTGGGATTGCATTTTGAGCGTGGATATGATCGGTCGCCATGCTGCGGGCAGTCTCAAGGAATCGTCTCTCGTGTTCATGCAGTAGTCTCGTTTTTCTATCTCTATGGATTCTCTGTATATTCGTGACATTTCGTGGCTAATCTGTGCAAGAGTCCTTGAATTTCCAAAGTCCATCCAGTGAAACCAGTGAAACTTTGTCTCTGTGCCTGACTGAAACTACATGTTCTTGAATCCAAACCAATATTTTTCTATTGGTACGTCCAATGTAGGTTCGTTCACATGTTCCGCAAGGTATTTCGTAAATTCCATGGGATTCTAACGGGATGGTGTCCTTAGCTGCGGGCTGCGTAGCATGAAGGATATTTTCTGGTTAGGTTTGAAAATGGTGTCGATGTTGTGTCTTTTAAGGATTCTGGCGATTTTGTCAGTTGATCCATGAACATATGGTAGGTATGCTGTGCTAACGGATTTCTGGCGTTCTTCAGTTCTTTGGCTACTGTTCTCTGTACGACGGAAAGCTCTAGATATTAAGCTGTTTGGATATCAACAATTCTTTCGGTAAGTTAAGTTGGTCGGCTAGTCTTTTAGATCGGGTGGTAAGAGTGTTGACTACAGATGCTAGTTGTTTGGGAAGATGGTGCGAAGAAGCGTTCAGATATCTGTCTGTATGGGTTGGTTTCCGGTACACAGTGTGACTCAAGGTGCCGTCAGGTTTCTTCTGTACCAAAACATCCAAGAAAGGAAGTTGTTGATGCTTTTCTATCTCCATTGTGAATTTAATTTGGTCGTGTTGGGAGTTAAGATGGGTAAGGAATTTATCCAGCTCTTGTCTGCCGTGGGGCCAGATTACAAATGTGTCGTCAACATATCTTAACCAGAGTGTAGGTTTAAGTGTGGCTGAAGAGATTGCCTTTTCCTCAAAATCTGGAAGAAATATGTTGGCTATTACTGGGGATAGAGGTGAACCCATTGGTGCTCCTAGGACTTGTTTGTATATTTGACCATCGTACCTAAAGTATGTATTCTTTAAACAATGTTCTGCCAGATCTGATACATACTTTTCTGGTTTTAATTTTGATATTATGATGTTTAAGGCCTCAGGGACCGGTACTTTTGTGAATAAAGATACAATGTCAAAGCTCAACCAGACCATGAAAATCATGAAAACAGGACCCACCTGCAGCCAAGCAGAACCTAACAGCCCACCGAAGGAAACCAAGGAGGAAACGAAATGAAAAAAAAAAAAAACGAAGGGCATACAAAAACAGACGACAACAACAAAACCGCCATTGAACAAAGGATCCCATATAACGAGCTCTCAGTATGCGTCTAACGGTTGACCCGCACGGACGCATATATCTCTTGAAAATGGCGAATGTTAGTTCGCCGAAACGTCGTATATATATATATATATATATATATATATATATATATTTATATATATATATATATATATAAATATATATATATATATATATATATATATGAAAGACTCAATCACAGACGTAAAGCCAATCAACGGAAGATTGAAAATGAGACTTAAACACAAATACAAAAAATACACGCTGATCAACGTTCACCCACAAAACATTCGCCCACAAAAAAATGACAAATACTGGAAAGATCTTAAAAATAGGATGGCAAACACACCGAAAGATGTTATCATAATCTTACTAGGAGACTTTAACGTACAAATTGTAATACCGAAAAATAAAGAATAACAGTAGGAGAATGCACAGGACACATACTCACAAACAAACATGGAATTAGACTGATCGACATCTGTAAACAATTCAACCTGAAAATCATGTCGACGTCCTTAATGAAGGCACCAAATAAACAGAAAACGTGAAGATCACAAATACACCTACTAGGAGAATTCCAAGGAGAATCCCCATAGATCATGTCGCAATCTCGCACAACTACCAAAGAGAGATCCACGACATACAAGAGTGAAGAGAAGCCAATATAGATTCAGACCATTACCTCACATGCATCAAAATGAAACTCACACCAAGAAGACACAACACACGGAACCACAAACCGATGTCAAAATTCGACCTGAAGAAAATCAAGGACACAAAACTCGCAGAACAATTTTCAAAGAAAAAATTATCAACACAGCCAAAGAAATGATACCACTGACAAAAATGGTGGAACGAAGACTGTGAACACGCACTGGAAATCAAAAGAAAAGCATACCAAACATGCAACGCCCACAAAACAGAAAAAAACACATGAAAAACTGCTAAAAAAGACGACTGGCAAACAAAATTATTCGACAAAACAAAAGAAAATACATCAACGAACAACTAAACTAGAGGAAAACTTTAGAAATCACAACACTCACGAGTTCTACAAGATATTCCAATCGGCTCAAAGGATATAGCCCACAAAACCTTTGTTTCAGAAAAGCTGAAGATAAACTAGCATTGATAAACAGAGAAATTTTTCAAGAACTAGCAAGATATTTCGAAGAACTTCTGAATTGCCCTCAACCGACAGAAAGATTCCCGAAGATATCCTCGGTTGAAAAACGTCCAGAATCACCACCACCAATTAAGCAATAAATCCAAAAAACACTTCCAAAAGCTAAAGAACAACAAAACATCCGGGGCAGACGGAATTGTAGCAGAATTATTGAAGAATTTAGGACCAAAATCATTACAACAAATTACACAAAACATACAAAACATTTGGACAACAGAAAACATACCAACCGACTGGAAATCAGCTAATCCATAACACAAAAAAAGCAACAAAACAGACATAAACAATTACAGAGGAATCTCACTACTTCCGGTAACATACAAGATCCCATCATCATGCCTCCTAAATACAACACAAGAGCAATTGGAACCAAAAATAGCAGAATTTGAAGGTTCAGGCGAACAGATCGTGTCCAGAACAAATTCACAACCTTAAAACAATACTCAAAATCAAGGCCTATCTCAAAATCAAGGCCTACCACATTTGTAGACTTCAAGAAAGCATACGACTGCATCGACAGCCAATCCCTCTTCATCACGCTAGAGGAATATAGACTAGACGAAAAAACAAGAAGATTGATCCAACAAACACTGACAAACACACAATCCAAAGTGAAATTTGTAGACGAAATCTCAAGTGCATTTGAAATGAAAACCGGGGTAAGACAAGAGGACGGACTATCACCGCTACTGTTATAACGTAATACTGAATAACGCGATGAGAGAATGGGAGAAAGAACTAAAGATTAAATCGAAGTGGACTCCGATATACCTGGGAAGAGGAAACAAAGCAGTCGACACACCCTACCTGGCCTTTGCTGACGATCTAGCAATAATAAGGACGCGCCCAAAGGAAGCGATTGAACGGATAGAAACATTAAAAGAATGCACGGAAAAAGTAGGACTACAAATTTCCTTTGGAAAATCAGATTTGTTCGCAACATAAACAAACACAAAAGAACTGAAAACAAAGTACGAGGAGAAATAATCTAACCAACAGGCTTGGAAAAGCAAGTAAAGATAGAAAAGATGGGCAAAATTCTATGGACACATACAAAGACTACCAACAACAAGACTCACGAAACAGATACATGATATAACAACAACCCTATAAAGCACAACCAACTGGGTAATACAAACACAAAAAGACCTCCAAAAAGCGAACATAAAGCAAGAAGACATCTTAGACAGAGACACAGTCAGTTGAACCAGAGCCTGACAAACCGAAACAATACAGACCCAAATAGTCAGAACAAGAAGATGGTCAGAACTGGTCAGAAAAAGAAGAGTTTAGCCAGATAATGAAACAACGCTGGCAAGAAAGAAAGAACAAAAAATAAGACAACATTTGTCAAAATCAGCAACATGTCAACACAAATAAAAGTCAGGGTGGTCCTTATTCGGGGAATTTTCGATTTTTTTTTTCAGGAAGACTATAAATCGGTTTCAAATAAATTAAAAAAAATCCTGTCAGGTATAGCTCTTAATATTAATATTAACTCGCCTCGATTGTTTGGGAGTTATTACACAAAACCTCAGTAAAAAATAAAACATAGCGACAATAGAACTATTAATAGTAATTATATAAATAAAACTCTTAAAAATCATATAAAAATAATCTTAATAAAGACGGAAGAAAGCTTGAATATATAAATATACTCAACCTTTCCAAGTTTTCAAGTGAGTGGTTTACAAATTATTGTTCATGGAAGCAAAGCTGTGCTGATGAGAGATACATCTCGAAACGCGTCCACAGATGGCTATCCACTCAAGGTATCGGAAAGACATGATCTTAAAAACAATTTATTTTTTATGGTTTTTGTTGAATGCCACGAAGGTGGACTGAAAGCTATAGGATAACAGACAAATTTCAGACAAGATTTTTTTTTGGTAGTCCTATAAAGACCCTTTTAGTATTATAGAGCTCCGTATAGGTATATTTATACCTATACGGAGTATATTTATATGTTGAAGCTTTATTCCGTCTTTATTAATTTTATCTGATTATCCATAATGTTGTATGGTTTTACTAATTCAAAATAAAACTAATCCCTTTTTGGACGGATTTTCCAAGAGCGGCCTATAGAGATTTTTTAAATTCTTTAGTTCTCGTTTCCCAGGGACTGGTTTTATCACGTTTCACGTCTATGTTTTTTGTTTAGTGGCGCATGCTGTTGCAATAGTAACAACAAGCAGAAATCGTTTAATAATGATACTAATAGTTTGTTACAAATAATTCAACGAATTGGTACCCAGGGCTCGAATACTTTTTTATACATCGTGCGTTTGAATGGTAGAAAATCTTCTGGATGCAATTCAATGTATAAATTTTTAGGTTTGACTTGAAAATGGTGTTGATGTTGTGTATTTTTAGGATCCTCTCGATTTTCTCAGTTGATCCATGAATATATGGTAGGTATGTGCTGACGGGTTTCTGAAGAAGAACTGAAGAACGCCAGAAACCCGTCAGCACAGCATACATATGTTCGTGGAACCTACCATATGATCATGTATCAACTAAAAAAAAATCATTAAGCCTGCCTATCTATGGAATAAGTAGGATTTATTTTAAAGTAATGTTTAATGTTATTATATGTATATAGTAAGATAAGACTAAATATGTTTACACACAATAAATAAATTCAATACATATGTTAAATATGTTTATATTTCTATATTGATCTCTTTGTCAATATAGAAGGGAATTAAAAATATTGAATGTGTCTTTTTATAAACGTCGTAGAAAATATTTACTCAATGACAGATTTTATCCAGTCAATATAGGTGGAAACTCTGACATAAATTCCTGGAAGATCTTCAAGTTCACACCTTGGAGCTCCGAAAGAAATAATTCCATGGACAACAGTAATTCCATTAGAAGTAATTTGCTGCAAAGGCCCGCCGGAATCACCCTAAAATTATTACTTTTTTTATTTGCACCGAAAATATATACATTTCTTATTTACTTGGCAAGTATCACTATTAGGAGCTCCGGCGCAAATGTATATGTTGTTATCAATCCCATTTGGCAATACTTTATCAATAATGTCGTTATATTTCCGTCTACAATTCTCATTGTCGATAATATTCAAAACCACTTTCTGTAGTGTTGGACTAAGTCCTCCCTGATTCACAACACCCCAACCAGTCGCAGAATAGAGTTCTTCTAAAGGACTTTCCGCTTTGGTGTTCAAACAGGAAGGTATGGTAAATGGATTTATTTCGACGGATCTATCAAGCTTGGCAATTCCAACATTATGATAATAAGATGGGGTTTTGTAGTCGGGGTGTATAAAAATTTGTCTTATCTCGAAATCTTGACGATAAAGCCCACTTTCTTCAGAACGAACATTTAAGTCTCCCGAACGTACATACTTTGCTTCACCACTAAAAAGAAAAAAAAACAATTATAGATTCGGGAAAATTAAAATTCGATTACGTGTATTCATTTTGTAGACAAGTCCCAGAAGTCAAAACGTGTTGCTTGCCGATTAGGATGCCACCGCAGGACCAACTGATAACATTTCCATTATTTGGAATACCTATTGCTACCTACACACGAAGATATTTATATTTAAATAAGGTCTACAAAGCTGGCACCCCCACCTCTTCAAAAATTCAAATTGGATTAGACGAGATTTATGTGCTAATTATGTGCCGCAGTCGCGATTTTTGTGCTCAAAGCGTTCAATGTAAAAATCAAATTTGACTTATTGGGGTGCAAACCTATTATCAAACTAGAACCTACCCATTTGAAAAATTAGGATACCGATATAAAATAAGCGCTACAATTATGTGCTTTTCATGTACCTTGGAGCGAATACGCTCCCCTCAACTCAACCCCTTGTGCGAAAAACTGACCCCGAACCGAATAAGCCACAACAGCTGAAATCTATAATGAGATGGTATTGAAGCGAAAACGTTTCAATAGTTGAGATATTTCTATTCGCGCTCTTGAGCTATCTTATTCGCGATTTTTGTGCTCGCACTCTTGCACGAGAAGTTCATCCTCAACAGTATCAGCCATGAGAGGTAAAATCTATAATACTCGAGCAAAGAAATTTTAACCGACACGAAATCGTTGTAATAATTATGTGCTCTTCAGATATTATTTGCGATTTTTGGGCTCACACCCTTGTACGAAAAATTTACCCCGAACCGTATGAGCCATGAGAGGTAAAATCTACAATACTCGAGCAAAGAAATATTAACCGAGACGAAATTGTTGCAATAATTATGTGCTCCCGAAACATATATATATATATATATATATATATATATATATATATATATATATATATATATATATATTCGATTATTGCTGCTCGATTATTTTGAATCTCACCTCTTTTGGCTCATACGGTTGGGGGATAATTTTTCGCTCAAAGGTACGAATACAAAAATCGCGAATAGAGTGAATCTATATAGCAACTTAGGTAAGAATCGACGATTGAAAATTGACTATGACATATTTGTAATAATTTCGTAAATTATCTCCAAAAATATTAACAATGTTTAAATGAGTTAATATGTGCTTAAACTAAATTATCTTGTAAAATAAAATTGTGTTATATTTAACTATAACTATAAGCTAAACAAAATTAATTTTTAAAATAGGTGGCATCTGAGAAAAATGAAAATATTTTCGAAAATATCGGCTCTCTGATATTTTGGTTTATCACGTTTTGGCTCCTGTGACTTGAAAGTCTGACCGAGCCCTGAGTTAGCATATTCATTCCGTGTTACTTGAAAAGCACATAAAGAGCACATAATTATAGCGCTTATTTGATATCGGTATCCTAATTTCTCAAATGCGTGGGTGCTAGCTTGCCAATAAGTTAGCACCCCCATTAGTCAAATTTGATTTTTTTATTAAACGCTTTGAGCACAAAAAACTCGAATGGGGCACAATTAGTACATAATGCATAATTTGCACACATAATTAGTACATGCACACATAATTAGTACATAAAGTGCACATAAATCTCTTCTAATCAAATTTGAATTTTGAAGAGGTGGGGGTGCCAGTTTTATAGACCTATATAAATATGAATTCTAACAAAAATAGATTAAGTTTTTTAAAATATATTAAGTAGAATAGAAACCATATGAGGAAATTCCATAGGCAAAGCTGGATGCTTTCCTTCTTTTAAAGCTAAAGGAACGACAGGTCTTCCATTAATCTCAAAATAATCTCTGCAATCTGTAACGAAATTTCTATTAAAATTCAATAAATAATTTATGAAGATACAGACAAATATCTTTGTTTTCTGGTTTAGTTTTTTCTGTGACGTTAACACATTCTCCTTCCGAATTTTTAAATTTACAAAGTTTGTGCATACTTAAAGGTTCTACTTTGTATACTAGAATTAAAAAATACAGGAAGGAACACGTAAGTCTAAGTCGGAAACCCATGATATTATAGATTCGTGTGGATTTTTTGATGAGAATAAATATTATGTAAAAATATTTAACAATAAATTGCTAAGTCATGGTCATTAATAACAAGGTTTTGTGTATATATGTAATAATAATATTTATTTAATGTTTTCAAAATAGTTAATACAGCATTGAAAAAAAAACTCGATTTATATATATATATATATATATATATATATAAAAATATTTGAATAATATAAAATTCAAATGATACATTAATTTATGTATACGTTAATATAAATAATAAAGGAATTGAAGAATTAATTAATTATTAATTGGTAATGAATTAATTATTAATTAATTAATTAAAGAAATAATTATTAATTGGTAATGAAGAACGATTTATAATCAGTCACAGGATACTGGATTCAGTCACCGACTTTACCTCCCGTGTATCCATCCTCTCTCTCAAATGCGCAAACAAGGGCTACAGTATAGTCAATGTACATGCCCCAATCAACCACGACAACAGACGGAATCCAGACAGAACTGATAAATTCTGGGAAGACTTAGGAAGATATTATCTCTAAACTTCCAGAGAGGCACACCGTTATTCTGCTTGGTGACTTCAATGCTCAATTGGTAAGAGAGAAAAAATACAGAAACATAGTGGGCAATTATCCGCCGCATAAGCCAACCCACCGCAACGGAGAACGATTGGTGGATCTGTGTAAGACTTTTGGGTTGATTATGAGATAGAAGTCTACAGCTTTCAAACACTTTCCAAGGAAGCAGAAGACTTGGATTTCACCTAATACCCACCTGGGTGAATTCCAGATAGATCATGTGGCCATTTCACGAAAATCTCAAAAGGAAATACAAAACGTGAAGGTACTAAGAAGCGCCAATCTGGACTCAGACCACTACCTCTCAAACATCAAAATAAGACTCCAGCCTAGAACACTAGATTACACAGAACCTCCAAAATAGTAAGATTTGACGTCGAACGACTCAAGAACAGTCAAGAACTAAGTCAGAGACTGAACAACACAGACATAAACAACTGGGACCAACTGAAGGAGGCTCCTGTCAAGGCGGCCAATGAACTCGTCCGTCTCGCTAGAAGAAGGAAGCATCCGTGGTGGACTGAAGACTGTGACAATGCAATAGCCCAAAGACAGATAGCCTGGGTGAAGTGGAATTCTAAAAAGACCAAGGAAAATTGGCATAAATTTTTGGAACAAAGAAAGGCTACAGTCAAAATAATTCAAGGAACCAAACGAACCTTCACACAAAACCAACTAACCCAAATCGAAGAGACCTTTGCTAAGAATAATTCCAGAGATTTCTTTGGAACCTTTAAGCAGGCACTCAGAAAATACGCTCCGCCAAGCCTCCACTTCAAAGATTCACAAGGCAATCTGGCTTATAACGACAAGGAGAACTGCCACCTTTTGACTCAGTACTTTAAAAATCTACTCAACTGTGACCCACCCATCGAAGACTTCGACTATAAACAAACCACACCAAACCCGGACTCCCTTCCCCCTTCATTTGAAGAAGTTGGCCAGATCATTCAACTTCTTAAGAATAATAAGGCAGCTGGAGAGGACTCTATCGTTGCTGAACTGTGGAAAGGTGCTGGAAACAATGCCGTGCGCAAGTTAACCGAGATCATCCAGGATATCTGGAAAACAGAGAAATTACCACCCGATTGGAAATCTGCTCTGATCCATCCGCTTCACCAAAAGGGAGATTTTACTGATCTAAACAACTACCGTGGAATTTCTCTCGTCCCGGTAACATACAAGATTCTCTCGAAGGCGTTACAAACAAGGGCAGAAAATCAGTTGGATAGTCAACTGGGTAGAATACCAGGGGGGCTTCAGGAAGACCCGATCCTGTGTTGAACAGATCCTCAATCTTAAAACTGTACTTGCATACTCCAAGATTAGAAACCGCAAGGTGGTCGTCACCTTTGTTGATTTTAGGAAGGCCTACGATTCCATTGATAGAGAAACGCTTAACAAAATACTCCAGGAACTAGCACTAGACAACAAATCCCGCAGACTAATCCTAGAAACTTTGACCAACACCCATTCCAAGGTTAAATTTAGAGGCGAGATTTCAGAAAGCTTCGAAATAAAAACTGGAGTGAGACAAGAAGATGGACTTTTGCTACTTCTCTTCAACTGTGTCCTTGAAAAGGTTATGAGAGAATGGCGCAAGGAACTGAACAATTTTGGTGCTCAGAGTGGTATCTACCTGGGACGTAAGAACGATGGACTGGTTGTAGATTGCCTGACCTTTGCAGATGACATGGCACTGTTTGCTGATTCTCTTGAAATGGCAACAATGCAGGTAAACTTTCTCAGAAAATAGGCTGCCAAAGTGGGTCTTCAAGTGTCGCTGGGGTGGGGAAAACAGAACTCTTCACCAATATCAGAGAAGCAAACAGAGAGATGTTACTAGAACAGGGAAACATCAAGAGGACTGAGAAATTTAAGTATCTCGGCGAATAGATAGAACCCAACTTATCAGAAAAGCATCATTATCCAAGAGAGTCAGCAAGTTAGAACTAGCCTATCGGCTGACTAAGAACACTGACAATAAGAAATGCCTGTCACGCAACCTGAAACTTAAGCACTACACATCAGTCTTACGACCAGAAGCCCTGTATGCCATGGAGTGCCTTTCCTTGAACCGAAGGGGTCTAATAGAGTAATTGGAAATCAGAGAGAGGAGAATCCTCAGGAAGATCCTAGGCGCGGTAAAGGAAGGTGGGGAATTCCGAAGACATAACTCTGAGCTCTACGAACATATTGAGATGCTCTCTGACTGTGCAAGGAAAAGAAGGGTAGCTTTCTATGGCCACGTTGCAAGATTGCCTCCAAACCGAATAACCAACCGTGTATTGACCTGGCAAAACAAGAAGCTTCGTACCACTTGGTTGACAGAGACCGAGAAGGATATTAAAGAACTGGGAATAACAGATCTCAAAAACAGACAGTCTGTGAGACGCACCCTGAAGGAAGTCCGTGGATTTCAGGGAAAACCTCGAAGGAAAATTACCCCCTGGACAGAAGAGAGAAAGGAGTTACACCGGCTGTAGATGCGACAATACTGGGCAAAGGTCAAAGCCCAACAGTTGAACAAGCGTGGTCCAAAGTACGCCTATTCGAAAGAAGAAGAAGAAGAAGAAAGGAATTGACAATCAAAACTTTTGAAAAGGAAGGTCAACATTTGTTATTTCGATGGAAAACCTAACTCTCTTGATTAAGGATCCCACGCCAAAGTTCCAAATTCAAATTGGAACATAACTTTCTACATAAAATTTGAGAAATTTAAAATTGTCAAACTCACAAAACTGATTCTCCCTTCAGACCAGTTGTCTCTTATATTAATAGTGTAGCAAGACTTTTAGCAATAAAACTAAGTTTACTGTAAAATTTTCTATGATTTACTGTGAATATATATATATATATTTATTACGAAAATATTCTGTGAAAAATTCACTCGCCCTATCTGAACTCCTTAAAATAAGAACCACCCCAATGAACTCAAAGCTTGTATCCTTTGATGTTAGTAATATTTTTTTCTAATATATCTACTAAAGCAGGGTTCCCTCACTTGGAAGTCACATTGGCGCGGTGTGAGGGCTTAGCTTCGTAATGAAGCACTGGACGATACGGACTGGACTCGAACTCCGGTCGCAGCGGCCAATAGGGAGCGAACAACTAAGAACTTCCATACCCTTAATTCAAAGGTGTCCAGCCATGTCTGAGGCAGAAGAAGATGTTATTCTTGCCGGGACAGAGGAGGACTCGCCGCCTCCTGTCACAAAACAAGAATGACCAGCAGGCGCAACAAAATAGCCGAAGTGAATATATTGTGGAATTACATACCACCCATAGAAGTACAAAGGCTGGCGGAACATTGAATTAAGAGAAGGCTGCCACTCATCTTGGGATGCGACGCTCACAGCGAACGCCCACAACGAGATGTGGGGCAGCACGAACACTAATAAGAGAGGTGAGTACCATTTAGAATAACTCATTAAAGAAAACCTAATTGTGTACAACGTCACGATTAAACATTTGTCACCAAGGTTAGAAATGAGGTACTGGATATTACGGTAGGTAGCACTAACGTAAGTAAATTGATTAAAAAGTGGAGACTTTCAAGTGAACCCTCAATGTCAGACCATAGGATCATAGAGTTTGAACTGGAAGGAGCGAATGAGGAAAACACACCCATCCGAAACCCCAGACAAACTATGTGGCCTATGTTTAGTTCTAAACTAAAAGAGAACCTAATAAATACACCGTACTAGAGCAAGCTGTAGGAGAAATAAATGTAGCAATCACCACCACATTTGAATCCAGCTGCCCGGTAAAAACCGTGAAGGAGCATAAGGACGAAAAATGGTGGAACAAAAATGTGTCCAAATTAAGAGCAAAAGTACGTAAGCTTTTCAAGAAAGCTAAGCAATACGGAAATTGGCCAGAATACTCCTAGGTGATCACCACTTACAATAAAGAGAATCAGTAGGGCAAAAGGAAAAACTTCAAAATCCACCCCTGTGGCAGCTAGATTGCACAAAGCAATAGCGAAGGATAGAGTGCAAATGACAGCCACTCTTAAGAGACCGGATGGGAGCAACAAGGAAGACGAAGAGCAGAAAGCTCTCCTCCTGCTAGAAACCCATTTTCCAAGATGTAGAAAATACAAAGAGACCGAGAGCCTGATGCAACCACGGAGACCAAGTCGGGCTGACTGGAGGAGGGCCGCGTCCATCTGTACGGAAAACCGAATCAGCTGGGCTATCGGCACTTTCCAGTAATTCAAGGCCGCAGGTATGGACGGATTAATTCCCGGACGGATGTCTTCCTACAAAAGGGAGGGAGAGAATTAATGCCGTATCTTCTAAAGATGTTTAGAAGTGGTTTAGCGCTCGGATACATAACGGAGCTAAGGAGAAGGAAATAAAGCAAAGACAATGGAGAAGGTAATTGACAACTACCGTAGGACAACAGTGCTGGTAGGTGCACCACTACACAACTGTCAGCATGCATACAGAGCTTTGAAATCCACAGAGACCGCCCAGTATCAGCTGACAAATGAAATAGAAGCAGCACTTGACACAAAGGAAGTATCGATATGTGCCTTCTGGGACATAGAAGGAGCCTTTGACAACACCTCGCACGAGGCTGTTAAAGCGGCTCTTGAAAGAAGGAATATGGACAGCATTACCTTAAAGTGGATGGGAGGAATGCTGAGAACTAGAACGGCGGAGCCACAAGTGGGAACAGACACCATCAAGATCTCCACAACTCGAGGGTGCCCACAAGGAGGTGTGTTATCACCACTGATTTGGAGCCTGGTAGTTGATGAATTACTGGCTAGGCTAAACTACCTAGACATTAAATGTCAAAGTTACGCCGATGTTCTTTAATTCATTTCAGGTCATCATAGCCAGAGGGAAGTTTGAGAGAACGCTCTGTGAAATCGTACAGAGAGGCCTCAAAGTAACTAGTAGATGATGTTAACAGTGGGACTGAGACTCAACCCGAGCAAAACCACGGTGATACCATTTACTAGAAAAACAGGCTAAATTGCCTACATCCCATACTGTTAAATGGGAGGGAAGTAGAATACAAACAGAAGATAAGGTATCTGGGTGTAACACTAGATAGCAAACACCTATGGAATAGGCACGCTTAAAAAGCGGTAGGAAAAGCCAAACTCTCTCTGAGGGTGTGCAGAAATCTGGCTGGAACAACGTGGGGTAGCAAAAACCTAAATAAGGAAGTAGACATCAGGAAGTGACGTACATCTGTATCACTGGGGCGATGGGATCGTGCCCGACGGCAGCAATGGATCTGCTGCTGGATCTGACTCCGTTGCACCTTATCGTGGAGGGGGCCAGCATGTTAGGTTCAGCAAGGAAGGAATAGGCAGAGGTAAAAAAGCAGAGCAGAGACCGGAACAGCCTCGTTGCCAAGATCCCCTGGCTGGAAGTACCGAAAGACGAAATGGTACGAAAATACAATTTCGAGAAAAACTGCACAGCAATGTGTAGTGGTAAAGCCGATTGGAGGAGACACAAGTGGGAAAAGAAACCATTAAGATCTCCTTAACTCGAGGGTGCCCACAGGGAGGTGTACTATCACCGCTAATGTGGAGCCTGGTAGTTGATGAACTACTGGTTAGGCTAAACGACCTAGACATCAAATGTCAAGGTTACGCCGATGACATAGTCATAATGGCTAGAAGGAAATTTGAGGGAACGCTCTGTGAAATTGTTCAGAGAGGCCTCAACGTAACTAGTAGATGGTGTCAAACAGTGGGACTGAAACTCAACCCGAGCAAAACCACGTTGATACCATTTACGAGAAGGAGAAAACTAAACTGCCTACATCCCATACTCATAGATGGGTAGGCAGTAGAATACCAACAGGAGATAAGGTATCTGGGTATCACACTAGATAGCAAACTCCTATGAAATAGACACGCTGAGGCAGCGGTAGGTGAAGCCAAACGCGCCCTAATGGTGTGCAGAAATCTGGCAGGAAAAACGTGGGGTTGTAATCCAACTATCCTGCGATGGATGTACATCATGATAGTGAGACCTGCAATCACTTATGGGGCAGTTGCGTGGGGAAGTAGAATCAAGCTGGCCTCTATGAGGAAACAGCTTGAGAAGATTCAAAGACTGGCGTGTGTCTGCATCACGGGGGCGATGGGGTCTTGTCCGACAGCAGCATTGGAGCTGCTGGTGGATCTGACTCCGCTGCACCTTGTGGTGGAAAGGGCCGCCACATCGGCGACCATAAGGTTCAACAAGGAAGGAAGGCAGAGGTAAAATAATCGGGAGCAGAGACCGAAACAGCCTCGCTGCCAAGATCCCCTGGCTGGAAGTACCAAAAGACGAAATGGTATGCAAATACCACTTCGAGAAAAACTACACAGCAATGTGCAGTAGTAAAGCCGATTGCAGCGACGAATCCTCAGCATACCACATAGAGCAAAATGCCATCAAGTGGTATACATATGGTTCGAAGACAAAGGAAGGTACTGGTGCAGGAGTGTTTGGACTTCGTACCAGGTACTTCGAATCCATGGGAACATCCCCAAGTATCTTCCAAGCAGAGGTACACGCAATCGAAAGGTGTGAACAGTTTAACCTCGACAGAAATTATCGCAAAAAAAACGAATTGTTATCCTGTCAGACAGCCAAGCAGCCATTAAGGTCATTAGCTCATACACCATCAGATCCAAACTGGTATGGGACTGTGTGGGGAATCTGAACAAGCTTGGCAGGGAAAATAAAGTAACGCTATACTGGGTACCAGGACACACTGGTATAAACGGAAACGAAGAAGCCGATCACCTAGCTAACAAGGGATCCAGTAGCCCCTTTATAGGTCCGGAACCTTTTTGCGGCATGAGTGTCAACACCATCCACAAAAGTTTAGATAAAGAAACAAGAGGAAAATGGATGAAAAGCTGGAAAGAACTTCCACGGCTCCAAGGCAATCCAAAGTGATGCTGGGATCTTTTAACCAGAAGAGAACAAAAGCTTGCCTGAAACTAATCAGGAACAAGCTTAGAATTCTGACAGGAGTCCTGACGGGACACTGCAGACTTAGGAAACATCTCAAGGCCCTAGGCCTAGAGGAGGATGACGGATGCAGATTCTGTGGCTCAGCAGAGGAAACCCCCATACATCTGTTCAAAGACTGCGGAGCATTACTCCGCAAGAGACAGATGTACCTTGGGGCTCACTGCTTGAACACAGAGGAGCTGCAGGTCTTGAATCCCACCCAGATCCTGAAATTCCTAAAGGAATCAGGATTAGAGGAGGCTCTAAATGGGTAAGTACACCAACACTTGGAGGAGGAGGGTGGAGTACATTAGATCTATAAAGGTCGCAGTACAAGTCGTCACCACCATATCTAAATCTATCTATCAATCAAAGCCGATTGGAGCGACCAATACTCAACACACCACGTAGAGCAAAGTGCTATCAAGTGGTATACGGGTGGTTCGAAGCTAAAGGAAGGTACTGGTGCAGAAGTATTTGGGCCTCGTACCAAATACTTTTAATCCATGGGAATCTACCCTGAAAAAGCTAGGGTCTGAAAGCTAAACAAGCTTGGAAGAGAAAATAAAGTATGCTATAGTACTAATGCTATACTGGGTACAAGGACACACTGGTATAGTTGGAAACTAAGAAGCCGATTACCTAGCAAACAAGGGATCCAGTAATCCCTTTATATGTCCGGAACCCTTTTGCGGCATGGATTAAGACAAACCAAAGTAATGCTGGGATTATTTAATCAGAAAAGAACAAAAGCATGCCTGAAACTAAACAGGAACACGCTTCGAATTCTGGCAGGAGTCCTGACGGTACACTGCAGAATTAGAAAACACATCAAGGCCATAGGCCTAGAGGAAGATGACAGATGCAGATTCTACGGCTCACCAGAGGAAACCCACATACATATGTTCAAAGACTGCAGAGCACTGCTCCGCAAAAGACAAATGGATCTTGGGGCCCACTGCTCAGAGGAGTTGCAGTCCTTGTATCCCACCCAGATCCTGAAATTTCTAAAGGAATCAGGACTAGAGGACACGCTCTAAATGGGTAAGTATTCCAATAATTAGAGGAAGAGGGTTGGGGTACAATAGATCTATGAAGGTCGCAGTACAAGTCACCATCGAAATCTACAATTTACATCTACAAAGCAGGGTTACTCAAAGTGGGGTACGTGAACCCTAATGGCGGCTGAATGGCTGGTACAAACGCGGCGTGCGGGTGCGGAACTTAAAACTGTTACTAAAGCAAAACAATCATTTGCACTCGTTTCGTGAAACTGGCGATAATTTTGTTCGAATAACAGTTTTGAAAATGAATGAGTGGTTACAAACGGGCCATTACAGAGAAAATGTCCTGATACACAATATCATCATCCAGTACGCATCCTGTACAAAGTACAGGTGTAAAAAGAACTTCCTAGTTTTATTGTCATAGAAACTCTTGAAAGTGACACACACATTCTAGTATGTGGTTCATCAATTGTCCAAGTTTACTCCCCTGCAACTGACACGCCTGCTTGACCTTGAGACGGCGCCAGGGCTCATTTCGCTTCATTCAGTTCAGGCGTGCAATGGCTTTTTTTGGACAACTTTGGGCTCCGAACAGACGAAACAACAATCTCATGTTTATCAACAGCTTCAGAAGTTCTCGGACTACCTGGCGATTTCTCTTTTAAAACACTACCGGTTTCCTTGAAAGATTGTAGCCAATGACTGATAGTTTTTGCTGTAGGAGCTTCAACACCATACTGACGTCTAAAATTATGTTAACCTGTTATAACAGATTCAGTTTGCACAAGCCAAATAACACACTGCGCTTTTTGTTGCAGAGTGGCCATTGCACTGCACTACACGCCTCAACTGAATAAAGCGAACCGTGGCCTGGCGCTGTCTCAAGGTCAAGCAGGCGTGCCAGCTGCAGTGGAGCAAAACTTGGACAGTTTATGAATAAAACAAAACAAACTAGAATAGTGCGCATTAATTTGAACAGTTTCTATGACACAATAAAACTAGGGCTTCTGCTTCAGCTGAAAGTTCA
The DNA here is from genome assembly GCA_944588485.1 of Phosphuga atrata. Classification (NCBI taxonomy): domain Eukaryota; kingdom Metazoa; phylum Arthropoda; class Insecta; order Coleoptera; family Silphidae; genus Phosphuga; species Phosphuga atrata. The sequence goes on from OX155895.1 coordinate 32,425,457, forward strand.
ATTTTAAATTAAACTTCGCGCAACCGAGCGAACCAGAAAAAAATATCATTTCATCGGCAAAAAAAAAACAAATTGGACGAGGACTATCTGAAAATTGGATTTACGTGCAAAGAAGAATCTCGCAAATAGCTCGATGAAGGCGTCATTGATGTGAAGACATTTGGAAACAAAACATCAGCAGTACGTAGACAAAACTTTGTTCAGAATTTTTTGTTCGAAAAAAGAAAGAGTTGGATTCTTAAAAAAAGGCTATAAAAACCACCTTGGCTACTAACTAATTTAAGTGCGTCTTTCCTTGTGGCATATAAAATCGCAAAGACCGGAAAGTCATACTATGTTGTTGAAGAATTGATTTTACCAGCTACTAAAAATATGGTCAGTTGCAGCGCCGTCGTTTGGATTTTGAGGCCCCGGGCATAAATATCGAGGTGGGCCCCCAGTAAATAAAAAAAGTGAATAAACAAATAAATTCTTTAATTTTTAATACCTACAAGAAACACGGAAAAAAGTACACCGTACAAATTACAGTTTAAATAGTAAAGTGGGTCCTTACGAATACAAATTTGTAAAGCTTGCAGTTCATACTGTAATTTTTAAAACTCATTTACTAATAAAAATCTTACAATCCCAAGGTGTGAATTTTACAGTTTGAAAAAGTAATTTTAGTTAAATGAAAACTTAAAATATTTTTGACATATTATTTTGGAACTTTTCTACATATAATATGTATTAATTATTAGTCCAAACTGTAAAAGATTACGATTTTTTCGTGATGAATTTATTACTTCCTAATATAATATTTCTTATTTATTTTCAAACTAAATATTACGGTTTGAGCTATTACTCGTTGACTATGAGAAATGAACGCCGAAATATTACTATCTCATTTAAGAAACTCATTTTTTAAATTGGAATATAGATAGATGTCGCTTCGTTTTGTTTACACTATTTCAGAAGGTACAGGATATATCCTTTTTTAAAATTCGAAGCGTTTTAAAACTCGTTTTCAGTTCGGTCGTGGTATAATTGCCTCGTTTTCAGGTTAAGAAAATTTTATAAAATAAGTGAATAATAATATTGTGAAATTCCATCAATCTAAGTTTTGTGATTTGTGATATTCAAGGAGTAACATTATTATTATCATAATTATAGTTATAATTTTAATAATATATTATGATGTTATATTTTTTTTAAATTTTATTATTGAATGGAATTCATTTTTATTGAATTAAGTTACATAACGAAAATAATTGATTTTCTTGTCTCAAAATTCAAATTCAACCAGTAGCATAACATATTCTGATCATTTTTCATAAAGGCCGGTCCAGACGCTCCGTTTTTCACAACCTTTTGTCTGCGCAGTCTTAAGACGGAATGGAAACGTTGCAATTTGTAGAGCGTCTACACGGTGCAGACATATCTGTATATTTCGCACAGTTTTAGTGAAATCGTCATGGAGGAGGTACTAGTCTGGTCATTTGTGAACAAAATCAATCGGAAAACGGAGCTACCGCCTACATGCACTGACTTTGTTCAGTTCACAGTTCATGAATATCTATGCTCTTTAGCTCAGTTATGGCTGCAACTGTACCGTCTCTGCGCAGTTTTCAAAACTGCGCAGTTTTACTAACTACCCGCAACGTTTGTATCTGCAACGTGTTGAACTGCCCAGACAAAAGGTTGTGCAAAATGGAGCGTGTGGACCGGCCTGAACTCATATTAAAAATTTGTACAATGTTAGAATTTTACATACAAAATAATCTTTAGAACTCCATTTTTTTAACCACTGCGTACTTCCAAAATTTATGGTACCGAGTATTGCCTATCATAAACCGTATCCTGTTTGTTATATGTTAATGAAATTTTGGAGTTTAAACTCATTCTTTCATCTTACCTCTGCCGTTACAACTGCAAATATGAGTGGCCAGAAAAGAAAACTCAATACGATGTCGTTTTCTGACAAAGTTAGGTTGATAAGAGAAATTGACAAAGGCATTTAAAAGAGAAAAGTGATTGCGGAAAACTATTACAAATTACTGACTTTTTCAAAATATAATATATTAATTATAATTATTTTTTGTGTATAAATATATTTCAGATTCCCCTTATGAATGGTTATAGAAATATATAAATGGATCCTGGCTAAACGCAAGCAAAAATATTCCTTAAGGAACATCTGTATAGAAGAAATATAATAATATATTAATATAAAAGAAGAACAAAATTAATTGAAGATTATTTTCCTTGCTTCAATTTCAGCAAATTTATTTATTATCTCACTTCAATTTAAGTCCTCGCATAATTCATTTTGTATTGAAAGCAACGCTAGGTTGGATAGTTTTTCTTTTGTCATTGTGAATCTTAAAGAGTTTTTTATTATTTTAAGGTTTGAATAACTACGTTCGGAGTCAGCAGTGGTTATCGAAATTGTTAATAACATTCTTAAGATTATACTTAAATTGGGAAATTCATTTCCTGTTTGGTGATTTTTTTTTAAAGCATTCTAATGGTGACCAATCACATATGCCTAAAAAAAATGTTACAAAACACTTTTATTTCTTCATAGAGATCATTTCCGTTAATGTCTCCATTGTTTTCATCATCATATTTTAATGCTAGATGTAAATTCATGCAAAACTTTTTTTTTGTCCTTTTCTTCATATTTTAAATTCGGTATATTTTATAGGAAGCCAAATAAGTCATTCTGTTTCTCTAGCTGTTTAAATCTCTTCTGAATTGAAATTACACTTAAGTATTCTTGATAAAAGTTAATTTCAGAATCGTTAACTCGAGAATCTTCTCCTTCGTAATCAAAATGACGTTTTCTTTGTCTAATTCTATTTTTCTTAAACTCTGGAGGAATATAACATTTTTCACATAATTTTTCAGCTTCGACTTTTGATTCCGCAAAATCGACATTTCTAAAGTGTTTCAAAAAGTTTTCCAATCCCTTCAAAACTGAAACTTCATTTCGTGTTGTATAATTCATATTGATTCGCTTTTTATTTTGGGATCATTTGTTGTTTCGCTCAATTCAATAAGTGCGTTCATTAATTTGTCTAAATTATGTCTAATAGACTTTACAGCATTGATTCGACACTCCTACCGAGTGTCGCATCTACCGAGTGGCTTTAAAGTTGTGTTTAGATGTTTTTTTTAAATATTCTATCGTGCAGCTGAGCTAGAAAAAGTTCTGTAGACCCTATGAATTACACCAAAAATGTTATTGCCATTGGAACAGTCGAAGCCATGTCTCCGAATAATAAATTTAAAGTATGCGCTGCAAATGGTACAAAAAATGCCAATGGATCTTCTGACAAAATTCTTGCTTGAACTGCTTATTTTTGACCAACCATGTTCGCCACAAATTGACACTTCAGTCAAATTGAAACCCGTAGTTCTCGTATAAATTGGTGTAAAACCAATAAAAGATTCCTTAATTTTGATATAATTTTCATTTTCATAAGGCAATTGAACAGTTCGAATTATAAAAGTTAATTGTTCAACATGGACAATGTCTGCATCGTTATGTTTGGCCAAATATTATATACAGTGCATAATACAGTGTATAATAATTGTCAAAACTTCGTGTCAATGATATATTTCCGCGTTTATTTGTCTGTTGAATACAGTCAATTGTTTGCTCTTTAAATGAGTCCCTTTTTAATGTAAATACTTTAATTTGTGGTTACCGATGTCCTTCAGAATCCTTATGTTCTTTTACCATTGATGATAAATGTTTCCAGTCGGAAGTACCTTCATTGCATAAAGGTGATCTTGCATTTGAATTAAATAAAACACAATAATAACACATAACTTTGTTTTCCTTGGCAGAATATAAGCCAATCTGTATAATTATTTTCGCCGTTTGGAAGACGTTTTGTGAACATGGTATTTTCGGTATTCTGAATCAATTGGAAAATCATTTCTTATTAAAAAAAGTCGTTCCTTATCTGAAAGATACTGAACCAGGACTGGACATCTGTGCTATTAGCGTACATTCCAAAACGTGCCATTTGTCCCACGTTTTGGATAAATGCAATTGTTTTATAGTTTGTTCAGAAACTAAGGGTTTTTATTAACACGCTAAAATCTACCTCCCCGAAACATATTAGAAAACGTGCGAAGGCCTATAAAAACCTGCTTATAGAGATTAACCAGAGGACCAGACATTTTCGGGTATTTAGAGAATTTAAGCCTCGATTGTTCATGGAAATAGCCAAGAAAATTCAATCTCCTCCTTATTTGAATTAGAGGGATTATTTAACCCCTCTTACAGCTATATTATACTAGGAATGGTATAAATACCATTCCCCAGTTGTCAGTAAGGACTAATAAGAAATAAGTAACAAGTTGTAAGTAAGAAGTAAGAAAAAAGAGAGTAGAGTGGTAAGTTATAAGTGTTAAGTTATTTCGTTGTATTATTGTTTAATTAAATTGTTAAAACCAACTCGACTATTATTCGACAAACTACGTGCCTTGAGAATCCCGGTGAACATTACATTACAAGATCCCGAGATATTTAGATATATCTCAGAGTCCGAAGAATTGTTGGCCAGCAGTCCTTCCCTCTCAACATTGAAGTCGGCGGTGGTTCACACCATAACCCCCTTCACAACATTGGTGGCAGCCCCACAACTTTGGTGGCAGTCCCACAACACCCGGATCATCTAGTAAATTTATTTCTTCTTCGTCGTCTAATACTTTTACGCATTCCGATTCAGAATTTCCCTTTTGTTCTTCGCTCTCAAACACATCAATAATTTGTTCTGAATCAGAATCTGCATCCTCTCTATCTACATTTTCACATGTAACTACATCGGTTTCGTTTTCTCCTTTTCCGCTAATTTATTCAGTTTCATTTATCGAAGTGGTTGGGGTTTGGTTTGTTTTTTTGTTTCCAATTAATTTCTTTTCAAATTCATTTTCTTTGGTATTGAAATTTACTTCAGTTTAACTACTAGAAGTTGAAGCATTTGGAATAAACTTTAGTAAACTTCCTTTTTGTTGATTTGCAATTATTCTTTTTGCTTCGGCTTTTTTCCTTGTTTGGTAGCCAGATTCATATTTCTTTCCAGGTTTCATTTTTGCGGTTTCTGTTATATAATAATAAGATAATTAAAAAAAATGTTAAAATTTAAAGAAATCGCCAATCTTACCTATCATACAAACACAAACAAAATTGTCCACCGGCTAGCTTATAATAGACGCACAATCCTTATTTGTCATTTACAGTTAGAAAACTGTGATATATGGCAGCGTCGATGTAAACAGCAGACTGGTGCTAAACAGACTATAAAACTAGACGAGTCAACTTTTTAAAAGGTCTGTTCGCAGAAGCAGTTTGCAAAGCGATTTATGCGTATTCTGCATGCATATTAAATAAATAATTATTGCATACTCGCTTGATTTAATACATTTGAAGAGGTAACTTTCAAAACGCAGTATTTGACAAAAACCTGTTTTTCTGTAAATCCTTGCCCTTACGTTATGAATTCGAATATTTTATTTTTTAATGTACCAACATACACTTGTGGTAGAATGGTTAACAATGACACAACATTAAGAAATCTATATCTGAAAGTTACAATAAGGCTATTAAAAAATAAAACTAAAATAAGAGTTAAATTATCCGTTTTAAAAGTTACCACCTCCTTATTTATTATTGCGCATCTTTGACATTTGCAAACGGTTTCAAATTGTCTGAATTGTTGATTAAAATAAGGTGGCTCTGTGAATTATTATCTAATCAATAACCTATCAAGATTTATAGTGACCGTATTAATATTAGACACCTTTGTTTCTATAATAATTATAATGACTTGGCAATTTTTGAATACATTTTTTAATCATAAATCGAAAGCTCATATATAAGTTTTATAGCAAAACTATTTTTTGTTTGTTTTTGTGTAATTAAAAAGTTATAACAAATTGAAAATATATTTTTGAACTCGGTACCGAAAACAGGCCGGTCGCGTTATCAAGTAGAAGGCTCAGTTTTACCCACTGAAATATATACTAACTGGAACGATCGCTGGCCTCTAAACTTGTGCGGGTAGAGAGAGAGGTCCCAAGTGGAGACCACCCTCCTTGTGTTTGAGAGAGAGAGGATGACTTGAATTTGAGAGTGGGAGGATGTGGTACAGTCAGAGCGAAAAGCTGGTCTGCACTATGTAAATACAAAATATTAAAACTAATAATATTTTGTCATGTGCTACTAGTATTATATATATATATATATATATATATATATATATATATATATATATATATATATATGTATATATATATATATAATATAATAATTTTCTTTCTGTATTATATATTACATGTATAAAATAATATAGATATATTTATATTATACATTAGGTTTTTTAGTAAGACTGTACTAGACGAAGACAGAGCGATACGAGGGCTCCCCTTGGGACCTCTCTCGCTACCCGCACAAACTTAGAAGCCAGCGCTCGTTCCAGTTAGTATTTATTTCAGTGGTTTTACCACCGCATGACTTTGTTGATGCAGTAGTTGTATACAATATGTCAAATATTAAAAGTACTACAAAAAGAACTCATCAAAAAATGTTTTTAAATGTCCCACAGTGTTAAACGTCGAAACCAATGGTTTTAAACAGTGCGCCGAAAAAATCCTAAAACGACGATTTTATAAAGAATGTTTATGTTTGAATGTTGGAATGAAGTTTCTCACTTACCACGTCACAAACAAATTATGGCGCGTTTGGAGTTACTTGATTATTTTCAAAATTTTATCACTTTTAATTTGTTTAAATTAATTGAAAAATAATTGTTTCAACAACTCGCAAATAAAGTTTTAAAATACATTAAAAAAATTGATAATTTTTTTTTATTCAACAACCCAATTGCACGGCAACATATTCTAATAATTAAAATACTTTATTCTTATTAGGTTTACTGGTGCCTTTGATACAATGTTTTTCATTAGTACAGGTACCAACAATACTCTCTTTTTTTGTTATTACCTGTTACCTAAGCAAAACTATTTTGTATTTGATCTTTCTAAATATGTATTTACTGAAAAAAACTTAATATTATTACTATTTAGATTTACTTAGTAATCGAAATAGTAGATTATTCTTTTATAATTATGTTGCCGTGCAATTGCCAAGTCATTATAATTATTATAGAAATTAAAGGTATCTAATATTGATACGGTCACTATAAATGTTGATAGGTCATTGATTAGTTAATAATTTATAACAAAGTTAATACTGACATGAGATCTTTGCATTTTTTACATTTTATGTTTTTGATGGGATCTCATTTCTTCTTGTAGGTCCTCGTTTTTTTTTCTCGGCTAATATCTAATAATCTAATAATAACTAATTAACTTTTATCTTAATATCTTTTCTGCGCTGCCCCTTCCTAGTAGCAACCGTACATACATACGTGCAAGCGCGATGCGTTAGTTGAATATAATTTTTAACAAGCATTATTTTTCATTTAATGGATAATTAAATTTCGGGATTTTTCATTTTTTCCTTCCTTTATAGGCTAAACGCTAACTAAAATTAAAAATTCGAAGTTTCTAAGATTGCTCGAAGTAGGTACCTTACAATTTTGATGATCGGTGAGAGTGTCACTTATAAAATTAAGAAATTTGACTGGCGATAATTCTTAAATTATAAGGTATAATTATTAGGAATATTGGCAATATAGCCAGTTATAGTATGTCCTCTTGATATGAATGTGATGAAATGAATGATGAAAGTGAAACCACTAGAAGAGTTTTCTGTCTTGAAAATGATCCAGAAAATTGGCCACTAAATGTTTCTGATACTATGAGGATGTTTCTCGTAAACAATAATCCAACGCAAGTTCGTGATTTTAACTTTCCAGTTGACGACTATGGTAGAAGGTTTAACGAATCCCACTATTTAAGATGTTTACCCAATGGCAAAAAAATGGCGAAAGTGGCTACTGTACTCAAAATAAAAAAATAGAGTATATTGCTATTACTGTTTCTTGTTTTTCAACATTACTGCAATATCAGGTTTGGTTTACGAAGGAATTTGTAATTGGAAGCATATAGGAGACATACTGAAAGAACACGAAACATCTATGCTGCACAACAAAGCTAAAAGCAAATATATCTAATTGAAAAAAATATACAATAAAGATCAAACAACCAACGTTGTTCAAAAACGAAAAATAAATGGCGAAATAGAGCATTGGCGTGGTATTTTAAAAATAATTATATTATTCATTTATATTTAGCCAAGCACAACGACGATTTACGTGGCTCCAATTGTACGATATTCACAAAAAATAACGGAAAATTCCTAGGACTAATTGAAATGATTTCAAAATTAGACATTCACATGGCAGATCATTTAAGAAGAATTAAAAATAATGAAACCAATGACCACTATTTAGGACCAAGAATTCAAAATCAAATTATTGAATTGCTCAGTAAAAAAGTTAGAGATGAAATAATTACCAAAATAATAAGAGAGCAAATAGTTTTCCGTTCAAATGGACTGTACTACCGTTAGGAGTCATATCGAACAATAAACATTTATAGTTAGAATTGTAGAAGTTATTGTCGAAGTGAAAATCAGTGATTTTTTTATAGGTTTTACACCAGTTCTAAAAAGTACTGGCCTCAATTTATTCGACGAACTTTAAACACAATTACTAATTATGAATATTATATAATTTAAATGATTGTCGAGGGCAATCGTATGACAACGCCGCCAATATGATTGGCAAAAACAAAGGTGTACAGTCTAGAATTTTGCAACAAAATCCTAGGGCGGTTTTTTGTACCTTGCACGGCACATTCTTTAAATTTTAAATTAGGCGACATGGCTGGTAGTGCAGCGATGGCTATGACATTTTTTGGTACAATTCAACGGTTTCCTACTTTATTCTCAGCCTCTGCTAAAAGATGGGCCATATTTTGTAAGCACATACCAGATTCGACATTAAAGCCCCTATCTGACACCAGGTGGGAATGCCGACATGAAGCCGTTAAGACAATTACGTTTCACATATTTGAGATACGCGGCGCGCTGGAAGAAGTTAGTGAAACCACAAAAGCGAAGCACAGTATCTATCAGAAAATGGAATAAATTATGAATTTATTTTATCCTTAATTATATGGTACCACCTCCTGCTACAAGAAACCGCAGCAGATTTAAATTTGGCTGTATCGCTACTAAACGGGTTGAAAACATTTCTAATTCAATTCAGAGAGACTGGCTTTTCCACTGCGAAACATGTTGCAAGTGAAATTTGTAGTGCAAATGACATTGAAATAAAGTTTAAAGAAACCCGAATACGCCAGAGAAAAAGACTACATGAATACGAAGGAGAAGATTCGAGAACCATAGACCCTGAATTTAAATTTCATCAGGACTATTTCCTCTGTGTGGTCGATCAAGCAGTTGTATCGATAGAGGAAAGATTTACACAATTAAAAAGTCATTAAATAAATTTTGGATTTTTTATATAACATCCCTGAAATAAAAACATTAACCGACGATGAAATAAAAAATAAATGTGCGGACCTAGATCTAATCCTACGCGACGGCGAAAACCGTGAAGTGGTAGAAAAGTGGTAGAGAATTATTTGAAGAACAAGATATTTTGCGAAATTTTCGGTAAAGACACCATAAAAATATCACCCTTAGTGTGTAAAAAAAATCGGGAATCCTTTCCTAATTTGTTTACAGTTTTACGAATAATTTTGACAATTCCCGCAGCATCGGAAAGCATTTTTTCAAAGTCAAAATTAGTCAAAAATTATTTGAAAACTAGTATGAGCTAGGAAAGACTAAACAATTTAACATTACTGACGATTGAGCGCGAGTTGTGTGAAAGTTTAAATTTTCATGAAATTATTAATGCATTCAGAAATAAAGGCACCTAAAATTAATTTCGTTTAGTTTAGTTAGTTTAGGACAATAATTTTAGATATAGCTAATAAATTGTCAGATATTTAAAAATTTATATTTTAATTTTTATGATTGTATTGTTCATATTTATGTTATGTTTTGGATATATTTTGTTTTTGTTAAATTTTTGAATTTGTAATCTTGTATTTGTTTTCATTGTTTTTCATTATTTTTTGCATTACTACTAAGTAAAGATAGATGTTTATTTTACTTTTAGATGTTGATTGATTGATGATTTTAGATGTTTGTTTTATTTTTCATGTGGAAAACAAATAAACAGCATTTATTATTTTTGTTTTGTCATAATTTCGAAATCCAATTTTTCAAAATCATTTTGCAGATTTTGAATTATAAAAAAGGGGCCCCAAAACTATTTTTTGCCCTGGACCCCGCACTTACTAGGGACGGCCCTGGACAACACAGTATTACGAAATGTGTTCGATAACATTAAACGGCGTATTAATTTGTGTATTTGTGAAAATTGGGCACCAAATTCAAAATCTGTTGTAATGTTTATTCTTCTTTGTTAATTTTATAATTCACAACACTATTAAATAAATCAGTGTTAAATTTATGAGAAGGCGTTTTATTTATAACTAATGAAATTGTTGATCTTAACAATAAAAGCAATGCGACATTTTGGGACTCAAGTTATATATACAAATATATATATATATATATATATATATATATATATATATATATATATATATAATATATATATATATATATTAGGGTGGGCCAAAAAAAACTTTTTTTTTTTAGCTACTACTAAGTTTAAGCCCTTAATATTAATATTAACAGGTGGCTCATTGTGTTTTTTGATTTCCCATTTAAATAACATAAGATTTTTTTTTGTTTTTGTTTCGATTTTTAATGCACTCCAACGAATAAATGTCTCGTGTAAATAAATACATATTCTTGTAGGAAATTTAACGATCTACAAAAAACGTCTGAAATGATTTTTTGCTAAGTTGACTCGTTTAAAAGTTATTCGCGGTTAAAGTCCAACCTCTATTAGTTGAGGATAACTTTTACAATTTCTTACACTCTATCACAAAATAATGACTAAAAAACATAAAATATCTTAGTCAAAATCAAAATAATTTAATTTGTTACAACTAATTTTTTTTGTTACAATTGGGAAATTTTTGCCTGTGATTTTTAACTACTTGCAATAAATATTGCTATAACTTATTTATTGTAAGTAGTTAAAAATCACAGGTAAAAATTTCCCAATAGTAACAAAAAAAAAGTTTGTAGTTTGATTTTGAGATTAAAAAATGGCAAGTTATAAAATAAACAAGTTTTATTACAATTGAAAAATTATTGAAACATGATTCTTAATATTTTACATTACCTAATAGTCCAGTGCAAATAAAGCACTTATTAATTTTTCAGGGAATGATGCTCCCAGGTAAAGTACACTTCCGAATGTTTTTTTTTTAATTAGGTATGAAAATATCGATTTTTCTTACGATTATCGATGTTTTGTACAAATTTTATGGTTTTATCAAAAAAAACTCGATAAGATTTACGAAAACTAAGATATTTTATGTTTTTGAGTCATTATTTTGTAATAGAGTATAAGAAATTGTAAAAGTTCACTCAACTATTTAAGGTTGGACTATAACCGCGAATAACATTTAAACGAGTCAACTTAGCAAAAAATCATGACTTTTCTGCACTGCGGCCAAATATGGTCCTTTCCAATCCAAATATGGTCCACCTGATGACCATATTTGGATTCGAAAAAAGCCAGACTTTTTCCAAAATAAAAATTGTGACTTCTCCGATACATTTTCCAAGCTTGTAGTTATTAACTCACAGTAGCTTGAAATAGAGGGTTCAGCATCTGATGTGTGTTGATCATTTTTGTCACTTGTAGGAGCTTTTTCCAGTTGATATTCAGAAGTATTTCGATCTTGAGGTGATGAAGGTGAAGAATTAGTCAACCTATTTGCTTCTTCAACCGTAAAAAAGTGAGTTTAGGAAGTTTCTTGGTTATTTCTTTTTGAGCTACACCTTTTTTTCTTTATTAAAACCACTTAAATATGTACTTTTCGGCATAATAAAATGAATAAATAAACGTAACCTAATAATAACACGAAAACACTTGTATTATCAACACATTTCTAACACGTCTATTACTATGGTATCTTGTATTGTTAAGAGCAGGAAGGCTTACTCCCCGTTCCCATTTGCGTACCCCATTAATAACCAAAGAATTTCAACCCCAAATGCAACTAGTTGTTTCTATATTTAATATTTACAACTATAGGAAATAAATAATTATATCTAAAATTTGTAAGTTTAAATATTACATTATTTGCAAACGCATTTAAAACCATTAGTGGTAACAAACAGTTGCAACCACGTAGCGGTAAAAAAACTGCCCCAAAACGCATTCAAAACCATTAGTGCGCCACGAGCACATATTAGGACCTATTGATCACTTTATCGTAATCTTAGTATAACATGATTAGGATGGTTGCGACAGTTACCACGTGGTAATTCATACTTACATTGAATTGAAAAATTTACTATGTTTTTACCACACTTATAATATGTAAAAATGTTATATAACTTATTATTCACAGTTATATAAATTTCTACACATATCACGACTCGAGTTTCGACGTTTGACGGTAATTTTCAAGTGACTTAACAAATTGATGAGCTTGAATATATACCCTTATAGTTTTGGTGGGGAGGGGGCGGTGTCTGTCCGTAGATGAGGACTTATCTGTTTGAGATTGGGTGAGATTAAATGTTGGGAAAAGATTAGGTCGGTTTGCTCGTTTAGGAGATTAACTGAGGGATTACGGTTTTTTTAAGTTTCTAAAGACTCTAGGGGATTTAGTTTCGGGCCTTTGTTTCAATTATGCTAGATTATTAGATTATCTATTTCCGGGAATTTATGATTGCATTCGAGACAATGGTTTGAAAAAGAACTAGTGTCTTTTTTCAGACGAAAATGTTCGCGAGAATGTTCTGAAAACCGTGTTGAAAAACTTCGTCCTGTCTGACCTATGTCCTGTCTACACGCTACTGCATTCGGAACAAAGACCGGCGTATACGAAAAAAATTCCAAATAGTTTTTTGAAGAGTATCTGTTTGCATCAATTGATATTCGTAGTTCCCTCTTTTGATATTTTTCAACATTGTTTTGTACTTTCTGCGTAGGTTATTATATGAAGCTTTATATTGGCGATTATTGTGTGAAATTATTTGAGCGATATTCAAATCTTTTCTAATTTTCTTCAAATCAGGATCCCCAAAGATTCGTTTGTTTCTCTGTTGTGTCTTATTTCTAGTGGGTGGAAAACATTCATTTTAGTAATATAACAATATTTCTATAAACATGTTCCACTGTTTACGAAATTATGTTCAATTTGAAAAATTTCATCCCATATCACCAGATATTCTCGAAATCGTGTTATTTGCTCTGTAGTGAAACCTCACATAATGGTGTTTTGGGCTGTTTGAAACACCTTTTAATTCGACAGTAATTTTCTGAGCACAATGATCTGATATGTGGTATTCTATCGTTCTTACCTTATAGTTATTTTTGATGTACAGAACAAAATTGTCGATACGTGATAAGTGCTTGTGCTAGGGTGACTTATTTCCTGGAAAGCCACTACTGCATTAAACGACTCCAAGAGAGATAATAGTTGTTGGGGTATATAAGTTTTCTTCAGAAAATTAATATTAAAATCTCCCGCTATAATAAACTGCTTAGATTGGTTGTTTAATTTTAACATGAGTTTATGCAAATTATCTAGGATTAGTTTGTGGTTTGTCAATGGGGTACTGTAAAGGGCGATAATAATAAAGCATTGAGTTTCCATATATGTCTCAATAGCTGCTATTTTGAATTCGAATTTCACCGCTAATGTATTGATATCTTTTCAGTAGTTCAGTAGTTTATATTTACTTTGATTTTTACAAAATATTTCTACTCCTCCATTCTCTCCTGTCATTCTCGTAAAATAAGATAAAATAAGAATAAGATAAGAAGAAGAAGCCAAGTGGAAATATTTTAATTTTATAATTTTTAATTGATATTCATCTTTCCAGTGCTCAGTTAGCAATAGGTATATAATTACAATCTGGGTTATCCTCTAACACAGTGGTTCTCAAACTGGGTGCTGCAGCACCCTGGGGTGCCGCAAGCGCATGCCTGGGGGCACCCCGGCAACGCAGCAATAATCAAGAAATGTACAAAAATGTTAAAAGAAAATTACATGAGGAGGTAAACGAATTTGAGTTTCTACTTTTATTGCTGAATTAAAGACTGTTCCGTCGTGTAGCTAATATATAAAATAACGTGTAATAATACAATGATTCTTAATTATTGGTTAGATAATAATTTTATTTTTGTTTTAATAATTCACAGACGAAAACCGTTACGTCTGCTAGACAGCCATATAAATAATCTATTTATGGCTTTAAAAACGTGCATTTAACACCTTTTATTTTATGTAAATTTTAAATATATTTTGTTTTTCGATTTATTTATGGCTGGAAATAAGTAATGTAAGCTTATACTCCTGTCTAAAGTATATTGTTAGATACTTAAGTTATTTGCGAGGTTTTAAATAGTAAAATCGTTTTTAGTTTATTATCCTTATTCTACTTATAATTGTAAATCTATCGTATAGATATTCTCCTAGTAATGTTTTTTTTTGTTTTGGGTCTTTTTGTTGATCCGCTTATAGCCATAAATTGCATACCAAAATTATCTGAAGGGATAGGTTTATATATCGTTTCAATCTTATAATCTGTGTAAATATTTGTAAATGTTCGGCCCATCCAGGTAGAAAGTCTTGCACCTTTCTCCCCTTCCCTGCATAGTTTCCGAAGTGCAGGATTTGTTAATTATCCCGCCTTATAATCACTTTCCTACGTTACTATTCGTTGCCGAATTTCCTACCCCTGATTTTCCTACCTTTTAGTTTTAACGCCTAGATCTTATTTTAGCATAAAAAAGGTTTGTGTCATCTGTTCACCACCAGTCCAGTTGAGAGTTTCAGTTCTATCACTTCTATGTTAAGTTAAGTTTTGTGAATTAAATTTGTTTAAAGTTAAGTTTTATACTTTGTAGCGCCAGCCGCATTTCAAATACACTTGTATCTCCTTGTTATATTCTTAACTCAATTCACCCAATCACTTAATTCTTTCTCCTATATCATAAGACATTTTTGGTGGAAATATAACATTAATTTGCACGTAACATCATAACTCGCGGTAAACCAACCGCGAGTCGCCATATTGGTCCTTCGAATCGGATCGCTTAAAATTACGTAGCTTTCCAGTGTTAATTTTTAATATTACATTTGAGTCAGTGCGTACTCATCGTTTAAGGAATTAAGTGAAACATAGTTTTTTAATCATCGCTCAGTGCACGTGTCACCATCAACTATTATCCAGTACCCGTTGGAAATCATCTGTTCCTGTTCAACGACCATCACTTGTTGGAAAACTGCATCGTCTGTTCCTGTGCAGCGCCCAGTATCCTGCATCATTATTTGGTTCTGCAATTATCTTCCAGTTGGTCAAGTAAGTCAATTGGCCACCTATAATTTTTTCCTATCATATTTTCACAATTTGTATTGCCTATATCTCTTTATATTTTTTCTTTTTGTACTATTTTTCATTAATTTGCTTTAATTATTCTCATAATATGGCTGATGAACAAATAAAGGCATTAACGACTAAGCGCGCCGGTGCCAAACGATCTTTAACCGCGTACTCCAATTTTTTAAATAAATTCAATCCGGAATCAGATATTCTTGTTCTTGAAAAAAGATTTCGTGAAATAGAGCAAATTCGCAATAAATTCGGATCATATCAAGACGAGCTTGAAGGATTGCTCGACGAATCAGAGGCTCTTTTTGCACATCGCGAAGAGTTTGAAGACGTTTACTTCAGCGCCTTTGGTACTGCCACTAAACTTCTAGAGCAATACTCTAAAAATTATTCTCCACCTGCTATTACAACGGAAACTAATGATTCTACAGATTTATTGAATTCGACTCAAACTCATTTAGAAACTCCAACTCGCGACTCGGAATCGATTAATCCACAACAGCAGGGGCAACAACCCGTTAATGATAATAATGTACCTTCTCAACAAGGAAGTACACAAAATTTAGACGCTCTCAGTCAGCAACTTTTATTGTCTCAATTATCCAAAAACTCTCTTGATAATTTTCATTTATCATCCTTGCCTACAATTCAGTTGCCAACATTCAGTGGATCCTATGATACTTGGTTAGGCTTTCATGATTTATTTAACTCGCTTGTTCACAAGGATCTTAAAATTCCTCCTGTGAAAAAATTATTCTACTTAAAAGGATGTTTAAAAGGTGAAGCAGCCGATATTATTTCAACTATTGAATCCTCAGACGAAAATTACATTGTAGCTTAGGATCTTTTAAAGGAAAGATATGATGATCGGAAACACATACGTGATTGTCACATTAAAGCTCTTGTAGATATGTCATCCATATCAAAAGACTATTCTTTTCGTGCATTTTTAGATTGCCTTCAAAAACATTTACGCGCTCTTCAAGCGCTGGGAGAACCCATAAATTCATGGGACTCCATATTAATTGTATTATTACGGGAAAAACTTGATTCTTCCGCTCGCGACCGATGGGAAGATTGCAGTAGTGGTATTGCGCACCCTACCTTAAATAATTTAATAGATTTTCTAAAAAGGCGTGCGCAGGTAGAAGGACTTCGTAGGTAAAGGACTTCGCAGGTAGAAGGAGTTCAGACTCCGAAACCTGCACCCGTAAAACCTAATACTAATATTCGATCTAATACTCGTTTACAACAAACCTTTGCTGCTGCCACTCAGGAGCAGTCTTGTGTATACTGCGATGAAACTAATCATCTAGTTTACAAATGCAGCCAATTTGCGGCTTTAGATCCTCATGCCCGTTACGAGGCATCGAGAAAGGGTGGTTGGTGTACTAATTGTCTTAAAAAGGGACATAGGGCCTCCAAATGTATCTCTCAATCTTGTCGAAATTGCAAACAAAAACATCATACTCTTTTACATTTTGAAAAAACAAATAATTGTTCTAATCAGCCAGCAAACTCTCAAGTTTCTTCGCATTTTGTGTCTAATAATACTAGCTTGCAAACTCAAGTAAGCTCACATGCTTTACTGGCTACTGCCTTGGTTGACATGGTAAATCATCAAGGAAAAACTAAAACCATTCGTGTATTTTTAGATGCAGGTTCTCAGGCACATTTCATAACTGAAAAAATTGTAAATTTTTTGAATCTAATTAAAAAACCAGCTAATATTTATGTTACTGGAATTGATAATACCTCCACTAGCGTAAAGCATTCTGCTCGTGCGACATTGCAATCCCGATGCAATAATTACAGGGAATCTGCTGAATTTTTAATCGTACCTAAAATTAGTCAGGCGATACCGTCTATCACTATTGATCAAGTAGGTCTCGACATACCTAAAAATATTAAATTAGCTGATCCCGAATTCTTTAAGTCTTCAAAGGTTGACGCTTTGATCGGCGTTAAATTATTTTATAAATTGCTTGTTGTAGGACAAATATCATTAAAAAATCACCCCAATGCAATTCTCCAAAAAACTCAGCTAGGTTGGGTTGTCGCGGGTGAAATCAGTACGCATTTTCAACCTTCGCTCGTATCTTGCCATATTTCTATACATTCAGATCCTACTGATGTAAATTTAACCCGTTTTTGGGAGCTTGAAGAGCTGTCAACAACTTCTGTTTTATCCCCTGAGGAAAAGGCTTGTGAAGAGCATTACGCTCTTAATACAACGAGAAATACTGATGGATGGTATAAAGTACGTTTACCATTCAATAATAAAAAATCTGGGTTAGGTGAATCGTATTCAGCTGCATTAAAACGTTTCTATGCTTTAGAGCGCAAATTTCAGCAGAAACCTGAAGTACGACGTGATTATATTGCATTTTTAGATGAATATTTAACATTAGGTCATATGTCTCTTGCAAAAGACCAAAATGCCACTGATAAAGGTTTCTTTCTTCCTCATCATGCTGTGTTGAAAGAAGATAGTATAACAACAAAGACTCGCGTTGTCTTTGATGGTTCAGCTAAAACTTCAAGTGGCATTTCATTGAATGATACCCTTATGGTAGGTCCCAGATTACAGGACGATTCGTTCTGTATTCTCTTACGATTTCGATCTCATGCTTATGTGTGAAAAAATGTATCGCCAGGTTCGCGTTAACTCTGAAGATACTCAATACCAAAAGATTCTCTATCGACGAGATACTTCTGACCCTATTCAAATTTATACACTTGAAACTGCCACATATGGTACAGCTTGTGCGTCTTATTTAGTCATAAAAACATTATACCAACTTGCTAATGATGAGGAAGATAATTTTCCGATTGCAGCTCAAATATTGCGTAGAGACTTTTATGTAGATGATGTGCTCACAGGTGCACAAACAATTCCCGAGGCAATTATTCTACGCGATCAACTTATAGCTTTATTAAAAAAGGGTGGATTTTGCTTAAGAAAATGGGCCTCAAATCATTCGTCTCTACTTATTAAAGATCAAGAGCATCCAAATAGCGCACATATGTCACTAGATCCTGACTCATCTATAAAAGCATTAGGTATTCGGTGGAACTCTCGAGAAGATTACTTCTTTTACGTTGTCAATATCTCGGTTTCCAAAACTATCACAAAAAGGACTATCTTATCTCAAATTGCAAGGTTGTTTGATCCCCTTGGTCTCCTTGGTCCGATCATCGTGCATGCCAAAATTCTCATGCAGCTCCTGTGGAAGGCCGGAGTAGCATGGGATGAATCTATTTCTGTCGAGATTCATTCGTCTTGGTCTGCTTATTTGGACCAGCTACCATTAATAGAAAATTTACGTTTTCCTCGCGGAATTACCATACCTGACCCAATTAAAGTACAATTGCATGGATTTTGCGATGCTAGTGAAAAGGCTTATGGTGCCTGTTTGTACTTGCGTTCCATTAATTCTCAAGGTCACGTATATATACGTCTGATCTCTTCTAAGTCACGTGTTGCTCCTGTCAAACCTCTGACATTACCGAGATTAGAGCTTTGCGCCGCAGTATTACTTGCTCGTCTTTATCATACTGTTAAACCCACTATTTTGACAAAAATTCACGAATCATATCTGTGGTCAGATTCGACAATTGTGCTACATTGGATAAATACGCCAGCTCATCGCTTAAAAACATTCGTATCGAATCGTGTTTCGGAAGTTCAAACCACTACTGAATCGTGTCATTGGCGGCACGTTCTATCTCAAGACAATCCTGCAGATCTTATATCTCGAGGACAGCTTCCGTCGGAATTTATTGAAAGTTCCATTTGGATTAACGGACCTTCATGGTTGACTCAGGAAAACTCAGCATGGCCTAACGGAATTTATACTCCTATGGTTGTTCCAGAATTAAAACCCATTATTCCCAAAATTGTTTGCATGAAAATTGAAATTAAGAATCATAATATCATCGAAAAATACAGCTCCTTCGATAAGCTACAGAGAGTTGTGGCATATATTCTGCGCTTTGTTCATAATACTAAGAAACTCAGCTCACAGCGTGAACTCGGTCCACTACTCACTCGTGAACTTACGTTAGCTCACGATCTGATTATACGTTTAGTCCAGTCCAATTACTTTAAAAAAGAAATTGAATCAATCAAAAGTGGGGAGTCACTTCCTTTATCTAGCAAGTTAATTCCATTAAATCCAATTATAAATGAAAACGGTATTTTACGTGTTGGAGGTAGGCTCGCTCATTCTTCTATTGCTGCAGAGCAGCGTCACCCAATTTTGCTACCTGCTCAACACCATGTGACTAAGCTAATTATAGAAGCTGAGCATTCGCGACTTAAACATGCCGGTATGCAGGCAACTTTATACTCTGTTCGTCAAACTTACTGGCCTCTAAATGGCCGCAACATCACGCGTAGCTTAATTCGTAAATGCATACCCTGTTTCCATGCGAAACCGCGCCTTGCCGATCACCCAATGGGAATTCTTCCCATTCAGCGAGTCGCTTCCTCGCGACCTTTCTTGCGTGTTGGAGTTGACTATTGCGGACCCTTTTATATTAAAGAAAAACGTCATCGCAATCGCGGCCGCGTAAAAGTTTACGTGGCAATATACGTATGCATGTGCACAAAGGCTGTTCATTTGGAGCTTGTCAGTGATCTTACCACCGAAGCCTTTATAGCCAGCCTCAAACGGCTTTTTTCAAGACGAGGAATAGCAGTAGAAATTCATTCCGATAATGCTACTAACTTTGTCGGAGCTAAAAATGAGCTTAACGAGCTCTATGATTTATTTAATTCTAAAGCTCATCAAAATACCATAATTAACTTTTGTAGCGCAAAAAAGATTAATTGGCACCTTATCCCTCCCCGAGCTCCGCACTTTGGTGGAATCTGGGAAGCAGCAGTTAAATCATTCAAGCATCATTTAATTAGGACCGTGGGTGATACATTACTAACCTTTGAACAATTAGAAACATACATCATTGAGATAGAAGCAATACTAAATTCAAGACCCATTTCTCCTATGTCATCTGATCCTAATGACCTTCTTCCTTTGACACCAGCCCATTTCCTCACAGGTAGTCCGTTGACATCTTTTCCACAGGTCGATTTCACAGACGCCCCAATCAATCGTCTGTCAGCTTGGCAGCACGCTCAGCAGCTCAAGCAACATTTTTGGATACGGTGGCATAAAGAATATCTCCATCAGCTCATGAAATTCCGTGGATCACAGCGCGAGTCAACGAATATCAAGGTTGGAACTTTAGTACTCATCTTTGAAGAAAATTTACCCCCGCTACAGTGGGCTCTTGGACGCATCACGGCCATTCACCCCGGAAAGGATGGAATTGTAAGAGTAGTCACGCTGAGGACCAAAGCGGGCGAATATGACCGCTGCGTTAAGAAACTTTGCCCACTTCCAATCGATGAAGAAGACAACGACTTCACTCCACTAGCTTGAACCAAACGGTTCAATGGGGGCGGCATGTTCCGTCGTGTAGCTAATATATAAAATAACGTGTAATAATACAATGATTCTTAATTATTGGTTAGATAATAATTTTATTTTTGTTTTAATAATTCACAGACGAAAACCGTTACGTCTGCTAGACAGCCATATAAATAATCTATTTATGGCTTTAAAAACGTGCATTTAACACCTTTTATTTTATGTAAATTTTAAATATATTTTGTTTTTCGATTTATTTATGGCTGGAAATAAGTAATGTAAGCTTATACTCCTGTCTAAAGTATATTGTTAGATACTTAAGTTATTTGCGAGGTTTTAAATAGTAAAATCGTTTTTAGTTTATTATCCTTATTCTACTTATAATTGTAAATCGATCGTATAGATATTCTCCTAGTAATGTTTTTTTTTGTTTTGGGTCTTTTTGTTGATCCGCTTATAGCCATAAATTGCATACCAAAATTATCTGAAGGGATAGGTTTATATATCGTTTCAATCTTATAATCTGTGTAAATATTTGTAAATGTTCGGCCCATCCAGGTAGAAAGTCTTGCACCTTTCTCCCCTTCCCTGCATAGTTTCCGAAGTGCAGGATTTGTTAATTATCCCGCCTTATAATCACTTTCCTACGTTACTATTCGTTGCCGAATTTCCTACCCCTGATTTTCCTACCTTTTAGTTTTAACGCCTAGATCTTATTTTAGCATAAAAAAGGTTTGTGTCATCTGTTCACCACCAGTCCAATTGAGAGTTTCAGTTCTATCACTTCTATGTTAAGTTAAGTTTTGTGAATTAAATTTGTTTAAAGTTAAGTTTTATACTTTGTAGCGCCAGCCGCATTTCAAATACACTTGTATCTCCTTGTTATATTCTTAACTCAATTCACCCAATCACTTAATTCTTTCTCCTATACCATAAGACATTTTTGGTGGAAATATAACATTAATTTGCACGTAACATCATAACTCGCGGTAAACCAACCGCGAGTCGCCACAAAGACAATTGGTGAAAATCTGGGTCTTTAAAACGGAAAGTTGATGAGCTCATTGAAGCTTCTGAAGCGACTGATTCAATGACAACCAGCATCGTCGGAGTAGACGAAATATCCCAGCAGACACCTGCGAGTCTAAGTCATTCAAGTTCGTCTGCCTCAGTTCGTGAAAACGCAACTCACGACCAAAAGATAATTCTAGCAAAATAAGAAAATATAATCCTAGCTACTTCACATTGTTTCGCTTTGTTTCTGTTAGGAACGAATAAGCACCTGAACGGCAATGCGTTATCTGTCATAAAATTGTTTCTAACAGCTGCTTAGTTCCATCCAAATTAAAAGGGCATCTCAAATGCAATCAATCTGATACATGATACATAAAGGTGTCGAAATCTTCAAACGTGGCGCTTTATGTCTTCAGGCAGGGTCATCCATAGTGGAGAGGATTTTTAAAAATGAAAACCAAACTAAAGCTTCATTTATTGTTCACACATAGCAAAATCTGGGAAGCCCGATACTATTGCCGAGATACTGATTAAAAATTGCACGAAGGATGTTGAAAGTTGCATTTTGGGTCCAGGCATGGCCAATAAGATTGATACTGTGCAGCTGTCAAATAGCATATAAGCAATATTTTTTTTTAGTTTGCAGTAAATTAAAGTACCAGCGGGACTTGTTGTTTTTCTTGTGTTTTTAAGGTATCCATTGGGTATGGATACACCACTGGCGAGGAAATTTTCAAAGTTTTAAAAATTTTGAAAGTGACAAATATTTACAGAAAAATGATTTGATATGGAAAAAGTGTGTTGATATTTGCAGCGATAGATCGACTGCAATGGTTGAAAAAGTAAAGGCCGTTTCCAGAATGAAGCAAGTGTCAGACAATGCCACCAGCAGCCACTGTCCCAGCCAGCGTTGAATGTTGCAGGAATGTTGCAGCAATGTTCCGAAGGCTGCAAAACATTCCGAATGTTGCAGCAACATTCCTGAACATTCCAGTGGCAACGTTGCAATGTGAATGTTGCAGGCTGCGCCAATTATTTTTTTTCATTATTAATATTATCATGTATTTTTACTGTGATTATTTTTACTCGTCTCACTTTTTTTTATTTTTATACTCAAAAATGTATTATATTTTTAGTTATTTTTCCGATCGGCTCGTGTATTTTCCGCCGATCGGAATTTGCATACACATTGCGTGTATATACTTAATGAAACGTTGCTCTATTTATCTACGCTCTCTCTTCTTTCTGTACTCCTCTCTTCCACTTTTATGTAGTGTATTAAGGCGGGATTACGATGAACTTAACGTGACGAGATGAGACGTGATGAAAACTTAAAACCCATTGTTTTATATGCGGCCCATTACGATCGACGTAATGTGAAGTATCCGAACTTAACGTAATGTGAAATTTACCAATGTCCAAAGTTTCACGTCGTGTCGCTTTAATCTTTCAGCCAATCAACGCTCTCGATTCTTGCGCGCATGCACTTGAATTCAAGAGTGGCATTTTCCATTGTGTTGTTACATTCCCTTTGTTTACAGTTCGAAAAGTTGTTTATAAATTAAAAGTTAAAAAATGTCGATTAATGACGTTTTGCCAGTTGAGTGTGTGCGGGCGTATCCCCAAATATAAGATAAGGGGCATTCAGGTTTCAAAAAAAGACTCCGCATGGAAGAATGTGGCCGAAATAATGAATGTTAGGTTATGTTGCATCTTTTTATTCGAAATTTACAGTTCATACTTTTCTATATCCTTTCTATCTTTATTTCAGCAACAGTGAAAGGATGTATCTCCAGGTGGCAAACGCTTCGTGAGACGGGAATGGGTCATTGATGGGATGGGTCAGGGGCAGCGGCATTGACTCGTCCAGAATGGCATTTATTGCAAATATTGCAATTCCTGAAACCCCATATTAGGAAAAGAAAGTTTATGAATGCTGAGTCCCTCCTAAACGCGTTTACATAACCTAATTGTACAACAAACACGTTGCCTTAAAATTTAGTTGGCAAGGTCGTTCGAATAAGAAACGATGTTTTAGCCAATTGATGATGGCGAAATTACTCTGCAGTAAGTTTATTTCTTTAAAAGTGAACATTTTTATATTTTTCCCAGATATTTTTACTTATATTTTATATTGTCCTACAATTTTACAGAGACTTGGCGGAGAGAAATAGTCGGAAAAAGATATAGAAGTGACTCGGGCGAAATTACTTATTCAAACTCCAACAAGGGTGAGTCGAGCCAAAAAAAGCAAATGCAGAAGTTTCCTCCGATGAGAATAACAATAACAGTACATGAATTTAAAAAAAAATATTAAAAGTGAAAGTGATATGTAAATAAAAGAGAAGAATAAAAGAGAATAAAACTAAAAATATAATTTTCTATTTTTCAATATTCAATATGTTCCTATAACATTCCTGCAATATTCGCAATATTCCTGCAACATTCATGCAATGTTCGCAATCTTCCTGGAATATACGTGCACTGTTCGTAATGTTCCCGCAACGTTCGTAATGTTCCCGCAACGTTCGTAATGTTCCCGCAACGTTAGTAATGTTCCCGCAACGTTCGTAATGTTCCCGCAACGTTCCTGCAATGTTCGCAATGTTCCCGCAACGTTCCTGCAATGTTCGTAATGTTCCCGCAACGTTCCTGCAATGTTCGTAATGTTCCCGCAACGTTCGTAATGTTCCCGAAACGTTCCGTGCAACGTTCCCACAACATTTCTGAACGTTGCAGAGAGGCAGATATAGGAATGTTGCAGGAAATTTGCAGCAATGTTTAACGTTGCGAAAGTAACATTGCTGCAACATTCCTGCAACATTCAACGCTGGCTGGGGTGTCATACATCGACAATCTCGGGCAACTAGAAGGATGCTGTAAGATTTAAAAGTCGTATTGGATAGTGCTGTGAAGATAATTATTCATGTTAAGAGCCGCCCGCTTCTAGTACGTCTTTTAAAACTTACCGCCTAAGATCTGGGTATGGATCACTTCCACCTCTAAGCCAGACTATTTGAACTAGAAGGTGCACTAGTACTAACACTTGTACTAACATTTACAGAAGAGCTTTTATCCAACAATTCACTGATGTCGATTGACTGATAAAATTAGAATACCTTTCTGACATCTTTGAAAAACTAAATGAAACCGCCACTTCTCTCAATGTTGCATTCTCAACATACGCTTACAAAAAAAAAAACAGGTGCAGGAGCAAACTCTCTGTATCAAGTGATTTGAGGGTGAAATTAACCAAACTTTAGATAAACGTACGAACCTAAATATTCCAAACAAAAGAATCTTCCATCAATCCAACCATTTCATTCATTCCATTAAAGACAATTGAGTATTTAATTTATATTGTTTCTTTTTTATCTTCCTAAGTTTTCAAACAGTTTTTAGGATAGCTGTGCCGCGAAATTTTTGTAGCCCGACAAGGGTGCCGCGAGATTTTTCTAGCTCGATAAGGGTGCCGCGGCAAAAAAAGTTTGAGAACCACTGCTTTAACATATTATCTATTGAATCAGAAGAATTACTGATTAATTGTGTGTTTTGATTAATAATGCTTATATATTTTGACAATTTTTTAATTTTTTTTTTTTTACTTTGTCCTTCTTGAGACCCAGGAGAAAACGATTTACACATTTGTATTTTGGCCAAGTTTCTGGCTTATAGCTCCTGAGGGTACTCAAACGGAGCTGGAACTGTATTCTTTACATACAGAGTATTCTTCTGGGTATTTTGATCCTAATTGTTTACATTGTACTGACTCGATATCCCTGCTACGCAAGTAGTCAATAATGTAAACTTCAGAAAGAGTTGGTTCTAGCTTATATACATGGATGTGAGCTAATCTTCTTGCTGCTTTAATGGTTGTTGTGACTGAGTTTCCATAGATTACTGCTGATTGTCTGTTCCGTTTCTGCTTCCTTTTTTGGACCTCCCAAATTTCTTCTTTATATTGTATGTTTTTCTTAGCTTTTACTGTGCCCTCGACTAAGCGTGTTTTTTTTCTCTCTAAATTTTTCTCTTAAATTTTCTCTCTAATTTTTCTCTCGTATATTTTGGTGAAACAAGTGAACAAATAGCTAACGTTTTGCGAAAACAAAATCTACAAGTAGCATTTAACCTTCTTTACAATAATCCCACGCATTATTTAATTGTAAAGAAAAAATCGAGCACCACAAAAAAGTTCCGGCGTTTATGAGATTCAGAGTTCGGAATGCAATAGCGTACGTCATAATGTACGTCAGACAGGACTAAGTATTTCAACTCGTTTTCAGAGCATTTACGTGTCTTCATAGTTCATTTTATAACTATTGTCTAGAATGTCATAAATTTTCATAAATCATAAATTCCCCGAAATAGATAATCTAAAAATCTTGCTTAATTGCAATAAGCATCCGAAGCTTAATCTCCTGAAATCATTGGGAATTTTCAAACAAGTCCGTCTAATCTCAACTTTTTAATCTAACGCATTCTTCTCCTTGGTAAGTCCCTAACTACAGATAGACACCTCCCCTCCCCACCAAAACTATTATTATAAATTCAATCCCATTACTTTGTAATTCACTTGAAAATGACCTTCGACAGACGAAACTCGACTCCTGTAAATTTTGTAAATTTATATGACTGCACCCAGTTATATAATATTTTCACAAAAAATAGTGGCAAAAACATAGTGAGTTTTTCTGAATCTTGACTGAATCTTGGGACATCACACTAAAATTTAGAAAAAAACTTTTTTTTATTAGCTTAAAAGTTGCTTTAGGGTTTTAAAAATAACATACCAAAAGATGGAATGCGGCAAAAATGTCTAAATGGCCAAATTTTACATTCTGCCGCAACGCCTCTCAGGTATGCCCCGAACGCCTTTTGTGATCCCGGGGCGCGCTGCAATTTTCAAGTACGGGAGCAGGTATAACGGTAGTCGATGGGGATCCCTGCCCTTCGAAAAGTGTATAGTATTTAAGAGTGTCTATAGGGGTCACTATATGTACTATACATTCCAAGAATAGGTGTGTAGCGTCAGTTGGCGTCAGTCAGTCGTCAGAAATTATGAATCGGTTGAACAACTGAAGAAAGCTATAAGGGCCACCCACATTGGTTCACAAAATATCTACGAATGACCATCCGAAACACGACGATTGCCCGATTGGAGAAAATTCATGGTGCTCGTGATAAAGGGCAAAATCTTCGGACACTTTGGATGCTTATGCCCACAAAGCACCTGTGATGAAGTTTAGGAAGCTATTCAGCCAGTTTATCAAAAACTCACTACGGATGATCTTCTCACTCGCTGCGGGGGTTTCACACAAAACAGCTGCGGGGGTTTCACACAAAACAGCAATGAAAGCTTCAACTACAGTGTGGGTGCTGGCTACAAAAACTATGCATTCCGGCAAAGCAGTCCTCGATATTGCTACAAACATCACTTCGTGTGTTTTTAATGTCGGGTTAATATCAATTCTACGTATAATCCAGGTCATGGACATGAAAATTGGGTTAAAAAGTCACCAACTATGCATGGACCTGGATGAGAAACGCATACAGAAGGCGGAGACATCACTGAGTATCGGCGTAAAACAAGCCCGCATCGATTTAAAAGCAATTCGGAATAGAAAAAGAGGAGGAGATATATTTAGAAGGCCAGTTGTATGGTGCAGGCATCGCAGATTAGAGAGGTTAAAATATTATATAATTTTACAGTACTTGAAACGCGTTTTTCTTAACTGGGCGGACACATTGCTCGGGCAAATCTTCACCGATCGATCTGATATTTCGATAGTATATTCCATTCCCAAAACCTAACTCTATCGAGCCACGTAGGATTTTTTTTTATACTACTTGGTTTTTTTTATGAACAACTTAATGACTTTTTTTGGTTAAATTTTCAACTTTTTTCAAAACGTGCACCATTTCGCCAAAAATCAATATATCGACATAATCCTACGTGGCTCCATAGCTGTTGATATATAGAAACTAAAAAAACTTAGATTTTTTGTTAGAGGTGAAAAATTAAGGAGTCTAGATGTCCGCCCGTGGACCTCTTTCCAAAAATAGGCGTCTCGGGACAAGTGCCACACAGCCGCCATTTTGTGTCAAAAAAATTCGAAAAAAATATTTTTTGTAGTTTTTTAATAATATTATTAAACTTACTTTACCGTTTTTCGATTAATCTTTTCATTGAGACAAAAAAAATCCCGAAAATATAGCTCCTTTGCCGTGCTCTACTGTGATGTCCCCCCTTAAAGGAGTCTATGACCAAGAAAATTCGGGAATCATTGTTGGTGTGATCGCCATCATTAGTCAGCATCAGTTTTAACAACATTTAAATGTTGATTGATTACAAAAACATTTTTTCAAGCCTAAATGTAAAAGCTTTTATAACAGGTTTAAAAACATTTTAATGTTTGCAAAAATATTGATTGCAAAAACTTCTCTTTAAAAGCTTAAATGTAATAACGTGGAAATCAAAATGCTCCAAGTCAATTACGAACGCAGATCGGTCATAACTTTTTTCGTTTGTTATTGGATCTTCACGTAATATTATTATCTTATTATATTGAAATCTAAGTACACTTAAATATTTATTAATATAAATATATAAATGATTTAAGACCAGAACAAATAGAAGTAACTTGAATTTTAGTTCGCTATACAGTGGTAACTCGTAAGTCGAGGTACCACTATATTATAGAAACATTCATATATACCAATATTCAGGTTGATTAATTTGATATTATTTTTGGGCGATTAATAAACTTTTAATAGAAATTAATATTATCATTGTATATGTAATAATTTGTATGGAGTTATATGAGTGGCTCATGATGTTGTTTATTCTATAATAGATTTGATCCATTCAACGTATTTAGAAACTCTGGTATGTACTTCAGGAAGATTTGCTAGTTCGCATGATGTAGAGCCAAACGCTATAATTCCATATATAACGGAAACTCCTTTCTCATTTATTTGTTGCAAGGGACCGCCGGAATCACCCTAAAGACATTATTTTTTTAGATTACATTAAAAAAAACGTTACCTTTTCTTACTTGACAAGTACTAGTATTTGGAGCACCAACGCAAATAAACAAAGAATCATTTATTTCAATTTTTGGAAGTGCCTTTGTGCAATCTTTGTTCTCAATAATATTAAAAATTACTTTTTGCAGTGTTTTTGAATTAGATTGTTTATTCTTTTTACTATCACCAAAGCCTGCCGCAGAATAAAGGTCTTTCAAGGGAATTTCAGCTTTCGTATTTAAGCACGCTGGAACTGCATATGGATTGATGTCAACAGGCTCTTCCAATAGGGCAATTCCCAGATCATTTTCATGTTTGGCAGCATTTAAATCAGGATGTATAAAGTTTTGTTTTATATTTATGTCTTGACGATAAGGTCCAGCTTTATCTTCATGAATATTTAAATCACCTAATCGAATCATCTTAGCTTCTCCACTAAAAAAATAAATAGATATTTATCAAGTATTAATACAATTAAGAGTTTATTACTTGTAGCCTTTTAAACAAGTACTAGAACTTAAAACATGTTGTTTGCTTATTAATATTCCACCACATGCCCATCTTATTTCATTCTGTTTGTTTGGAACACCTATTGCTACCTGAAAATGAATTTACATTGTAAACTTTAAAATTAAGATTTTGCAATATTAAAATGTTTGAATAGTAATTTTGAATAGCAATTTGAGTAGTAAAAGGTATGGTATACAAACCATATGAGGAAATTCCATTGCCAAAGCCAAATGCTTTCCTTCTTTGAAAACCAAAGGATCCACCGTTCTTCCATTAATCTCATAGTATTCTCTGCAATCTAAAACAATATTAAGTTTTCAACAAAATTACATTCTCAATGAAAGTAAATCATTGATCTGCTTACAAATATCTTTGTTGTCCGGTTTCGGTTTTTCTATGACGGAAACGCATTCGCCATTTTCGTTCTTAAATTTGCAACTTTCGTCCAAATTCAGAGACGCTGCTTCGCAATTAAAAGCTGCAAACAGGAAAACTGCACAAGAAATTATAATGTGTCGCATGATGAATAATAGGTTTCAGACTGGTTTCTTTTTTCACTGTCTTTCATATTTATACCTGTATGAATAACATATAAAAAATCATATCATGTAAAAACCAGCAATTAGTAGTATAAAAATAGATTTTATTTATTTTCCATGGTTCTAATATTATTGATGATGAGTTAGATGTTGTGTTTGTTTGCAGACACCTAATTACAATAATTTGAAGGCTGCGAGGCATCTGATGTTTATGTTTTTGTTCTTTTTAAACGTATATTTCAAATGCGCAATTTGGAAGTTAAGTCGTTAAGTCAAGCGCAGCTTTTCTTTCTTTTCTATAGAAAAGAATAAACGATTAATTTAATTGTTAACAATGCACGATGATGGTGTAATTAAATAATACAAATTATTTTAGACTGAAAATTACATTAAAACCTAAAATATTACCTAGAACTAGACTGTGTTTTTGTTTTGATTTAATGGCTATTATATTTTTTAATGCTGTTCAATACAATAAACCTTTCTTATAATATTCTTTATAAAATATGATATAAAGAAGTGATTTCTTAAAAAAGTTGTTTGATTAAAGGAAGCATATAAAGCGTAAAAGGTGGTACCATAATACTGGACGGTCCACGGTCAAAAAACCAAACCGATTACCAGGTAAGAGAAAGTAATCATTAGTAATAAATGCAAAGAAATGGAAGCAACAATATCAGAGTAAAATAAATGTAACAAGTGCCATAAGTATAATATTTTTGTTTTATTATTATTTTTTTGGACAATTTTCGAAATGTTAAGTACTAAAGTTAAGTATTATTAATTCTAGAAAAAATACTTTTTGCTTCAGTTTTTGTGTCTATGCAATTCTTTGTATTTCCAAACAAAATACAACGATGGTCGGACTCTTGCCCGTAAGATTTTGCGACGAAAATCTTTTAGAGATTTTCTAAAGTCGCCAAGAAAAGCAATAATCGTCAAAAAGAGTAAATTGATTTTGACGAATTGTGTGCATATTATATCTTATAAGAGTGATATTATTACAACTAAATAAGATGAGAAAGTGGAAATACAAGTTTGGCAAGTTTGGGCATCAGCCGATGCTGAATTTCCAAACCTGCTCATCTTGTTTAGTTGAAATAATCACACTCTTATAACACATATGACATTCATTTCAATTTCGATTTTTTTTAACGGAGAATCAGCATTTATTGCCGAGGATCCTAATTTCTATTCAGTGTAATCACTTTTGATTGGTTTAGAATCTAAGAAAGATATTTAATGAGTTAGATTATCGTATTTATTGTGTATTCTTGCTTTTTTTTAATATTTGTTCGAAATTGTGTTCTAAACTTTTGCTATAAGCCGAAAAAATTGAAGACATTTCTAATTTGATACAATCAGTGTTAATTATAAACAGCGTCGTAGATCCCCTGGAAAGAATTGAATTTTTCGCCCCCCAATACTTACTTTCCACGAATAGAAATTTTGAAAGAATTATAACTTGCAATAACTGCAAATATAATTCAAGTTATGTATATGTCGTAGTCATATAGTGAAATCCGTCAGATAGTGTAAAACCGAGTCATCGATTGATCTGACGGCTGTTCGTGTAATCTATTTCAACTATATGATAGGACTCACTAGTTCATTAAACCACCTCACTTAAGGTTCTTTATTTACCTCTTTATTAACAGTTCTGATAATTAAGACGTCGATATGAATAGGTCCATATAATTAAGCTTTATACTGTCTGATGATTGAACTTGGGTATTTCTTGAAACATCGAATCGGTAGTAGGTAAGTAAGATAGTGTAAATCGAAGTTGAACAAGTGCGTCTTGAAATCGGCGATTTGATGAGCTACACGAACTAAACGAACCTATACATTTAAGGTTAAAATTATTTCTTACTATTATGTACCACACGTAATAATAATACAATACGAGTTTTTAAGATTTTATAATTAAGGCATTATAACATCTTTTAATGACTTACACATATATAATGACTTAGAGTTAATGACAATTTTATATGAATTAGCATCATGTTTTAATTTTGTGTGCCTCTGTCCCACCAGTCCGCAGGCTGTGGATAGGCAAATTGCGCCCCCCGAGGGTTGCGCCCCTGGCAGCCGCCCATCTGCCAAGCCCCTAACTACGATGCTGGCTATTAGGGCAACCAAAAATATGCTCTTAAAAAACTACTTTAAGCGCTTAAAATATGCTCTATAAAAATGAAAATATGCTCTATAAAAATTAAAATACGCATCTAAAAAATATAGGCTTGGATTTTTTGCGTACAATAAATAGATGTTTTTTTACAAAAAATAGCTGGAAAAATACAAAATTCTGTTTATTCATACAAAAAGCGATTACTTCTTCCAAAAAATGGTTACTTCGTCCAAAATAAAACATAAAAACCCAATAATCGATTCATTCTTACAAATAATAATGGTTTAGTACATTAACTGATGGATTTGTACAAAATAAAATCAATTCACCCAAAAAAGGTTTAACTGTACAAAAAAGGTTGATCCATCCAAAATTTGATTGCTCTTTATAAACAATTTTTCTTTCTACAAAATACAATTATTTCTTCACAATAAACGAATTTTACAAACAACGACTTGATTCCTTCCAATTTTATTTCAATTTAACGCAGTGTATAACGAAAGAGAGAGCGCAACACATCAGTCTTACGACCATAAGCACTGTATGCCATGGAGTGTCTTTATTTGATCCGAAGAGGTCTGGTACAGAAACTGGACATCAGAGAGAGGAGAATCCTCCGGAAGATCCTAGGCCCGGTAAAGGAAGATGGGGAATTCCGAGGACGACATAGCTCTGAGCTCTACGAACATATTGGGAGGCTCTCTGACTGTGCAAGTAAAAGAAGGGTAGCTTTCTATGGCCACGTTGCAAGATTGCCTCCAAACCGACTAACCAACCGTCTGTTCACCTTCTGGCAAAACAAGCAGGTTCGTACCACTTGGTTGACAGAAAGCGAGAAGGATATTAAAGAAGTGGGAATAACAGATCTCCAAAACAGACAGTCTGTGAGACGCACCCTGAAGGAAGTCCGTGGATTTCAGGGAAAACCCCTAAGGAAAGGTACCCCCTGGACAGAAGAGAGAAAGGAGCTACACCGGCAGAAGATGCGACAATATTGGGCAAAGATTAAAGCCCAACAGTTGAACAAGCGTGGTCCAAAGTAGGCCTATTCGAAAGAGAAATTCGAGAAAGAGAAAGAAACTAACGCGGCGTATAAAGTTTTCTGTCGAATCACTCATATCGAGACCTCCCTAAAGGAACTCCGTTCCAAAAATAGAAAGTAACGGACCACTGTTTAAGCATAAAGCTTTCTTCTTTCTGCCGCCTTACTTAAAAATGTAAGATAGAAATCTGAGAAAAACGGAAACCGGATGATTTTACAATTTAGTAATTTTACAGTGTTAACTCTGATACATAATTCATTTCCGAGCTAATCCACTCATCAATAAGGTACGGTAACAGTTTTTTCTTCTCAGTATTTTTATGCACACATATGTATACCTATGTACACATCATATAATAAAAGTGTGAAGATTATTAAATACACTCGTAAATTTGCATTTTGCACTTATTAAGTAAAATAAAAAACCTTTTTTGGGTGAATTGCGAATATGTTGAACGATTTAATAGATTATTGTAAGGAAAAATCATAGTTTATACGAAAAAATAATTATTGGATGATTACATTTTATTTTGGATGAATTAACCTTTTCTTGGATAAAATAATTCATTTTGCTATCTAATTCTACAATAAACTATTTATTGTAGAACTTCATCCATTTATTGTATGCTGAGTTTTGTATACTTCTAATCGAATATTGGATGAATACATTTTAAGCGAAAAATATATATGCTCTTAAATCTGAAATAAATTATTTAAAAAATGTGAAATTCTAGGTACGAAAACATAGATACAAAAGAAAAATACAGCTAAACTTCAAAATAATTTATTTTAAATTTTTATTACAATAAATGACAAACATCTCATTTAAGTTGTCAAAAGAAAACTATTCCTGTTTGATCATAGGACATTTTTGTACATGAAAAACTTCGTTCCACATTAATCGAAGTTATAGGTGCAAATTTAAATGCCATTGCTTCTTCTTCTTCTCGTTTCGACTGGTCCTACTTTGGATCACGCTTGTTCAACTGTTGGGCTTTGATATTTGCCCAGTATTGTCGCATCTTCTACCGATGTAACTCATTTCTCTCTTCTGTCCAGGGGGTACCTTTCCTTCTGGGTTTTTCCTGAAATCCATGGACTTCCTTCAGGGTGCATTTCACAGACTGTATGTTTTGGAGATTTGTTATTCTCAGTTCTTTAATAGCCTTCTCGGTTTCTGTCAACCAAGTGGTACAAACCTTCTTGTTTTGCCAGAAGGTTTTTTAACGGTTGGTTGTCGGTTTGGAGGCAATCTTGCAACGTGGCCATAGAAAGCTACCCTTCTTTTCCTTGCACCTCTGACTGTGCCTCTAAATTACGGTTTTCTACCCGGGTACCCGGGTATATGAAATTTTTACCATCCGGGTACTATTTGATTGTCAGATCCGCGTACCCGGGTACTTTGATCAAAGAATTTATCAAAATTCTCGGAAAATAATTACTTTAGGACAACCAAAAATATGCTCTTAAAAAAGTACTTTAAGCGCTTAAAATATGCTCTATAAAAATAAAAATATACATTTAAAAAAATATAGGTATGCTCTTAAATCGGAAATAAAATATATCAAAAATGTTAAATTCTAGTTACGAAAACATAAATACAAAAGAAAAATACAGCTAAACCTCGAGATAATATAAATTTAAAATTTTTTAATTTTTATTACGATAAATGACAAACATCTCATTTAAGTTCTCAAAATGAAAACTATTCCTGTTTGATCGTAGGACAATTTTGTACATTAAAAAACATCGATCCACATCAACCGAAGTTATAGGCGCAAATTTAAATACCAATGCCTATTGTTGTAGAACCTCTAGACCAGGGATGGCGAACCTTTTTGAATAGTTATGTTTTTTGTTTACTGACGCGAGTTGTTTCCATAGCAACAACAAACAGAAATCGTTTAATAATGAAACTCCATTTGATTTACATTGGATTTTTACACACGATTTGGATACTTTTATACACGATTATAATAATGGTCCTTATACAATAATTAATCCTTATATAATAATTTAATTATTAATGTGTTCATTTTAATGTGCGTGTAGATAAACATATTTAAAATACAATAATTGGAAAAAAAAAATATTTTTGATATATTTGATATTCATATCTTTGTGGTTGAGAAAGTTCAATAAGAATAAACTTCAATAATAAGACTAATAAATGTTCTAAAATCAATGTCAGGGTCACTTTAAAAGCCTGTGTGGGTCAGTGCTGGCCCGCGGGTCATAGCTTAGGTTAGGTTAGATATCCCTTCTCTAGACAAACCTCCAGACCTAGACAATTTTAGTGGAATTTCCTTCATAATGGGAAACCATAATTTTTTGAAATAAAAAGTGTTTTTTTTTTCACGAAGTTAGCATGTTCTATTACCTCAATCTGTTTAGCAAGCAGAAGCCCAGACCTTTCAATCGAATTTATTTATGGGCTAAGGCATCCATAATTTGAGGCAATGAAAATTAAATCAAATTTTTTTTCACCGTCATTTGGTAACTCTTTTCAAATTAGTAGCTCTTTTGATTGATGCGGCCTCTTCTTTGTCCAGTACATTGAACACTTTCACAATTATTTCGAAGTTGGTGGCATAGTACACTGCGGCATCAATCCATGTTCCCCATCTAGTTTGGTTGCGGAGGAAGTGCCAGGTGCCAAATCATTAAAAATCGTTACCCTTGACGGTGATTACAAAAATACTTTTTTACATTGGCTATTAGACGATCGACGTTAGTATAAATTCCTCGAATTTGTTCACAAACTCTGAACTCCCTGTGCAAGGCAAGTCAGGTAAAATTGAGCATAATATGTACTAAAAATATGCAGTTATTTCGAAATTAGTGCTCTTATTAGTGAAATATGCAAAAATATTCCCTTACGAATAGGGCTCTAAATTCATAGTTTAGTCAGAAACACATTTCTGGGTAGTCCATTCTTTTATACGTAGAATGAGAAAATATATGCATATTTTTGGTTGCCCTAATTATTACTAAGTAGCGCCTTAAAAATAATATTAGACAAATTTGCACTACAAGCAATTAAAGTAACTCTAAAGAAGGCGTTGAGTTTTTTACAAAAAATGCAGTAAACTTGAGGTTAGGTTTGATTATGTGGCCATGTTTTGTTTTTATTTAGTGGCAGTTTGATTAAAATATTGTTCGGTAAACGGTGAGTAATTGAATTAAATATTATTAATATAAAATAAAAAATGTGTCTTGTGGATAACCTATAAAATTTTGCTAAACGATGGTTTACTTTTCGTAGGCAAAATGGATATAGACTTGTTTCTGGAGTACGGAAGTATTAAAAAAAATGTATAGAATACGGAATCAGTACAATGTTTAATATGCCCAAAAATATTATCCTATAAAAGCTCTTCAAAAAGTGTTTTATTAAAACGTTTAGATAAAGGAAATACAGATCGAGAAACAGAACTTTACATGCGAAAAATAAGTGCCATCGTCTTGTACATCTGAATCTGAACTAAGTACAAGCGTGGTTCCAAAAAGACCGCCAATAACAACTTTTTATAATAATAACAACAACTTTGTACTGAAGTTTCCGAAATTGTTTCCACGCTTGGTTGCGCAAGACGGTATTTCCATTCGGGCCGTTACTCGTAGTAAATTCAACCGAGCAGCTTTTCATCATAAACAGCTAACTCTACCTTAAAGCGAAGTCAGCTTTTTTATCAATAAGTCTCCTTAACTTATGGTACAATCAGTCACACAGTTAAACAGTCTTGTTCTCATTAACTAATTAGGAACAATGTCCTAATTAGTTAATGAGAACAAGACTGTTTAACTGTGTGACTGATTGTACCATAAGTTAATGAGACTTATTGACACTCTCTTTCGTAATACAATAAAACATTATTATAAGAAATTGTCTCTTTTTCTGCAAAAATTATAAATACCCGGGTATATGAAAAAATAATACCCGATACCCGGGTATTAAAAAAAGTCGGGTACGCGAAAACCCTACTCTCAATATGTTCGTAGAGCTCAGAGGTATGTCGCCTTCGGAATTCCCTCTCTTCCTTTACCGGGCCTAGGATCTTCCTGAGAATTCTCCTTTCTCTGATTTCCAATATCTCTACCAGACCACTTCGGTTCAAGGAAATACACTCCATGGCGTACAGGGCTTCTGGTCGTAAGACTGATGTGTAGTGCTTAAGTTTCAGGTTGCGTGACAGGCATTTCTTGATGTAGGTGTTCTTAGTCAGTCGATAGGTGAGTTCTAACTTGTTGACTTTCGTGGATAATGATGCTCTTCCTGATAAGTTGGGTTCAATCCATTTGCCGAGATACTTAAATTACTCAGTCCTCTTGATGTTTCCCTGCTCTAGTAACATCTCCCTGTTTGCTTCTTTGATGTTGGTGAAAAAAATCTGTTTTCTCCAGCGGCACTTGAAGACCCACTTTGGCAGCCTGTTTTTTGAGGAAATTTACCTGCATTGTTTCCATCTTAAGAGAATCAGATAAATCAGAATTAAATGCCATTGCTTCAATAATACTATATTTATTGTATATTGTTGTAGAACCTCTAGACCTAGACCAAGACACATTTATTGAAATTTCCTTCATAATACAAAAACGATGATTTTCTTAAGTAAGTGTTGCAAGTTTTTTCAATTCAATTTTCCATTAATTACATCCTGAGCATGTTCTATTACCTCAATCTGCTTAGCAAGCAGTAACCCAGACGTTTCAAGCGAAGTTCTTGATGCTCAAACGAATCCATAATTTGGGACAATGAAAATTAAATAAAAAAACTTTTCATCGACACTTAGTAGCTCTTTTGAAATTTTGATTGAAGCGGCCTCTTCTTCGTCCTGTACATTGAACACTTTCACAAATATTTCGAAGTTGGTGGCATAGTACACTGCGGCATCAATCCATGTTCCCCGTCTAGTAGTTATTGGTTGCGGAGGAAGTGCGACGACACAAGGGCGTACCCAGCGATGGATAGGGGGCGCAGCTGCCCCCCCCCCCCCCCTCCACTAGAACCCACCACGCCGCACAGAAATATCTATAACATTATTAAAACCTCACCCAGACGTCTTCGGGTGCAAAGAGTATGGCGAAGCAGTTCTGAAATTGTAAGACAGATTGATATGTCATTTCATAATGCATAATTCATTTCATAATCCTCGAAACAAATATGAGCTGACACAACGTCCCCCCTTCCCCCAGGTTCATATCCAGGGTACGCTCTTTCGTACCCAGACGACAGGTGCCAAATCATTAAAAATCGTTACCCTTCACGGTGATTTCAAAAATACTTTTTTTACATTGGCTATTAGACGATCGACGTTAGTATAAATTCCTCGAATTTGTCCCCAAACTCGATGAACTCCATGTGCAAGGCAATTCAGATGTGTCACTTGGAGAAAATATTTCTATATCCTGAGCTGCTTTTACCATGTATTTTACCATGGTTTTACTGCTTTTACCATGGCAGCTGATATAAAGAGTAAAATCGAGTCTCAATTGAAACTTGCACCCACAATTTTCATTGAATCATCAAAAAGTCTTGCAACAGTGCTATGACTTGCCTTGTCTAGCACTGCAGTATTTAATACAAATTTGTGCTTAGCGATCAGTTCATCATTGCCCAAAATTCCAACGACAAAGTTTGCTACGTATCTCCCAGTTTATATCAGTAGTTTCATCAATTGTGATCCAAAAATAGTATATTTTACAGCAAGAGATGAAAGTGTCGTTTTTTGGTGAGGTGGGAGTTTGCTCACGAGCGCCAGAGAGTTAGCAATCACACCGAACCAAAAAAAAAAACACTTTCATCTCGAGTAGTAAATGCAATTTTTTCTACTGATTTCGGTTGTAAAATCCATAATTCGACTAATAAATCCAATTCGAGAACTGTCAATGCAAATTTAATTGTTGGTTTGGTCGTTTCCATGATAACATATTGCATTCTCATAGAAGGTAATACTTTTTAAGTCAAATGTCCTAATTTTATTTCGGTTTTTTAAATAGTTTCAGACACGTTTTACTTTTATACATAAAATATTTCATTGAAATTGATGTAATTAATAAGAAAGTCCATGCAAATTTGGTTAGTTTAGTGTTTTAATCGACAAAATCATAAATTTAAAATGCTCATTTTCGTCTCTAGATGTGAAAATATTTTCATCTCTAGAATGAAAAAATGTCACTTTCATGTAGGGTAAGCCGTGGAAAAAATGCCATTTTCACATATATCAGTAGGAAAAAAATATTTTTATATATGCGCTATTTTTGATAAAGATAATACTTACCTTGGCTGACGTGACGCGTCTTGAGATTTCCGTCAAAAAGTAGTTCAAGAATATAAATATTTTAACCAAATTGAGCATAATATGCACTAAAAATATGCAGTTATTTCGAAATTCATAGTTTTCATAATTTCATAGTTTATTGTTAGTCAGAAACACATTTCTGGCTAGTCCATTCTTTTATAAGTAGAATGAGTAAATATATATATATATATATATATATATATATATATATATATATATATATATATATATATATATGCATTTGCATATTTTTGGCTGCCCTACTGATGATAAATATACAGTGTATAAAGCGATAAGGTTTCCTATAGGAAAAACTTTTTTAATATAAGTTTTAGGAGAAAATCTTATTCTTCATAAGAAGTTTTACTTGTATCGAAACCCCTCATAGTCAAAGAAAAATCGAGTAATCACTTAAGATAAGATCAAAAACTTTAAATAATGTAGAGTTGTTGATTTTAAATATGACTAAGTCCGAACGTTGCATTTGTGTCGCGTTACCCATGTATTACTCGTTAACAAGTGACATTTATTCACAGTTCATCGAGCTTAATATGAAAACACTGTTAACGTTAGAGCAGCGAATCTACCTAGTGAAATGTTATGGTTTAGGAGAAGTCAGTGTGTAAAGTGATGAGGTTTCCTACGGAGAAAAACTTTTTTAATATAAGTTTTAGGAGAAAATCTTATTCCTTATAAAAAGTTTTGCTAGTATCGAAACCCGTTATATTCAAATAAAAATCCAGTAATCACTTAAGATAAGATCAAAAACATAAAATTATGTCGAGTTGTTGATTTTAAATATGACATTGTGTTTGTAAACAAGGATGGCCACGAAACTCAAAAATTTATCTTATTATTTTCTCACAAAAAAAAAGATTATTTTTTATACAATAATTTAATTTTTAATTGTACAATTATTCCACATAGTCTCCTCCATATCCAGCGCAATCTTCAACTCTTTTTCTAAATTGTTTGTAAACGTTGTTTAACATTCCAACATTAATTTCTCGAACAGCCTCCTCAATCTGCATTTTTAGGTAATTTACATCGTTTCCCATTGGTTTCCTGTAAACTTTTTGCTTTAGGTAACCCCAAAGAAAGAAATCCATGGGAGTTAAGTCCGGTGACCGAGCTGGCCAATGTATTGGTCCATGTCGTCCAATCCATCTTCCAGGAAAATGTAAATTTAAAAATTCTCTAACAATCAAGGTACCATGAGCTGGACACCCATCTTGTTGGAAGTAGATGCGTCGCAATTTCTCTTGCTCAAGTAATGGCAGTAAAAAATTCTGAAGCATTTCCAAGTAATTATGTTGATTTAAATTTCCATTAAAAAAATAGGGACCAATTATTCTGTTAAACAGCATTCCGCACCAAACATTGACTTTTTGATATCGCTGATTCCTAGCGTTAATTTTGAAATTTGGATTATCCTTTGACCAATATCTACAATTTTTTGAGGAAACAGTATCATTTGTCGAAAACGTTGCTTCATCACTAAACATTAAATTTTGATAAAATAGGCGATGTTCCATAGTATTCTCACCAATCCATAAACAAAACTCGAGTCTAAAAGCGTGATCTGCAATTTCTAAAGTGTGTCTGAATCTAGGTTTATATGGGTAAATTTTATTCGCTTTATAAATTTTCTGCAATAATGTATGAATAACATTGAGTTCAGTTGCTCGCTGGCGTAAAGAAATCCTAGGATGTTCCGCAACTGATTCGATAGCCACAATGGCCACAGCATCATCATTGTACGCTTTGCGAGACTTCTTTTTGTCGGCAACGGATCCCGTTTCATCTAACTTTAATTAATTTTGTTAAAGCTGTTCTGCTTACACTAACATTAAATAACTGAATTGCATTAAATATTTTTCATTAAATAAATTCATTCAAGAACTGAATTGCATATTTATACAAGACTTCTCCTAAACCATAACATTTCACTAGGTAGATTCGCTGCTCTAACGTTAACATTTTCATATTAAGCTCGCTGAACTGTCAATAAATGTCACTTGTTAACGAGTAATAGTAAAATGAGTAACGCGACACAAATGCAACGTTCGGACTTATAATTAGTCATATTTAAAATCAACAACTCGACATTATTTCAAGTTTTTGATATTATCTTAAGTGATTACTCGATTTTTCTTTGACTATGAGGGGTTTCGATACAAGCAAAATTTTGTATGAAGAATAAGATTTTCTCCTAAAACTTTTATTAAAAAAGTTTTTCCTATATCATCGCAATCGAAATCGAAACCTCATCGCTTTACACACTGTGTGTATTATATACAGGGTATCCCAACGAAAATTTGACCCCCCCTATAATTGGAAAACCGAATAATATTTCAAAATTCGCCGAGACCCGTCGATTTTTGTTCTTGGGGGGAGCTTTTTTGATAGTCAAGCCAACTCAATATGTTCATCTCCCTAATGCCTAGCAACCCCAACTTAAAAATTTCAAATGCAACTACCCCACTTGTAATTTCTACACAAATGCCCACTGTCTATCAGTTTACAAAGTGTCAGTGTCTATCAGTTTACAAAAAAGTCAGAAATGAAATAAAAAAGCTGAAGCAAATAATAAATCAGATTTATTTGATGAAAAATGACCCCCGTTAACTTCCAAACAATAATACAGTCTGTTTTCAAATTCTGTTGGAATATTATTAAAGACATCCGCAGTTATTAATCGGCATTCTTCTACAATTCTCTGACGTAGCACTTGCAATGTTTCCGGCTGAGTGGCGTACACTCGTAATTTTAAATGACCCCACAGAAAAAAGTCCAAAGGGGACAGATCCGGAGATCTTGGTGGCCATTCGACGGGACCTCTTCTGCCAATCCAATGCCCCGGGAAATGGTCATCCAAAAATTGTCGCACAGCTGCAGCATAGTGCGGGGGCGCACCATCTTGTTGGAAGGTTATTTCATTTTCTAGTAAATTGTCGTCACTATTTGTCGTCTAAAATCTCTGTTATCCTAGGATCAATTGTACTTTCCAATAATTCTAGATAGGTGTTTCCATCGAGAATACCTTGGATGAAAAATGGTCCAACAAGATGGTCGCCCAAAATGCCTGCCCAAACATTCAATTTTTGAGGTGTCTGAGTTTGAAATTCCCTGATTAAATGCGGATTAGTATCACTCCAATAACGACAATTGTGTCTATTCACTTCGCCATTCAACATAAATGTGCATTCGTCGGAGAAACATGTATTGTAGAGAAGATATGGATTCAGTAGAAGTTGTTCACTAAAGTATTCGCAAAATTGGTTACGGCGATCAAAGTCATCTTCATGTAACTCCTGAACCAGCGTCATCTTAAATGGATGAAACTTGTGTTTTTTCAAAATTCGATGAACACTGGAACGGGATACGCCAGAAGCTTGAGACACAGTTGTAATCGATTGCTTATTATCCATCTGTACATGACCCAAAACT
Organism: Phosphuga atrata; assembly: GCA_944588485.1. Classification (NCBI taxonomy): domain Eukaryota; kingdom Metazoa; phylum Arthropoda; class Insecta; order Coleoptera; family Silphidae; genus Phosphuga; species Phosphuga atrata. The sequence continues at coordinate 32,468,438 of OX155895.1, forward strand.
GCCACTTCAACTGCTTCATTTCGAACTGGCCCAATTACTTCACGTTTCTTGTTTAAAAGCGAACCTGTTGCAACAAATTTGTCAATCAGGTGTTTAACGTACTGGTGGTTTACATTTTTTTCAGGATGATTGGCATTAAAAATTCGTGCTGTGGCTTAAGCGCAATCGTGATTTCGATAATAAATTGCAACAATTTCTACTCTTTCCGCGATAGAATAAACGATTTCGAACACACGTTAATACTTTAAATAACGGCTGAAACTAACGATTTCTTGGTCACAAGCAAAAAACACCGACTTTTTTGTAGTACTGATTTTTTGTTATTTTGAAAAGGTCTGAATTCCTATAAACTTAAGTATCTTCTACTAATAACTATTTTAGTATCTATTTTTATGCTTCAGCTTTTTTATTTCATTTCTGACTTTTTTGTAAACTGATAGACACATCATTAACAATTAGGTAATGCGGTCATGTGTAGTAGATGAAAAACTTATTAGTGGTGGGCATTTGTGTAGAAATTACTACGCTTAAGTTGGTTTGTCATCTTTTCGTTTGTAACCAATAATTCTGTCAAATCTCAACCGATTTCTAAAAACGGTACGTCACTGCATTCGCAATGAAAAGGGCTTTAAAATTATGTGCCACAAGTGGGGTAGTTGCATTTGAAATTTTTAAGTTGGGGTTCCTAGGCATTAGGGGGATGAACATATCGAGTTGGCTTGACTGTCAAAAAAGCTCCCCTAAGAACAAAAATCGACGGGTATCGGCGAATTTTGAAATATTATTCGGTTTTCCAATTATAGGGGGGGGGGGGGGTCAATAGTCGTTGGGATACCCTGTATATACCCTGTATATATATATATATATATATATATATATATATATGTATATATATATGTATATATTAGGGTGGTTCTTAACAATTTTTTCGTCTCAGAAATGCCCTCCCATGGTCAGAAAGTGTTCTAATTGATGAAAAAATATGACGGATCACGTGACCCGATGGTTCCCTTATCAAAAACCCACTTCTAGAACCCAAAACCCGTTTTTTCAGCTTAAAAATGAAGAATCTGTCAAAACTTAATCAGGGACGGTAAAAATCATCAGTTTTACCATTAAGAGCTCATAAATATTAACACTTAATGCTCTTCATTATAAGGTGTACTGAGAAACTAAGCCACATAATCGTGTCAGGTAATCGTGTCGTGTATATGTTTACAACAAAATTATTGTCAATTTCAAGCCTCTTATTACAAACAAACGAGGGGATTGGCAATGGAAACCCCCATTACTAGCCGAAATATTTATGTGTAATTTTGAAAATACCATTAGCAACAGGGGCGGAGCGTGAGTTTTTGGGGCCCTGGGCAAATACTACTTCGGGGCGTCCCTAATTAATCAACTAAGTAGAACTATCAAATATTTTATTTATTTAATAGAATTTCTATTAAAATGTCGAGGTTGTCTTCACGTGGCCCCTCTGTAAATTTGTTTTATTTCACTTTATAATCATTTTTGCTATTTATTTTGTAATCATTACAGGCTGTTGCACTAAGCCTTTTTATTTAAATATGTTGTAATCATTTTTTGTCCCTGTTTTCGCCGGGACACAAATAATATTTTTTAATCGAGCATTTGGGTAAGATATAACTTACAATTATCTCCTTATTTAGTTGAATGTGTTTCACAAAGTTGTTTATTTCATTTATGTTTTTAGCACTGAAGATGACTTGTTTATAAGTCGAAAGCGCTCTGCATTTTTATTCAATAAACGTTTTATATAGTGGGTTCGACATTTTTATTTTATTTTATTCATTTCTATATATTATATTTTTGTGCTGAAAATTCCTTTGTTTGCTCTTCACATTGTAAGTCCTTTATTAAATCACAATGTATGCAAAGAATTGATAAGTGATTTAGTCCAAAGTTTGACATTTTTGTTCTATATTTGTTAGCTATATACGACATCCTGTAGGAAATGCTCCGCTAGTGATTGGCAACGTTAATAAATCTCTAAGATAGTATGGCATTTTGGGAATACATTAACAAAGTTTCTTTTCATAAATTTTCATAGAAATTTTACTGAAAGATTAATGTTACCTCTTTGAAATTTCGTTCGCATTTCAAAAATTTACAAAAAAAGATTAAGTTTTGTCATGTAAGAAATGAGCTGAGGATCATCAAATGCGTGAACAGATCATAAATTATAGCTAAGAACCTTCTCGATCACATCAGCTTTCAAACACAAGTTTGGATATATGGAAGACGGAGACAAACATTTGTGCCAAATTAGTTAAAAGGGCAAGAGAATTTTTTACTTTTTAGTTTTTTGTTTTTTGGTCGGGAGTTACTTAAAATTTTTGATTTTATTTTTTTGTTAATTAAATTGAATGTCTTTCCAAAAAATTATATTGCAGTATCGAGTTTCGCCAGTTAATTAAATACATTTCCTGCCTCTTTTCGAAAATCAACTTTCTCATCCTCTTTCACTAAAAGTTTGAAAATTTTCAAAATGTCATCATATTTATTTTTTAAATCTTTGGCAGCATCATAGTGACAAGACCAACTGGTTTTAAAGTAAATTTTAGTTTTGTTTCACAATTTAGCAATTCTCACCCATGGGTTGAAGCAGAAAAGGAAACGTTGTTTGCACTACTCCAAACAAGATCACAATTTCAGCATAGACTAATTTGCACCCGTGCCTAGTTGAAATAATGGCCGCTTGGCGGCGCCTGTTTCAATCTGCGCGCGCAGTTTATGCGCGCTCTGTGCTGTTTCCGTTACTTTCTTTGTTCTCTTTGTATGCTGAAACTTGGGCGCTTGGTGACGCCAAGAATTTGGGAGCCGAATTAAAATACTTAGTTGAAATAATTTAATTCTAACAAGAGGAAATTCTTGAATTTTAAAGTGTTTTCTAGAATGATTAACTTCTTTTTTTTTTCTAAGAAATATTTTTTGTTGTTGGGAGTAATTGTCGATTTGGTTGGAATAGTTGTTAAAAAGAAATTTATATTCTTATAAGAAATTTATTATCTGCTCCCGCCAAGTCGAGCACAACCGTACTATCTTAAATCGAAGCGAGAAACGGCACTTTTGACCCCTGTAACTTCGTTGTGGATAAAGCAGGAAGTTTGAATTTTTAGATATCAAGAGACATACTATAGCTCTGGCTATATTGCCAATATATCTAATAATTATACCTTATAGTTTACGAATTATCGCCAGTCAAATTTCGTAATTTTGTAAGTGACACACTCACCTACGATCAAAATTCTAAGGTACTTGTAGCAATCTTACATACCTCTAATTTTGAATTTTACTTAGCCTTTAGCCTATAACAGAAGGAAAAAATAAAAAATCCCGAAATTTCATTATCCATTAAATGACAAATATTGATTATTAAAAAATTGTTAATTTTGTCATTGATCATCAAAATTCTAAGGTACTTCTAGCAATCTTACAAACTTCAAATTTTCATTAATGAAAAATCATGATTATCCATTAAAAATAATGATTATTTAAAAAATTCTTAATTTTGTGTAGCTTGTGTTTCTTATGTATAGCCTATGCTATTACCATACACAAAAGTCAGGGCTAAGTTTAAACAGTGCACTGATGGACATTGGTTCTTCAGTGTTCACATGTTGTCAAGCATACGTGTCACTCTCCAGAGTGACACTTTCCAGAAGTCTGGGTGGATTACATCTAATTAATGTCTTATATTAATGACTTTGGTAGTATCAAAGCTCAGGGGTCTGCAATAGTTAAATATAATCGACTAAGAAGCATTTACTGTCCAGAATTGTCAAAAATTGTTATATCAAAGCCTCAGAGAAAAATCAATAGAGACAGAGATTGGGCTTTAAGAATATCAGTAGCTGACGGACAAGAAATTTTTAATAATAATTATTTTTCATTTAATGGCTAATTATATTTCGGGATTTTCCATTTTTTCCTTCCTTTATAGGCTAAAGGCTAACTAAAATGCAATATTTGAAATTTGTAAGATAGCTAGAAGTACCTTAGAATTTTGATGATCGGTGACAAAATTAATAAATTTTTTATAATCATTATTTTTCAATTAATGGATAATGAAATTTCCAGATTTTTTCCTTCCTTTATAGGCTAAAGACTAACTAAAATTCAAAATCTGGAGTTCTTAACATTGCTGGAAGAACCTTAGAATTTTGATGATCGCTGACAAATTAAGAATTTTTTAATAATCATTATTTGTCATTTAATGGATAATGAAATTTCGGGATTTTTGCTTTTTCCTTCCGTTATAGGCTAAAGGCTAACTAAAATTCAAAATTAGAGGTTTGTAAGATTGCTACAAGTACCTTAGAATTTTGATCGTAGGTGAGTGTGTCTCACCAAGTGTGTTTTAGATATATTGGCAATATAGCCAGCTATAGTATGTCTCTTGATATCTAAAAATTCAAACTTCCAGCTTTATCCACAACGAAGTTACAGGGGGTCAAAAGTGCCGTTTCTCGCTTCGAGAAAAGATAGTGGAGCACTGCCGTCGGAGACAAGTATCTAAATATGACTGCCGTGCTCCCAGATAATAAATTTCTTATAAGAGTATAAATTTCTTTTTAACAACTATTCCACCCAAATCGACAATTACTCCCAACAACAAAAAATATTTCTTAGAAAAAAAAAGAAGTTAATCATTTTAGAAAACACTTTAAAATTCAAGAATTTCCTCTTGTTAGAATTAACTTATTTCAACTAATTGTAAGTATTTTAATTCCGTGCCCAAATTCTTGGCGCCGCCAAGCGCCCAAGTTTCAGCATACAAAGAGAACAAAGAAAGAAACGGAAAAAGCACAGAACACGCGTAAACTGCGCGCGAAGATTGAAGCAGACGCCGCCAAGCGGCCATTATTTCAGCTAGGCACGGGTGCAAATTAGTCTATGCTCACAATTTCGGTTGCAGCCTTAACATATTTTTCATCAACTAGGTTAAGAGCAGCACACGACACATAATCTAAGGATTTATTATTTTGTTTTACAATTAGTAGTGCTTGTGGTGTACAATTGTAGTGACCCGGCATATTAGAAGCGTTGCCATAAAACTGCCACAATTGGGCCGTTGAATAAAACAAATTATCGATTTTTTTATGTATTTTAAAACCACGTTATAAATAATTCTGATGTTCGATACGAAAAAGTTTTAAAAATTCTTAATCACTTAAAAGTTATAAAATTTGGAAAAGAATCACTCCAATAAAGAATGACAAGAATGACTCCAAACGTGCTATAATTTGTTTGTGGCGTCGTAAGTCTGAAACTGAACATTCAATATAAAATCGTCGTTTTAGGGTTTTTTCGGCGCAGTGCTTGAAACCATTGGGTTCGAAGTTTAACCATGTGTGCTATATATTAAAACATTTTTTGAGTTAATGTTGTAGTACTCCTACACGATGGTATGAAACAAGCACGATAAGTTTTAATATTTGACATGTCTCTACTACAACTACTGTATCAATAAAGCCATGCGCGGGTAGAAATTAAAGTTATTACGTCACAGCGCGACCGGCCCGGTTTTCGGTACCGATTTTCAATTTGTTATAACTTTTTAATTACATTGAAAAAAAACAAAAAATAGTTCTGTTATAAAACTTATATATGAGCTTTCGATTTATGACAAAAAAAAATATTCAAAAACTCAATTATCCAATATAGCCCCTACTAGGAATTTCAGTTCGGTTTTTATTCGGAACGAATTAGGCGTGACGAACTGCGAGTTCGATTCGAATGAGGCAACCGCATAAGGCCCCCATCACTTTTGTAACGCACGTCCGGCTTCGTTCCTAATTAGGAAGCCTAGTTCGGGGACACATTCGGAAGCCACACTTGCACCAGACAAGGAAATTCAGTTGGGTTTATATTAGGAACGAATTAGACATACCGAACTCCATGTTCGTTTCAAATGAGGCAACCGCATTAGGCCGTCATCACATTTGTAACGCACGTCCGGCTTCGTTCCTAATTATGAAGCCTGATTCCGAACAAGCCACTAACTAAATGTGGTCTAAATTTTCCCTTTATCTGTGGTGCAATTACAAATATATTTAATTACAATTGTACGAACAAAATGTAGTACTTTTAGTAGTTGTAGTACTGTAGTATTTTTTACCAAACTACAGGACATTAATTTAATGCAATTATAAAGGAATCATAAAACATTACTATTAATATGTTTTATGATTCCTTTATAATTGCATTAAATTAAAGTCCTGTAGTTTTGTGAAAAATTTAGAAAACAAACTGTCAACGAAAACAGTAAGTACTACATTTTGTTCGTACTTAAACCTCATTTGTTAAATGAAGGATAGGAACAAGTAAGCCAACTAATAAATTTCTAAAGAACCATAAATACTTTAAACTTAACTTATTAAATTTTTTTAAAACAAAAACATTAATAGTAACGTGTGTTTACTGTTCTTTAAATGAGTAAATATAGGCATACGAATAAGTGCTACATTTAGAACTATTTGTCAGTAAATATTCACTAGGTAAATTAGTTTCTATTAATTTGAAAATTGTAAAAATATTTTATAAAACTTTTTTAAAAATTCTTCTTTTTTGATTTTCCCAACACATAGGACACACTAGGGTTTTCTACCCGGGTATACCCGGGTATATGAAATTTTTACTACCCGGGTACTATTTCATTGCCAGACCCGGGTACCCGGGTATCCACTTTGATCAAAGAATTCATAAAAAATCGCAAAATTATTACTAAGTAGCGCTTAAAAAAATATTAGCATATTTGCACTACAAACAATTAAAATAACTCTAAAGAAGGCTTTTTGAAAGAAGGCTAGTTTTTTACAAAAATGCAGTAAACTTGCGGTTAGGTTTGGTTATGTCGCCATGTTTTGTTTTTATTTCCTTGGAGTTTGATTCAAATATTGTTCGGTGAACGATGAGTAATTAAATTAAATATTATTAATACAAAATATAAAATTGTATGTAGTGGATAACCATAAAATTTTTAGGCAAAATGGATAGACCTGTTTCTGGAGTACGAAAATATTTATAAAAAAATACAGAATAAGGAATCAGTACAATGTTCAATATACCCAAAAATATTATCCTATAAAGGCTCTTCAAGAAGTGTTTTAATAAAACATTAAGATAAACTACATAAAATTAAGATCGAAAAACAGAGCTTTAGTGCGAAAAAGAAGTGCCATCGATATCGTCTTCTCAATCTAAATCTGACCAAAGTTCAAGTCTAGTTCCAAAAAGACCGCAAAGTCTTTAGATTGTACTAAAATTTTCAAAATTGTTGCACGCTTGGTTGCACAAGACGGTATTCCATTCCGGCCGTCAGTCGTAGTAAATTCATTTGAGAAGCTTTTCTGAGAAGATTTTTGTTGAACAGCTAACTCTACCGAAAAGCGAAGGCAGGACAATGGAACTAATTCCTAATTAGTTAATGAGAACAAGACTGCTTAACTGTGAGACTGATATATAATTTAAGTTAACTTCATTCACTCTATCGTAATAAAATAAAACATTATTATAAGAAATTGTGTCTTTTTATGGAAAATTTGCAAATACCCCGGTACCCGGGTATACCCGAGTATTTGAAAAAATAATACCCGATACCCGGGTATTAAAAAAAGTCGGGTACGCGAAAACCCTAGAACACACTGTTATCTTCTGATCCCTTACTCAAGGGATTATCTGCCCACTTGGATTGCTTTTTTAGGTTCCTTTTTTTATGTTTTTTTAAGTTCACGTTTCCGATAACTTTTATTGTTAATGAGAAACAAGTTTACATAAAAACGTTGGCTTAAAAGTAAATCTTAAAAAAATGCATGACGAAGATATTTAATGCACAATAAAGTATTTGAACGAATAATAAGTAACTAAAGATATATCTTTTGGTTAAGTATGCAAATAGTCTTTTGGAAAGAGTGTGTGTAATACTAGGTGGAAGTTTGGACTTCCAAAGATATACCGAAGTTAGGCTTTCCAAATTAAGACGGGACAAGGTTCGAATGAGGCTTCCTAAGTTCGGTAACAGTTCGGAATGCCTCATTAGGTGGATGTTAGGACTTCCAAAGACATTCCGAAGTTAGACTTTCCTAATTAGAGCGGGATAAAGTTTGAATGAGGCTTCCCACAGTTTGGAAACAGTCCGGAAGACCTCATTAGGTGGAAGTTAGGATTTCCAAAGATTTGCCACAGTTCGGTAACATTCGGAAGGCCTCATTAGGTGGTCTTTCGGCATGCCTCACTATTTTCCTAGTCGGAGCAGTCTATTTTTTTCTAAAAAGTCTTGTAAGACACTAAATAAATGTAAGCCAGTATGACTACTAATTTCAATGAATGATCACATCTTTAATACACTTTACCCCGAAAATAGTATCGTAATACAATATTAGCAATCGCAATACAATAAAGCAAGTTGATCATTGTGAGACAGATCTGGGTTTGAATCCCATAATTTGTTCAATTATCTGTTTGTCCATAATCTAAATTATTTCCTCATATACTGATTTTGATGTAGGTACGATATTATAGTTACGGTATTATGCAGTATAATATTATCTTCTTCTTCTTTCGAATAGGCCTAATTTGGAGCCAGCTTGTTCAACTGTTGGGCTTTGATTTTTGCCCAGTATTGTCGCATTTTCTGCCGGTGTAACTCCTTTCTCTTTTCTGTCCAGAGGTACCTTTCCTTCGGGGTTTTTCCTTAAATCCAACTTCCTTCAGGGTGCGTCTCACAGACTATCTGTTTGTTAGAGATTTGTTATTCCCAGTTCTTTAATATCCTTCTGGGTTTTCGTCAACCAAGTGGTACGAACCTTCTTGTTTTGCCAGAAGGTGAACAGACGGTTGGTTAGTCGATTTGGAGGCAGTCTTGCAACGTGTCCATAGAAAGCTACCCTTCTTTTCCTTGCACAGTCAGAGAGCATCTCAATATGTTCGTAGAGCTCAGAGTTATGCCGCCTATTATGCCTAGAGTAGAATCCTCAGGGAGATCCTAGGCCCGGTAAAGGAAGATGGGAATTCCTTTACCGGGCCTAGGATCTCCCTGAGGATTCTACTCTGATTTCCAATTTCTCTACCAGACCTCTTCGGTTCAAGGAAAGACACTCCATGGCATATAGGGCTTCTGGTCGTAAGACTGGAGTGGTGTAGAGTGTGAAGTTTCAGGTTGCGTGTCATGCATTTCTTGTTGTAAGTGTTCTTAGTCAGTCGATAGGCTAGTTCTAACTTGTTGACTCTCTTGGATAATGATGCTCTTTCTGATAAGTTGTGTACAATTCATTCGCCGAGATACTTAAATTTCTCAGTCCTCTTGATGTTTCCCTGCTCTAGTAACATTTCTCTGTTTGCTTCTCTGATGTTGGTGAAGAATTCTGTTTTCTCCAGCGACACTTGAAGACCCACTTTAGCAGCCTGTTTTCTAAGGCAATTTACCTGCATTGTTGCCATTTCAAGAGAATCAACAAACAGTGCCATGTCATATGAAAAGGCCAGGCAATCGTTCACTTCATCGTTCAATCTCACCACTTTGAGAACCGAAATTGAATAGTTCCTTGCGCCATTCTCTCATAAGAGGAAAAGCTCGTATATAGCTCCTGATTAGCATATAACCGCTATTTAAATAGTGCGCATACTGGGCAAGATATGTTAATGATAGTCTAATGTGCTTCACATGCAATTACAGACAATTAAAATTTTTACATAATTATATCAATACCAATCTCCCAAACATAATATTCACGATTTAAATAGAAATAAAAAATCCTTGACAATCTCCTTGACCTTACTATATCACACAATATTAAAAATAAACATTACATAAACAAATTTTTAATTTATCACAAACCAACACACACGGACACTTCAATACATGCAAGCTCATTTCACCCTATAATACAAAAATTCTCGAAATATACCATGTCCCCTAGACTTATTAATATTGCAATGAGTAAAGACAATTTTGATTTAGAAAAGAACAGGATCAATAGCCACGGTTATAATTATAACCCAATCACGTACATTGGCAAAATTTCTGAAAAAATAGGTACGATCATAAAAAAATCGACGAACCAATATATTGATTTTAAAACCAACAACTTCATACAAAGTCACATTAAAAATAATAAAGACAAAACGGACAAGAAATCGAACTCGGGGGTTTATAAGATAACCTGTGAAGATTGTAGTAAAGTTTACATAGGACAAATAGGTAGTTCATTCGAAAACAGAATCCAGGAAGCTACAACTCAAAAAAAAGCCGACTGACTACTTTTGCTAACCATTGCTCAGATTACAATCATAAATTCAATAATAAATTTGAAATACTCGTATTACATGTAGAGATGAAAAGTAAAATACTAAATTAATTAGAATGTTTAGAGATACACAAATTTAATAAAACAGGTATTATTTTTAATGATCAATTAGATGTAAACAATTCTCCCCTACTCAATCTAAACCTATAATACATCTTCTATTCAACTTCTGTAATATTGTTTAAGTAGCATATTTGTTTAATTGCATTTGTATTTCATTACCTGATGAGGTCACAGTGTTGGTAAAACATATGTAGTATTCTAGAATAAAAATTTCAACTAGTACCTAACTCCACAATGAATCAATTACATAATTATAATATACAGGGTGGTAGATAAACATGCGGCAAGAATTAAGAGGTTATTCAACAAGGGGTTATTCCTTGGTCCATTCTAAGAATATTTTGTCCTACGATGACATCTGAAACACCCCTTTGTTTCAAAGATAAAGGGTGAACAAAATTTGAGACAACCATATTCGATATTTGTTGAAATCATTAATGTAAATAAGTATGGCGTACGCCAATAAATAAAAAAGTTTATCAAGTACAAAAAATTAATGAGTTTATCAAGTACCAACAATTGTTGACGATAACTTGGAACGGCTGTTTTATCTACTAACGAACAAGTGAATTTCATTTGAATACGTCTCGTCAGTGTCTTTAATAGTTAGTGAAATTCTCTACCATACTAACGCCGTATACGAACGCCGAGATAACTGACATTCATATCATGTTTGGACTGGCCGATAGCAAATCATTACAAGCTGGACAGGCACATTGAAACGAAATGGAGGGCCAGGAAGATTAATGACAGTAAGAACGGTACAACTGGAACCGAATGTGCTGGACATGATAGAGGAAGATTCAAGTACTTCTACACGACAAATTGACAATACTTTGAATGTAAGTAATTGGACAGTTTGAAAAATTCTTGCAATTTATTGTATTCATACCACATTCAATGTGTTCAGGCACTACTAACTAAATAACCTGCTGACTATCGTCCACGTTTTGCGTTATGTCAATGGCTTTCACAAACATTAGTTCTAATCCCTCAATTCCTGACACAGATTCTTTTTACCGATGAAGTAAGTTTTTCAAGAAATGCAATAAGGAATTTTCGTAAAAACTATGTGTAGATAGATGAAAATCCGCATGAGGTATGTGAAGATCGATTTCAACATCAGTTCTCCTTGAATATTTGTGTTGGAATTGTGGGTGACTATCTAATTGGTCGGTATTTCTACCAGCAAGACTTACTGCGAGATGTACCGCAACTTTTTGGAAGAAACACTGCTCGTGTTTCTGCAGGATGTACCATATAGTATTTCAATATGACTTATTCACGATGGTGCACCACCACATTTTAGTTTGGTTGCTCGTGATTTTTTAACAGCAGCTCGATCCCCAGACTTAAACCCCTTGAATTATTTCTTATGGGGTACTATGTGAAGTAATTAGTACGCTACTCCAGTGGAGAATTTGGTCGAATTGCGAAATCGGATAATTCCTGCTGTGAAAACCCTGGTGTGTTTGAAAATAACCCTGGTGTATTTGAAAGAGTTCGGCACTCAATGACGAGAAGATTGAATGCTTGTAGCCGGGCTGGAGGTAGTCATTTCGAATATTTATTATAGATTGAGCAACTTAACATGTACTTTTTGATAATAAAATGTTGCTGCTATCGCAAATTTTGTTCACTCTGTATCTTCGACACAAAGTATTTTTCAGATATCATAATACGACAAAATATTCTTAGAATAGCTCAAGGAATAACCTCTTGTCAATTTTTTGCCGGATGTTTACCTAACACCACGTATAGAAATAGCAATATACTTCTAAACCATATTATTTATGGGTCGTTGTCAAATTTTGCGCAGGTAAACTAGTTCCGAAACTATTTTATTTTTTTATTAGTCATAATCAAACAACACCTTAAAAATGTTACATTAAATACAAAATACATCGGGCTAATAAATATTTATTACTAAAATAAAGACTTAATTTAGATGTTTTTAGTTCCTTTTTTAATTAAAATTGTGCTCATTCTGGTAACAGAGTGGTTTCCCGTACAAAATTTATGTGCACCAGGGACTCTCTGTACCCAGTTGTATCACTCCGTTTTAATAAAGATCAAATAATTTCGTTTTCTACTATATCAACGTACCTAAAATAAATTAATACCATAAACAGAGTGTTGTTATCCTTTATAAAATATGTCTCAAAACTGGTAAGTATCAAAATGTAATAAGTAACTATATTTTGAAACTTGGTCCTGCGTATAGTGTAAAAGTGTCGGAACACTCTGTTTCGGAGTAAGTTGCAACTCAAAATAGAGATATAGCTGCTTTGACTTTGTACTACCTTGCTTGGGAGGTCTGCATGGATCCTGGTTGATCGCTAGATCAGGGGGTGAGATACAAGAGGTGTCAATCGTCTTCGAAGCGTTGAACAGGGTGCGTATTTTTATTGTGCGTATTTTTCATTATTTTATGTTCAGTATGTTGACAAGGAGGTAAATATTATAAATATGAAAGAATAATAATATAGAATAAATTTCTGACTTCTGTATTATGGAATGTAAAATTTACTACTCTGTTACTACAAAACTCTGTTACTAGGGCGTAGTAATAGAGTTGTTAAGATGGCAACAGAGTTGAATATGCCTATGTTCTTTACTTCTTTACTTCTTGGACTTAAATTTTAGTAAGCTGAGACTATATGGGTCGCTATCAAATTTTGCGCAGATAAACTGTACTATGTAATATTACTATATGTTAATTTGTTAGATATTTATACGGTCATATGTTATAATTAGGTTAGCTGTCTGTCAAAATTCTAGAAGTAACAGAGTTGTTTTTTATTGTAAATTAATGATTGTTAAACTTAAAAAAAAATGAAATTCTAAATGTAATTATAAGATAGAAGATGTAAGATTTAATCAACACTAATGCCAAAATATTTGTCAATGAATTTTTTAATTTCGTAATAAAAGGTAAAACAATGATAACAGAGTTGTATTTTTTTACACCCTTGCCCACAAAATCATGAATTATTTATAAACCATTAGTTTAACATCGCGGCCGACTATAAGAAACCAAAGTTCAATTGTTTTAACAACATAGACAAAAAAAGTTAAGTTTAAATATTTTTAGTTTTTTTTAATGATTTAATTATTTTAAGTAACGGTTACCTGCGCAAAATTTGACAATGACCCTTATTCGATAATAGATTTAATCCAGTCAACGTATCTGGAAACTCTTATGTGAACTTCGGGAAGAGTTCCTGTTTCGCAATTTGAAGTCCCAAATGATACAATTCCATATACAACTGATATTCCAATCTTATTATTACGTTGTTGTAAAGGACCACCGGAATCGCCCTTAAATAAGTATTTCCTTAGATAAGATTCTAACGAAATTATGTATTGCTTACTTGACATGAACTAGTATTTGGAGCTCCAACGCAAATATATATCGAATCGTCTATTCTATCCGGTAATCCTCTTTTATACCCTTTCAATTTATCTTCGCATTCTGCATGTCCAATAACTTTTAAAATGGCTTTCTGAAGTGTTGAACTTGGTTCGTGTGTATTTTTAGTTACACCCCAGCCTGCGGCAGAATATAGTTCGTTTAGAGGAATTTCAGATTTGGTATTTAAACATGCTGGAACAGTATAAGGATTAATGTCGACTGGTCTTTCCAATTGAGCTATTCCAACAGCTCGATAAATTGTCGGATAATTGTAATCTGGATGTATAAACGTTTTTTGTATTTTCACATCGCGACGATAAGGTCCAACTTCAGCTGCGCCAATATTAAGATCACCTAGGCGAATCAATTTTGCATCTCCACTAAAACATTAAAAATAATTAAATATATACACGTATATATTATATATATATATATATATATATATATATATATATATATATATATATGTATATATATATATATATATATATATATATATATATATATATATATATATATATATATATATATAATATATAAGATAATTTTATTACACATAGCTATTTCGCAAACATCTACCAGAAGTTAAAACGTGTTACTTGCTGATTAAGATTCCACCACATTCCCAAGTGGTAACATTATTTTCTTGCTGAAAACCTATAGCCACCTAAAACCATACAGAAAAAATATTAATATTTAGTAGATTTCATAATTTAAATTAAATGAAACTAAATATAAAGGGTTGTTTATATACAAACCATATGAGGAAATTCCATCGGCAGAGCTGGACGCTTTCCGTTATTGAGAACTACTGGAATGGCAGGTATACCGCTAATCTCATAATATTCTTTGCAATCTAAAAACAAGTTTTTAATTCAACAATGCTCTCGAAATGAAAATTAATAATAGTTAACTTACAAATATCTTTGTCGTCTGGTTTCGGTTTTTCTATGACGGTAATACATTCACCTTTTTCGTTCTTGAATTTGCAAGTCTCGTCCAAATTCAGAGACCCTGCTTTGCAACTGAAAGTTGCTAACAATATAAGTCCACAAGTAAATGGAATGTGGTATCCCATGATCAATGTTATGCGTCGTAATAAAATCATTGACAAACGGCAACAATATTTATACGCTTATTAATTTAAATACTGTGGAAAAACCAAAGCAAATAAAGTCAGGTCAGGGTCATAAGATTAAGAAGAATAGATACAGTATTCGTTAAAATATAAGTATTTAAAATACCGACAATAATATTTTCAATTTATTTAATTGTTTCATATGTGATTCATGCAGATCCACTCTAATGATCTGATAATCTACAGCGTTTAGCCCCACAACAAATAATGGTTGTTGGGTTTAAACACCACAACAAATTATGGTTGTTGGGTTAACAATCTTTGCCAACCGACTCTCAGTCGGCACTTAATTCAGTGGCGACAGCGCCGACGAGGCTGAGGAATTTTCAGACGAAACATTAGTTGTCACCCATGGCAAAGATGAACAAAGGGAATCTTGTCTTTCTTATAACTAGAAAGTGCGGTATTTTTTCTTATTTTGAATCGAGAGGTCGTGCTACCGCGCGATATGTAGTCTGGGTTTATCTGCTCTAATATAACCTAATCTAACCTTCTTATTTTGAAAGGAGTAATCCGCGCGCAAATTCCAAGCGCCAGACTCCATCTTTGGCACGGGTGATAATTAATGAATACTGATTTTCAGTTGCCCTCCTGTGGACCCCACGTTGCTAAATACAAGCCCATATACCTTTGCACCAGATCATATGATATGCCTAAGTACATATATTGCAATATAAATTTAAGTTCGATCTAATATGTTTATAAAGTTGTAGTTTCATTGTCATTATAGAAATTTACATAAAATAGAAATATATTTATTAAAATCGTTTTATTTAACATTTACTCTATGATAGATTTAATCCAATCGACATATCTAGAAATTCTTGTGTGGACTTGAAGATTTGCTCACTCACATCCTGTAGGGCCAAACGCTATAAGTCCATAGACCACAGAAACTTTCTCATTTATTTGTTGTAGGACCGCCAGAGTTACCCTAAAATAATAGTTTTCTAAAATCTGCAACTCATGGCAAAACAGTAGTTACTTACTCGACAAGTATTTGTATTTGCAGCACCCACGCAAATATATAAAGAATCGTCAATACCATTTTACAAAAGTGTTTTGGAAATTGAGTTGCCCAATTTATCTCTCTCTCTACATTCTTTGTTTTCAACAATATTGATAACAATGTTCTGTAGCGTTGGACTTAAAGCGTTAGCGTTACAATGTTCTGTACCGTTAAACTTTCACCACTTTGGGGAATACCCCAGCCTGAGGCAGGATATAATTATTTTAGAGGAATTTCAGTCTTGGTATTTAAACACGCTGGAACGCCAAATGGATATCTACTGGTCTATCCAACTGAGCGATTCCAACATCAGGATAATATGATTTAACTTTGCAGTCACGATATATGAAAATCTTTTGTATAGTAAAATCTTGTCGATGAGGCCCAGCGTCGGATTTAATATTTAGATCACCGTTTTCGGATAAATCCTGCTTCATGACGTTCGCTGCGCAAACAAATACCCGAAGTTAAAATGTGCTGTTTCCTTATTAATATTCCACCACAAGACCAATTAGTAACATTCTGATTAGATGTATAAATAATTGACAACTGGTAACAATATTTTTACGCTTATTAATTTATATACTGTGGAGAACCCAAAACAAATAAAGCCAGGTCAGGGTAATATGTTAAAAGGAATAGATACAGTATTCGTCAAAATATAAATATTTAAAATACCGACAACTATATTTTCAATTTATTTAATTTTTTCATATGTGATCCACGCAGATCATCGATCTCTAATGATCTGATAATCTACATCGTTTAACCCCTCAAAAAAATAATGGTTGTTGGGTTTAAACACCACAACAAATCATGGTTGTTGAGATAACAGTCTTTGCCAAGCGACTCTCAATCGAAACTTAATTCAGTGGCGACAGCGCTGATGAGTCTCCATACGCCATATGGTTTGGACGAGTGAATTTTCAGACGATACATCAATGTCACCCGTGGTAAAGATGAAGATTGGTAATTTTGTCTTTTTTATAACTAGAAAGTTCGGTAAATTTTGTTTTTTTGGATCGAAAGGTCGCGCTACCGCGCGATATGTGGTCTGGATTTTTCTGCTCTAATATAACCTAATCCAAACATATTATTTTGAAATGAGTAATTGGCACGCGCGCAAATAAAGTTGTAGTTTCATTATCATTATAGAAATTTACATGAAATAGAACATGAAATATTTGTTAAACTCGTATTACTTAACATTTACTCTATGATAGATTTAATCCAATCGACATATCTAGAAACTCTTGTGTGAACTTCAGCAAGATTTGCTCGCTCACATTCTTTACGGCCAAACTCTATAAGTAAATAGACAAAAGAAACACCGTTCTCATTTATTTGTAGTAAAAGTCTGCCAGAGACACCCTAAAAAAAGATTTTCTAAAATATGCAATTCAAGGTAAATCAGTTGTTAGCTTAAAAGTTGCTTCTTTCTCAGTATTAGCCCCAGTATTTTTTTTCAAATGATTCTTAGACAAAAATGAGCACGATTTGCAGCTTACCTCAACCACTTGATACCGTTTCTAGACTCACACTGAGATTCAATAATAAAAAACAATATCCCCTCTGTCAGAGTTTGTTAAAAATGATACGTTATTCTTCATTTTGAGTTTAAATTAATTTTCGAACTATTCCCGACAATGGGGTGTATTCAACGGCACAAAATTCACCCAAAATTCAACACAAAATAAGGCAATAGGCTCGAGTGTTTGGTTTGAGTGCCTGCGTAGCTTGAAATTCAATTTTTAAATCAGCAACAGACGATTTAATACTCTCATTTTTCAAAAAGAACATGATCCTTGAATTGAATCATATCTAATATCGGCTCATTTGTGCGATCATAGTAACTGTTTTGGAAAGTGGCATATATGTAATAAACTTGTGCATAATCACCACTATCCATATTAAGATTTAAGTTTTCATATGGGTATGAATCCGATGTCAATTTTCATATTTCGCAGCGATGCATTATCAAACTCGCAGGCGTCTTTTACATGTGCATCCGTTCGTTCCTCTGGAAGTGCAATTATAATATATCGGGGCTTCTCCAGAGCTGTAGATGTTTTTACAGACCAGATGTCTCTGTCGATATTTTTTAAAGCAGGTAGTACATGCAACTCCCACTTACGAAACAGTATTAATATCGGTTTATCTTCATTTACATCCAATACATTCAATTGAACTTCATCGTTGAGTTGGATATGGGGAATCCGCCAGTAAATTTGATCAATATTAAATCTAATATTTGCATCTCCTTTGTAGCAGTTCACGTCAATTCCAGCTCGTAGTAGAATTAATTCCTGCTTTACATTAATTAACATTTTTGTATAAACCTCAGCAAAACCCAATAAATATTTCAATGTATTTAGAGCATACAACGTTTATTTTTGTAGTGGGAGGCGAGGAGTGAGGAGGGTCCAGAACATACTATCTTTCCCTACTTCGGACTTTAACCACTTTTTGGGTATGCCCCAGCCTGAGGCAGAATATAATTCTCTTAGAGCAGTGTTTTTCAACGGGTGGTTTTTACTCATGTTGTTACTCTTGACAGTAGTAGACAACATCGTCTTATATTGAGTGGTCTATAGTTGAATTATCAAGCAAAGCCGTTTTACGAGAGAACAACCTTAAAGATGCATACAAAGTAAAAAAAAAACTAAAATCATTCTATTTCAATATGTTATATTTATTAAGAAAAGATTAATAAACCTTTTTACGGTTAGTTAAGCGCACGCGTATCCGCCAAGTTTGAATGCCGGAATATGAAAAGTTTCGTGCACATATTTACTCATAACAGGCGCACAAAAATAATTCTGTGAAAAATGAAAAACTATGAAAAGGTCTATTCAAGGTTTGATAGAACACAAATTAGGTTAACACAAATCAACAAATACCTGAATAATTAATGTTACGAGGAATAGGCACACATTCACATTGATGTGATGGTTTGGCCTGTTTCTTGTAAATCGCGCATTCGTTTTTGCTACACATAGAACTAAATTGCTTTCTAAATATAGGCTATTTCTCTGTTTGAGCCATTGAGGAAAACGTCAACTCGCACAAATAGGAAGTGGCAAATGGAATCAAACACTTCAAAGCTTCTCTGGTTAATTGCGGATATTCTGTTTTCCTCTTTAGCCAAAAGCTATCCAAAGATAGACGTGAATTCCAATTGTAACATTCCATCAACAGATTTTCTTTTGATTGGTTCCCAAACTTGCCGCGTCTGTAGCTGCTTTTAAGAACGGATTTATGATCCACCTTTTCCTAGTGTTTTCTGAAAGTTCTCTGAGAAATAATGACACAATTCTTCTTTCAAATTCTGCAATATAATTTCCATGCCAGGTATACATGATTTGATATTTATCTCAGACCCAACTTGTCCAATAAAAGACTGAGTAGAAGAAAACCACGGGTTTATTTCTTTCGTAAAGCCATGGAATTTGTCTTCGGTAATGGAATTTTCATTCCTCCCTTTTAGGCTTTTATTCAAAGTGTTTACATGCTCGAATAGGTCAGAAAGAAAAGCTAGTTTCAAAAGGAATTCCGGGTCATAAATAAATTTGGTATATTCGGACTTGACTGGTGATTGGTGCAGGGAACCCATATCTTCACAAATGTTTCGAAATAAACGTGAGTGTAACGCTTTTCCTTTAATAGAATTTACTAATTTTATAATTATAATAAGAACGTCATAGTATTCCTGTGGTTTTGGACGCAAGAGCTTGACGATGAAGAAAAAAATATCGGTTTATCTTCATGCATTCCATCAAGCGTTTGGCATTAGTGCTTTAAGTCTGGTAATAATTTCGCTTTTACATAGAGTAAATACCCATGCATTTCTCCGCCCAATCTATATGGAAGTCTTGTATACATATTATATAAGCACGGACCAGTTGTATTCGTAGGCAGAGCTTTATAAAACACTATTTCTTCCATCAATCTCTCATTGGTTTCAAAACGCACAAAAGCTACAAACTGCGCACAATACGCACCGTAATATCAGTAGATTCATCAAACTGGAGGGATACAAAAGTACTTTCTTTTATTTTTTCTATGACTTGATCACGAATGTCTGTTATGTGTAGGTAATTACGTATTATCTAATATATTTATATATATATATATATATATATATATATATATATATATATATATATATATATATATATATATATATATCCGAGTAATCCGAATAGCCGATATCTAATTATAAGAATAAGTAAAAATGGTAAAAAATGTTTTTAGAATCTTAGATAAAACATTAATGTCCTTAAAAACTAGGTTTTAAGAGTTGAAAATTTTAGAAACGTGTTCGGCTTTTCAAATAGTTCATTATTTAGTAACCCTAATGAAGAATTGATGAAACATTGTAAAGATTTACATCTAAAACTCAAATACGATTCAAGGAATGAAGCCGATATTGACGGTATTGATTTGTACAATGAACTGAAATTTGCATTTTGAAAAAAATCAGTCTAGTTATCCATATACGCTTTTGCAATAGCTTTTTACAAATAATTTAATATCCACTTTTTCAAATACATTAAATGCATTAAGAAATAGTATATTTTACAGCAAGAGATGAAAGTGGCGTTTTCTTTGGTGAGGTGGGAGTTTGCTCACGAGCGCCAGCGAGTTAGCAAACTACACCGAACGGCATTGTGAGTTTTGCACGCGGGCGGTGAAGCGCCCAGCGGCGGGCCTGGATAAGTGGTATGGTTATATCTGCTCTACTATAACCTAATCTAACCATCTTATTTTCAAATGAGTAATTCGCATGCGCGCCAATTCCAGGCGCCAGACTCAATCTTTGGCACGGATGATACCTAATGTATACTGATTTTCAGTTGCCACCCTGTGGGCCCCACGTTGGGGAACACAAGCCCATACATTTGCACCAGATCATATGATCTTATATGTTGATTAAGTTGTAATTTTTTGTCATTACCGAAATTTACATAAAATAGAACAATATTTGTTAAAATCATTTTACTTAACATTTACTCTATGATAGATTTAATCCAATCGACATATCTAGAAATTCTTGTGTGGACTTCAGGAAGATTTGCTAGCTCACATTCTTTAGGGCCAAACTCTATAAGTCCATAGACAACAGAGACTCCGTTCCCATTCATTTGTTGTAAAGGACCGCCACAGTCACCCTAAAATAATATTTTTCTGAGATATGCAATTCAAGGTAACACACTTGTTACTTACTCGGCAAGTACTTGTATTTGGAGCACCCACGCATATATATAAAGAATCGTCAATACCATTTGGCAAAAGTGTTTTGGAAACTGACTTGCCCAATTTATCTCTACATTCTTTGTTTTCAACAACATTGATAACAATTTTCTGTAACGTTGGACTAACACTTTCACTACTTTTGGTAATGCCCCAGCCTGAAGCAGAATATAATTCTTTTATAGGTATATCAGCCTTGGTATTTAAACACGCTGGAACGGCAAATGGATTGATATCTACTGGTCTATCCAACTGAGCGATTCCAACATCATGATAATATGATTTAACTTTGTAGTCAGGATGAATGAAAATCTTTTTTATAGTGAAATCTTGTCGATGAGGTCCAGCGTCGAATTTAATATTTAGATCACCCAAACGTACAAATCCTGCTTCATGACGTTCGTTGCGCAAACAAATACCAGAAGTTAAAATGTGCTGCTTGCTTATTAATATTCTACCACAAGACCAATTAGTAACATTATGATTAGATGTATAACCTGTTGCTACCTAAACACAAAAGCAAGAATTGGAAATCTATTCATAAATTTTTAACAAACCACAATTGAATTTAATGTATGGGATGGTTGCGACCGTTGTACTTTGTTGTAATCCATATTTACACTAAATTGAAAAATTCACTATATTTTTACCACACTTAATATCTAAAAATATTCATAACTTGTTATTCACAGTTATATAAATTTAAACACCTAACACGACTCGAATTTCGACTTGAAAATGCCAGTGGAAAATCGAATCATCTTTAAATTTATATAACTGTGTATAACAAGTTATTTTTACGTATTCTTTAAGAGAGGCGTTAAAAGTTGAAATTGAAAATACGCCGTTAACATTTTTCTATTTCCGTTAATAATAAAAATAAATAAATAAATGGAGATACGGTGACTAGTATATCTTTTATTCTATTTTAAATATTTTCATTAAATTAGCGAAAATAAAGAAATTTTAACGCGCGGCGTCTTTTAAACTTTTAACATGTCTCATACAGAATGGAAAGATGTGGTTAAAACAGTTCAGTTCAGTATTCAAATGAATTTAGTAATATAAAACCTA
Organism: Phosphuga atrata; assembly: GCA_944588485.1. NCBI lineage: Eukaryota > Metazoa > Arthropoda > Insecta > Coleoptera > Silphidae > Phosphuga > Phosphuga atrata. The sequence goes on from OX155895.1 coordinate 32,490,721, forward strand.
CAAACAAACCATGTGAGGAAATTCCATAGCTAAAGCTGGATGTTTTCCTTCTTTAAAAACTAATGGAACGTTGGATTTTCCAATAATCTCAAAATAATCTTTGCAATCTAAAAACAAGTTATTAATTCAACAATACTCTCGAAATAAAAATGAATAATAGTTAACTTACAAATATCTTTGTCGTCTGGTTTCGGTTTTTCTATGGCGGTAATACATTCACCTTTTTCGTTCTTGAATTTGCAAGTCTCGTCCAAATTCAGAGATGCTGCTTCGCAACTGAAAGTTGCAAACAATAAAAGTCCACAAGTAAATGGAATGTGGTATCCCATGATCAATGTTGCGTTGTAATGAAATCATTGACAACCGGCAACAATATTTATACGGTTATTAATTTAAATACTGTGGAAAAACCAAAACCAATAAAGCCAGGCCAGGGGCATAAGATTAGGAAGAATAGATACAGTATTCGTTAGAATATACCTATTTAAAATACAAACAATTATATTTTAAATTTATTTAATTTTTTCATATGTGATCCATGCAGATCGCTGATCTCTAATGATCTGATAATCTACATCGTTTAACTCCACAACATATAATGTTTGTTGGGTTAAACACCACAACAAATCATGGTTGTTGGGATAACAATCTTTGCCAACCGACTCCAAGTCGGCACTTAATTCAGTGGCGACAGCGCCGAGGAGGCTTCATAAGCCATATGGTTTGGACGAGTGAATTTTCAGACGAAACATTAGTTGTCACCCGTGGAAAATATAAAGAGATCTTATCTTTCTTATAACTAAAAATTACGGTATTTTCTCTTATTTTGGATCATGGGGTCGCGCTACCGAACAATACATGGTCTGGATATATCTGCTCTAATATAACCTAATCTAACCATCTTATTTTGAAATGAGTAATTCGCACGCGAGCAAATTCCATGCGCCAGACTCCATCTTTGGCACGGGTGATAACTAATGTATACTAATATTCAGTTGCACCCCTACCCTCGATGGGCCCCACGTTGGGGAACCACAGCTCACACCATCATCAGATCATATGATACGCCTAAGAAAATATATTTCTTAGCAATTTATATTTAAGTTCGATCTAACATGTTTATAAAGTTGTAGTTTTATTGTCATTATAGAAATTTACATAAAATAGAACAATATTTGTTAAAATCATTTAAATTAACATTTACTCTATGATAGATTTAATCCAATCGACATATCTAGAAACTCTTGTGTGGACTTCAGGTAAATTTGCTCGCTCACATCCTGTAGGACCAAACGCTATAAGTCCATAGACAACAGAAACTCCGTTCTCATTTATTTGTTGTAAAGGACCGCCAGAGTCACCCTAAAATATTACTTTTAAAAGATATGCAATTCAAGGTAAAGCGGTTTCTACTTACTCGACAAGTATTTGTATTTGGAGCACCCACGCAAATATATAAAGAATCGTCAATACCATTTGGCAAAAGTGTTTTGGAAATGAACTTGCCCAATTTATCCCTACATTCTTTGTTTTCAACAATATTGATAACAATTTTCTGTAGCGTTGGACTTGAGCTTTCACCACTTTTGGGAATTCCCCAGCCTGAAGCAGAATATAATTCTTTTAGAGGAATTTCAACCTTGGTATTCAAACACGCTGGAACGGCAAATGGATTGATATCTACTGGTCTATCCAACTGAGCGATTCCAACATCATGATAATATGATTTAACTTTGTAGTCAGGATGAATGAAAATCTTTTGTATAGTGAAATCTTGTCGATGTGCCCCCGCGTCGGATTTAATATTTAGATCACCCATACGGACAAATCCTGCTTCACGACGTTCGTTTCGCAAACAAATACCAGAAGTTAAAATGTGCTGTTTGCTTATTAATACCAATTTGCTTATTATTAAGACCAATTCGTAACATTCTGATTAGATGTATAACCTATTGCTACCTAAATACAAAAGCGATAATTAGAAATCTATTCATAAATATTTAACAAACCACAAATGAATTTAATGAATGGGATGGTTGCTACTGTTACTATGTTGTAATCCATATTTACACTAAATTGAAAAATTCACTATGTATTAACCACACTTAATATCTAAAAATATTTATAACTTGTTATTCACAGTTATATAAATTTCACGTCCCAAATTTCTACTTGAAAAGCTAGTGGAAACTCCAGTCGTGTTTAAATTTATATAACTGTGCATAACAAGTTATATAATATTTTTACGAATTAACGGGTCGATTTTGTTAGAGGGGCGTTGAAAGTTAATTGAAAATACGCCGTTAACATTTTTCTATTTCCGGTAATAATAAAAATGAATAAATAAAATAATAGAGATACGGAGACTAGTTTATCTATTATTTTATTTTTAGTATTTTTATTAAATTAGCAACAATAAGGGAATTTTAACGGCGTCTTTTGAACTAACTTTTAACGTGTCTCTTAAAGAATCGACCCGAAGGTGGTTAAAACATAGTGATTTTTTTTCATTTCAGTGTACAAATGAATTTAGTAATATAAAAGCTACAAACAAACCATATGAGGAAATTCCATAGCTAAAGCTGGATGTTTTCCTTCTTTAAAAACTAATGGAACGTTGGATTTTCCAATAATCTCATAATAATCTTTACAGTCTGAAACAATGATTTTATTATAATAATGTTATGGAAATAAAAGTAAAAACATAAATGTAGTACACTTACAAATATCCTTGTTGTCCGCTTTTCGTTTTTCTATGACGGTAACACATTCGCCGTTTTCATTTTTAAATTTACAGGTTTCATCGAAATTTACAGACGCGGTTTCGCAAGTGATAATTGCAAAGCACAAAAGCGCAGAAGTAAACGTAATGTGGTGTCGCATGGTCAATAGTCCGTCTCTGACTGAATAATAGTACTCGAGTAGCGACAATATTTATACACTTTCAGAAGAAATAACAAATAAAGAAATATCTATTAAAATGCCTACAATGATTGGGTGATCAGGGTCATATGCAGAAATTAACAATACATTTTGTATGTTTTTTTACAGAAAACGATGTAATGTCTGAAAAATATTGACGTTGTTTATCGTATGTTTACGTATACATATAAATAATAAATCAAAGCAGTAAATGATGTTTTAACGTTGTTTGTCGTTAAAAAGGTGGTTAACGTCAAGAAATCACTGTGAAATCTACAATAATAGCTGGTTTTACAAATGATTATGCTATATTCAATTTTATATTTATTGGAATATTTATCACCAAAAAATATAGTAGCATTAGTAAAATAATAGGCCATATTAATCTAATATAATTACTAAAGTTGGAATTGGTAAAACCATCCTACGTTATAGATAATCATACAAACTTAAAACAATCGGAACAAAGCCTGAATATATAAATATATTCACTGTGTTCCGATTGTTTTGAGTTTGTATGATAATCTATAACATAGGAAGGTTTTATCAATTCGATCTTATCATTTCAATGAATAACCTGCTAAGTTCATGTCTCTCTCACAAAATGTCAAATTAAAAATATCTAACCCTAATCACCCACATGTGTTTCAAGTAAGTGGTTTACAAATTGTTGTTCATGGAAGCAAAGCTGTGCTAATGAGAGATAAATCTCGAAACGCGTCCACATACGCTATCCACTTAAGGTATCGGAAAGACATGATTTTAAAAACATTGTTATTTTTATGGTTGTTGTTGAGTCTAACGAAGGTGGACTGAAAGCTATTACATAACTAACAAATTTCATATGAGATTTGTTTCGGTAGTCCTAAAAAGACTCAGTAATTGTTATAGAGCTCCGGAAAGGTTGAATATATTTATATATTCAGGCTGTGTTCCGATTGTTTTAAGTTAATATAATTACTAAAGTTTACTAAAGAACATGTTGTAAGTAAATGTATATGGGTCACTGCATGTCAAATCGACCAATTATAAGACAAAGGAAAAAACTTAAAAAAACTTTTTCGAAAATTCGAACACTACTTTTTCAGTTTTTCAATATTATTTTTTAAATATCCAGAAAACTATTATAGTTACAAAAAAGACCATGGACTCGCTTAAAAAGGATAAAAAAGTTTCAAAATTTTGGTTTTATTTAATTTTAAAAATTGAATACTTAAATCAAAAACTTAAACTTTTATTTTTGATGAATTTTTTGATACCTCTAACTGTTCTTAAAAGGTCACGAAATTTGCATAGAGTTGATTTTTTTTTTTTTTTTTTAGATATCAATTTTTTAATTTTGAAAAAAAAATCGCATTTCTTAATAAAATAATCTTAAACAAATATTCAATTATGAAATTTTCAGCAATAAGTATAAAATTTAAGACGTTAAGGAAAAAAGAGTAATTACATTACTAAAATTTATTTCTTAGGGAAGGATTTTCTTCTTCGAACTCAATAAACATTATTTTAGGTAAGTCGTTTTTTGAGCAATTCCTTTTTCTTAACCTGATAGAAGTTAGAATGATATCAATGTGGAAAACAAAATTTAATCGTCGCGACCTCCAGAGGGATCCATAGAGATTTTTTTTTTTGGTCATCGAATCCATACAAAATTTAAGGCTTTTCGTGTGTAAGTATCAGGTAGCACAAAATGTTGGCTCGCAAATTAAAATAGTTTGCTCACCACTGCTCCAGAGGATGGTTCGATGGTATTTCCTTAACTTAAGGCTTCCCAAGAATATCATATTTTCCGGCTAATTTAGGGACGCTGAAAACTAGAAGTCTCTGCGATAAGCCGTTCAAAAGTTATGACATGGTGAAATCTGCAGAAAATGCGAGATAATGTATTTTCTTAAAATCGTTATTTATTAAGTGAATCGAAAAAGTTGAAAATTTCAAAGTGTGTTCTCCCTGCTGGTTGCTAATGTAGTAATTGCATTTTTCTAGCCGCTTCCATTCGCGAGATATGACGTGAAATTTCGGGAACATTGGTCGGTCGAGCAGAGAACTGGGAAACCAATTGATATTTTTCAGGAAATCTAAGTGCGCCCGTAGGCAAATGACCTCCTGAAAACGATGCCGCAATCCGTTTTTATTATCTGCAACGGTTCATGAGATATAGACTCATGAAGTCGAAATTCTGTAAAATTTGGATTCCGAATTTCTCAATAAAAAGTTGAATCGTTCCGAACAATTTACATATCGCTTTGCTCGTTTTGTCGTCTAGTTTCAATTTGCCGAAAATGGTTTCTTTGGGATTCGTAGTTTCAGAGAGGTTTGAAAAACCCAGACGGCGAAAACGAAGAGACAGCGATATATAACAGCGAAAAACTATATATCTTGTTTATTTGTAACTTTAGAGCGAAATAAACTAGAAAATCGTTTTCAGCACTTCGATTTGCTTCGGGTAACCAAAAAAAATCAGCAAAAATTTTCATTTCGGTCGAAAAAATGTGCTTTTTCGGTTTTTTTCAATTAAATCAAAAACGGTAAAAAACATCGAAATCATTTTCGGCACACAGAAACTACTCGACAAGACGAACAAGTCGATATTTAAATTGTCCGGAATGATTCAATAATCCGTCGAGAAATTTCAAACTGAAATTTTACTTTCTCGATTTTACAAGTCGATATCTCAGAAACGGTTGCAGATAATCAAAAACGGATTGCGACCTCGTTTTCAGAAGGTCATTTTCCTATCAACACACTTAGATTATCCGCGGGAAACTCAATAATTTCCAAGATCTCTACTCGAGCGCCGAATTTTCTTAAAATTTTACTCAATTTTAACAGGCGATAGTAAACGAAAGGTGCTAGCGAAATATAATTTTTGGCCTCCTGAATTGTAAAGCTAGCTTTGACGTCGTGTATACGTCCGGCGAAACTACATTTTTACACACAATGTTGCAAAGTACGGCTACTAGGTATATAGTAAAGTGGCCAGTAAATTTTAACCTTTAAAGGATACTTAAAAAATAAATTAAGTATAAGGCTATATAATCTAATTTAGAAGCTTCTTTACACATACAACATATTTGACACGATAATGTAGAAAATAATGTACCTAATAAATTTATTAGTAAAAAAGTTTGTGAGTACAAACATTAAAAATTATATAATTTCCAATATTGTAAATAATCTAAATTTATTTGTTTCTTAAATAATAATTATCGCACAAAAAATCTTATACAAATTTCGTGAGGAAATGATTTTACAACGCTCCAGCTAAACGAGCTGTTGCGTTGTAAAATTAACGTTTCCGCACTCTAATGAAAATAAAAATAATGCATATTTGCAATCATCAGCAAAAATGCTTTCAGAAACGTTTTAAATTTTGCTATAACTCAAAAAATAACGAGTTTAGCAAACTCGATTTTCTTGCATTGTATCGATTGACTTCCCGGTTCGATTCTTTAATTAAAAGCCTAGAATTAGTCGGAAAATGTATATCATATTCCTAGATATGATATACATTTTCCGACTAATTCTAGGACGCTGAATCGATTGTTGCTTTTTGGAACTTTTGAACCGCGGAAAGAAGACTCTGTGATAAACAGAGTCTTCTTTCCGCGGTTCAAAAGTTATGACATCCTGAAATCTGCGGTAAATGCGAGAAAATGTGTTTCCTTAAAATCGTTATTGAATGGAAAATTTCAGTGTATCCGAAAGTGTTTTGCCTGCTGGTTTTAAATATACAAATTATGGAAATCTAAAAAATTTTATTAGCAAAATAGTAAAAAAGTAAAATATTGAACAGATTTAAAATTCTATCCAGGGCCCTGGATAGAAAGTAGAGCAGGGGTCGCGATGAAATTTTACACAAAATGTTGGGTCGCAAATGAAAATAGTTTGCGCACCACTGCTCTAGATGACAATAAAGATAACGACGTATTCATTGTGTTGGTAAAGCATTTTTTAATATATTGTTCACTTTTTTCAGTACATTGATTCTGTTCATCTGAGATAAAAGAAATATTTATTCCTTGAATATTTTCTTTCGCCCATCTGTATAGTTGTTTGGGTGTCTGGATTTGTTGAACATTTTTTTTTCCTTTGGTATAACTCTTATGATGAAAGAAAACTTCACACCAAAATTCATTCAAATCGAAAGGAGTTGATTCCAACTATTGGTCGATTTGACATGAAAAGATCCATATTATAGTTATTTTAATTAAGCTATGAATTAAACTACTATGTGGGTTTTTCCATGTCAAATCGACCAATAATTGGAATCAAGTCCTTTCGGTTTGAATGAATTTTGGTGTGAAGTTTTCTTTCTCTCTCGAATTTTAGTAATCTCTTAGTTGCTCAGCTTAAGATTCGCTTTTCTAATAAATGAACATGAGCAGCAGAAAAAACTTTTTTTCTGTCGCTGGTGGACCAATGAAATTCCTTTATTTTGACGAACAATGAAATTTATTTTGTGAAATTGTTATTAACCCATTTGATTCATATATTTCAATATTGTTATTAACCCAATGAATGTTGTCCATTCTGTTGTCTCAGAAATGAGATCTATTAATTCCTTCAATAATCACAATTACAAAAATAACCTTGTGCCTGTATTTATTTCATGATTGTTTTAGTGGAAACTAAATACTATCTCTATTATTTTATTTACCTATTTTTTATATTTTTATTTAGCGAGAATAAAAAAAATAATAACTGCGTCTTTTCAATTAATTGTTAACCTTTTCTTTGAGAATCGGCCGACCCGATTGTATGCACAAACAACAAAATACGTTATTTCATCTTCAACCCCAAAAAAGCAGCGCAATTTTCCATATTTTAAAGTTTAAACTTTAATTTGGCTTCTAAGAAAGTGATTTCTAGACATGAGGGCGAAGTCGAAGAGGTGAATCAGCAACAAACGTACTTAGATTGCCCTCCGTTTCAGCTTTCGAGAGACAATCGAGAACAACTGTCAGAGCATAAGGCGCATATAATTTCAGCAATTTCTTTTTAAAACGCGTAAGGATGCAGATTTATGAATACAAATTCAAAATCGATTTAATTAACATATAAAAATATGACCCATGATTTAACGAACACTGTATTTTTCTATATTTTTTTACGGTCTTTGTATGTTTTATTTGTTGTCTCAAAAATTCGGAAACTATATTAGACTAATTGAAACCTATTCAAAGACACAAGATCAACGCCATTGTAAGTTCGTAAAAATTAAAAAAAAGTATGCAGTCAGGGGGACCCCGTCAGGAACGAAGTTTCTCGCGCATTTAACAGAATCGAACAACTTCTATTTTCATATTTGAAGATGTAAAATTCTTATAAGAAATGAAAATAGGTCGCCACCAATGTTTCTGTCATGATGCAACAAGACATTTGGCATTGAACATTCATCATGTTCCTCGTTTGGGGCTTGGAATTATTGAGAACTTGGACTAATTACTTGCTGAGCTTCATCATTAACGGATGATTGAATTTGATTATTCAGAAAGGGACTAAATATTATTTTTTCAGTTTCTTCATTACTTTTGATTAATATGGTTGGTAATGAAACTTCTTTCGATGATTGTAAAGATTCAGGTTCAACATGTTGCCTCTTTGATTGAATTTTATCTCTGTATATTTTAACGCAATAAACGCCAGCATGTTCTAAATCTGTATTTTGTAAAAACATTTTTGGAACGCAGTTCCTTTAGGGAGGTGTCGGTATGAGCGATTCGGCAGAAAACGTATACGCCGCGTTAGTTTCTTTCTCTTTCTCTCAGTGTATATTTCTATATCGCGCTCTCTCTCTTTTATTACATGCCGCGTTCATTTCTTTCTCTTTCTCTCAGTGTATATCTCTATACCGCGCCCACTCTCTTTCGTTATATGCCGCATTAGTTTCTTATTATTTCTCTCATTGTATATTTCTATGCCGCGCGCGTTCTATTTCCTTCTCTTTCTCTCAGTGTACATTACTATAATGCGTGCTCTCTCTTTCTTTCGCAGAATGACAGACGAGCGTGGTTTATAACCTTAAAACTAACATCGGTCAAACATTGGCCCTCCTAAGGAAATCATTGGAAACCCCTGATCTAGGGAAAGCCCCCTTCAAGAGCTACTGATAATAATCGGAGTTTTCAAATGTTCAAGGCTCGTACAGTCTCGATATAAAAAAATAACAATTTGGTAAAAAAAACACCGTTTTTTTCGACGAAATTAAATTTTTGATTATAAACAAAAAGAAATAACTACTTAAATTATAAATCTCGGTAGAAAATTATTACGTGGACATCGATAGAGGAAAGAGTGGCCTGAGATTTACGAGCACGTTTTAAAAGTAACGGACATGCACATGAACATTCACAATTTTGCCAATTATCGTAATATGTTCTGGAATCTGGGACATGTTAGAGTTAATGGGAGTGTGCCAGCTGTAATATGTATTAAACTATTAAAGAAGAAGCCAAATGAATACGAACTCGATTTAGATAAAGATATCGTTGCTGTAACAACGGACGGCGAGAGCCGTAATAGTGGAGTTTGGTAAACTAATTATCTCTTTTCATCAACTATGTTATGCTCATTGCCTGCAGTTGGGTATATTAGATATTATATACGATAATAAAAAAATCTCCGTCCGAAAATTCAGAACAAATCTATGATTTGTGAAGGATAAGGAGGAGGAAGTTGAATAGGAGATGATTTCGGAGAATGAATAACATGAAGGTTTTATTGTCTTACTATCACTATCCTCTAATGAAAAAATTGAATTGTATCGAAATTTTAAACTAATCAAAAAGGTACGGAAAGTCGAAATCTAGTTTAAAGGCTAAAGGGGGTTCGACCAGTCAAAAAAATGAATTTTTTGATCTTATTCCTTTCTTATAACCAACCTTCTGTTCAGCTGTTTCTGTTACTACTACTAACTACTACTAACTGTTAATAACTTTTATCGAAAATGCAGGATCCCGCGAAATAGAATTTTTTTGATATCGCCCATACCGGGATCCCGCAAGGGTATGCGGGATTGAAATCCCTAAAACAAAGCATCGCAAATACCACAGCGACGATACAACGCACAACGAAAACAACACGCTACGAATACATCACACCAAAAAATAACACAGTGAAAAATAACAAGCGACAAAATATACGTATAAAATATCACGGTAAGGGGTCGTCCATTAATCACGTGATGTTTTTTAGCAACTTTTTTTGTAGTTACTCTGATTTCGTCATCGGGTGGATCAGCTTTAATTTTTTCATTTTCGGTTGTCTTTTTCTCACGTCTTGCAAAGGGGTTCGTAAAGATCAGCAACAGTGATCACATCTACGGTAAAAACCTACATTTGAATATTCACTTGTTTATTCTTTCAAAAAAAAACACACCACAGAACAACCATTACCGCCGTTTTTCTAAATTTAAAAGTATTCCTGTCGTTTCTTTTCGCGTTACAGGTTTTTCGGTACAATCATCCTTGATTGATTCCAAAGTTTTAAGAACTTCGTGCCAAGAAACTCTCAAACTTCTACATGCGTCCTCTTTAGCTGACCAACGTGTCAAATTTACTCTCTTTAGCGTTTTGCCTTTCCCAATATCAGTCATAAACTTTTGCCAGCGTTGTGTCGAATTTATAAAAATCTTAGTCTTAGATATTCCTGTTGCTAGATATTGACTGTGCTAGATGATTAATTTGATTTGATATTCAACATGACGAATCAATCAACAATGACGGATCGAATTCAGCTAACAGTTCCAAAATCATACAATAATTTCCGTTATTCGGATCACTGAACTTTTCATTTTTCCCTCTATAGCACACAACCGAAGAAAAATTAATACATATAAGAAATTGCATAACTCAATCAACAGAGGCGGTTTTTGTTTTCGGAGGCTCTTTCGTTTGTATCGCCGCTCTATATCTGTCTCTCTCAGACCTAATGCCACTACGCAGCGTATGCTCCAGCGTATGCTACAGCTCGGCCCCGTCGATCCTGCTTCGGACCAACCACTATTACGCAATTGTAGAAAAAAATGAATTTCTTATGTTATGTTAAGTTAGCGGGACTCCATTTTCCCGAGAAATGGGAAGAGTGGGATTTTTTTTTACAATCGTTAGCGGATAAAAAGCGGATTATTATGTGCCGTCGCGGATTTTTTTTTCCGCGATGGTTCTGCCAACTTAACAGAGGTGCGCTTGTGACCTGCGTGATGAGACGGGAAGGGGTACTGCGCTGCGATCGTTCCTGGTTCGACTACGGTGCCGCACCGCCCGTGTGACAACAAAACAATGTCTAAACTAGGAGACTGTGCTGGATTTACCAGCAGGCTGAGTAGGCTGGAGCCTAGGGCGGCAAATTTGGCACAACATTTTTTTTGTCGTACAGAAATTAAAAAGATTCATTCTTGTACACCTTAAAGTAAATGTTATTAGGTCCACACAAACAATTCAATATATAATATGTTTCACCAATTTTTGTTAAATTCATTTTTTTCTACAATTGCGTAATAGTGGTTGGTCCGAAGCAGGATCGACGGGGCCGAGCTGTAGCATACGCTGGAGCATACGCTGCGTAGTGGCATTAGGTCTGAGAGAGACAGATATAGAGCGGCGATACAAACGAAAGAGCCTCCGAAAACAAAAACCGCCTCTGTTGATTGAGTTATGCAATTTCTTATATGTATTAATTTTTCTTCGGTTGTGTGCTATAGAGGGAAAAATGAAAAGTTCAGTGATCCGAATAACGGAAATTATTGTATGATTTTGGAACTGTTAGCTGAATTCGATCCGTCATTGTTGATTGATTCGTCATGTTGAATATCAAATCAAATTAATCATCTAGCACAGTCAATATCTAGCAACAGCAATATCTAAGACTAAGATTTTTATAAATTCGACACAACGCTGGCAAAAGTTTATGACTTATATTGGGAAAGGCAAAACGCTAAAGAGAGTAAATTTGACACGTTGGTCAGCTAAAGAGGACGCATGTAGAAGTTTGAGAGTTTCTTGGCACGAAGTTCTCAAAACTTTGGAATCAATCAAGGATGATTGTACCGAAAAACCTGTAACGCGAAAAGAAACGACAGGAATACTTTTAAATTTAGAAAAACGGCGGTAATGGTTGTTCTGTGGTGTGTTTTTTTTTTGAAAGAATAAAAGTGAATATTCAAATGCAGGTTTTTACCGTAGATGTGATCACTGTTGCTGATCTTTACGAACCCCTTTGCAAGACGTGAGAAAAAGACAACCGAAAAGGAAAAAATTTAAGCTGATCCACCCGATGACGAAATCAGAGTAACTACAAAAAAAGTTGATAAAAAACATCACGTGATTAATGGACGACCCCTTACCGTGATATTTTATACGTATATTTTGTCGCTTGTTATTTTTCACTGTGTTATTTTTTGGTGTGATGTATTCGTAGCGTGTTGTTTTCGTTGTGCGTTGTATCGTCGCTGTGGTATTTGCGATGCGTTGTTTTAGGGCTTTCAATCCCGCATACCCTTGCGGGATCCCGGTATGGGCGAGATCAAAAAATTTCTATATCGCGGGATCCCGCATTTTCGATAAAAGTTATTAACAGTTAGTAGTAGTTAACAGAAACAGCTGAACAGAAGGTTGGTTATAAGAAAGGAATAAGATCAAAAAAGCCTTGGATAAATCAGGTAATGATAGCAAAGATCGACGAGAGAAGAAGGTACAAAAACATCTGTACAGATGAAGGAATGAGAGAAGAATATCGAAAGCTATACATGGTGTTAAGAAAAGAAACTGATTAAGCTAGGGAAAGTGGCTGGAAAACCCTCCAATGAAATGGTAGAACTGGAAAGATTAGGCAGGTATGACATTGTTTACACCAAAATAAAAGAGATTACTTGGAATAGAACATCAAGAGCAGTTTGTAGTAATGAAGTAGAAGACAGGAACGGAAAAGTGTTGAAAGACGAAAATACTGTATAAATCGGATGAAAATCCAAGGGTACTGGAATTGGAAAGAGAAGAGAAGAAAGTTCAGACAATATTTGATCCGGCATTATGATCGAGTAGAAAAAAGATCAATGAGAATGAGATATGAAAGCAGGTAAAGAACTGCTAGAGTGGAAGGAATTCCAGTAGAGATATTGAGGTGTCTTCAGGAAAGAGGAATGGGTGAATTAACATCTTTATGTAATGATATATATATATATATATATATATATATATATATATATATATATATATATATATATATATATATGAATCAGGAGTATGGCCAGCAGACTTCCTGAACACACTGATGATACCTCTTGTAGGACATGCAGCGAAAATATTATTCGCGTGTTAAATAGAAGGCTCGAGAGAATAATGGAAGAAAATGTGACGGATGAACAGTTTTGATTTAGAAGAGGAATGGGAAGAAGAGATGGGATTGGATGTGTAAGAACAATAGGTTAAAGGTACATTGAAAAAAAAAACATCTAAGTTTGTGTTTTGTTGACCTGGTAAAAGCATTTCATTGTGTACGGTGGGAAAAATTAATGGTTATTCTGAAAGAAAAAGGGGTGAACTGGAAGGACAGCAGGTTGATAAGACAGTTGTATTTGGGACAGCAGGTAGCTTTGAGAGTCGGTGGCAATATTACTGATTGGTTTGATCTGGGACAAGGTGTGAGACAAGAAAGTCCTTTATGCACCACCCTTATGTCCTTTATGTCCATTGTCCACCCCGTCCTTTATGTTCAATATATACGCAGAATCCATGGTGTCGGAATGTTGGAAAGGCAATAATGGCGCAAATATTATAGGAAGGAGAGATATATCCGTACGGTTTGCTGATGACACACTCCTGTTCGCAGATCAAGTTCGCAGACAATATCAGAAATGAGTAGGTTTTGGAAGGAGTAGGGGAAGGCAGATTTTATAAGAGACTATTTTGAAAAGAAAGAGATTGTCGCTTGGGCATGTGTTGAGAAAGAGTTGTTTGTTGAGAGAATTAATCGAGGGAACTGTGGAGGGTGTAGGGAATATATATGACGTAGAAATGAGATAGAGGTAGAGGTAGAAGATGAGTGAAAATGGTCGACGATCTGAAAGAAGGGAATGGATACTTGGATATGAAGAGAAGGGCTATGAATAGAGTTGAGTAAAGGAGGCAGGTTAGAATAATGGAACCTGCACATAGCAGAACACAAATGATTATGAGTAAAATGTCATGTTTAAAGTTGTAAATATTTATTACAACATAACAAGTACAAAAATAAATTTGCTTTACATTTTGGAAGTGTTTTCGCAAGAAACACAACATTCCCAAAGTGTCTTCCGCCAAACTACTTAGTATCTTATAGGCAAGAAAATCAGCATCGGAAATAAAGTGCGACGCTCTACTCGAAAGTAATTAACACCCGATCATTTCTTTACAAAAAAATTTTTTGAATGGGTCCCGCTAACTTTTTGTTAAGTTAGCGGTACCCCATTTTCCCATAAAATGGGAAGTGCGGGAAAATTTTTTCTTTTTACAATCGTTAGCGGATAAAAAGCGGATTATTCCGGTGCAATTATTTTCTCAATATAATTATTTTTAGAATGGGTCCCGCTAACGTTCTGTTAAATTAGCGGCATCCTATTTTCCCGGGAAATGGGAAGAGCGGGAATTTTTTTTCTTTTTATAATCGTTTGCGGATAAAAAGCGGATAATTCCGGTGCAATTATTTTCTCAATATAATTATTTTTAGAATGGGTCCCGCTAACGTTTTGTTAAGTTAGCGGCATCCTATTTTGCCGGGAAATGGCAAGGGCTGGAAATTTTTCCCCTTTCTTTTTACAATCGTTAGCGGATCCCTCACGTGGAAGTCACCTTGTCGCGGTGTGAGGGCTTAGTTTCGCAACATACCGTTGGACGTCACGACGGGAACAACTCCGGTCGGGGCGTTCGGCGGAGGGCGAACAACCAAGAACTTCCAAACCCTAAATCCCAAGGTGTCATGCGACCCGTGCCAAAGGGACTGGTTGATGGCCAAGGGCAACCGGCCATCGCTTACGGAGCCCCTCTGATACCTGGCTACCTCAGAGGGTATCCAGCCTTACCACTATCAAGCGGGGCTCTGATGTGGTGGACCTTTAGTTCCCTTGCGACTCGTGGGATTTATATGAATTCCTAAAGTAAAAATAATCCATGTATACGGGACCTAACCGACACAGAGAACAAGGAAGTCAGCCCGGATTCCCGGGAAGACGACCTTGA
This sequence comes from Phosphuga atrata, assembly GCA_944588485.1. NCBI lineage: Eukaryota > Metazoa > Arthropoda > Insecta > Coleoptera > Silphidae > Phosphuga > Phosphuga atrata. The sequence goes on from OX155895.1 coordinate 32,505,861, forward strand.
CCTCACACTCGTAGACATGAGCAGTCCAGCCATGTCTACAGAGGCAGAGGTAGATGTTCTTGTAGGGACAGAGGAGGACTTGCCGCCTCCTGTCACAAAACAAGAATGACCAGCAGGCGCACCAAAATAGCCCAAGTGAACATCCATCATGCCAAAGCAGCTTCAGCTGTGATGGCTAGGATGTTCACCAAGCAGCACCTAGGGCTAGCGCTGCTTCAAGAACCCTGGACCTACGGAGGTAAGATCAGAGGCCTTAGCAACAGGGAATGTAAGTTGGTATGGGACAGCCGTGAGGTCTCCCCTAGAACCTGCATTATGGTAAGAAATGGCATAAATTACTTATGTCTTTCAGAATTTTTAACGCGGGATTTAGTACCGATTCAGGCCCTCATCAAGATCGAGGGTCTCCACCGCGAAGTAGTGATCGCATCAGCATACTTCCCTGGCGATGGTAACAGCATACCACCCATTGAAGTACAAGAGCTGGTGGAACACTGTATTAGGAGAAGGCTGCCACTCATCCTGGAATGTGACGCGAACGCACACAATGAGATGTGGGGCAGCACGGGCACTAATAAGAGGGGTGAGTACCTTTTAGAATACCTCATTAAAGAGAACTTAATTGTGTACAACGTTGGGAACACACCAACATTTGTCACTAAAGTCAGAAATGAGGTACTGGATATTACGGTAGGTAGCGCTAACGTAAGTAAACTAATTAAAAAGTGGAGGGTTTCAAGTGAGCCCTCAATGTCAGATCATAGGATCATAGAGTTTGAGCTGGAAGGAGCGAGTGAGGAAAACACCCCCATTAGAAACCCCAGACAAACTGTGTGGCCTATGTTTAGTTCCCAACTAAAAGAAAACCTAGAGCAGGTGACAGTGCGGGGTAGTATCAAACACTACACCGTGCTGGAGCAGGCTGTAGGAGAAATAAATGTAGCAATCACCACGGCATTTGAATCCAGCTGCCCGGTAAAAACCGTGAAGGAGCATAAGGACGAAAAATGGTGGAACAAAAATTTGTCTACATTAAGAGCAAAAGTACGTAGGCTTTTCAACAAAGCCAAGCAATACGGAAATTGGCTAGAATACTCTGAGGTGCTTACCACCTACAACAAAGAGATCAGAAGGGCAAAAAGGGAAAACTTTAGGACCTTCTGTGAAAACATAGAATCCACGCCGGTGGCAGCTAGACTGCACAAAGCACTAGCGAAGGATAGAGTGGAAATGACAACCACTCTGAAGAAACCGGATGGGACCTTCACGGAGGATGAAGAGCAAAGAGCTCTCCTCCTACTAGAAACCCATTTTCCGGGATGTAGAGGATACAGGGAGACCGAGGGCTTGATGCAACCACGGAAACCAAGTTGGGCCGACTGGAAAAGGGCAGCGTCCATCTGTACGGAAAACCGAATCAGATGGGCTATCGGCACTTTCCAGCCTTTTAAGGCCCCAGGTGTGGACGGACTAGTTCCTGCCTTCCTACAAAAGGGAGAGAGAGAACTAATGCCGTATCTTCTAAATATCTTTAGAAGTAGCTTAGCGCTCGGATATATACCGGAGCTATGGAGAAGGGCTAAGGTGGTATTTATACCGAAGGTGGGGAAGAAAGACACCACTCAACCGAAGTCATTTAGACCGATTAGTCTAACATCTTTTATGTTAAAGACAATGGAGAAGGTAATTGATAATTACCTTAAGACTATAGTGCTGGTAGGTACACCACTACACAGGAGTCAGCATGCTTACAGAGCAGGGAAATCCACAGAAACCGCCCTGTATCAGCTGACAAACGAAATAGAAGCAGCACTAGAGATAAAGGAAGTAGCGATATGTGCCTTCTTGGATATCGAGGGAGCTTTTGACAACACCTCACACGAGGCTGTCAGGGCGGCCCTCGAAAGAAGGAATATCGACAGCACTATCTCAAAGTGGATGGGAGAAATGCTGAGAACTAGAACGGCGGAGACACAAGTGGGAAAAGACACCATTAAGATCTCCACAACTCGAGGGTGTCCACAGGGAGGTGTACTATCACCGCTAATGTGGAGCCTGGTAGTTGATGAACTACTGGTTTGGCTAAACGACCTAGACATCAAATGTCAAGGTTACGCCGATGACATAGTCATAATGGCCAGAGGAAAATTTGAGGGAACGCTCTGTGAAATTGTTCAGAGAGGCCTCAAAGTAACTAGTAAATGGTGTCAAACAGTGGGATTGAGACTCAACCCGAGCAAAACCACGGTGATACCATTTACTAGAAGAAGAAAACTAAACTGCCTACATCCCATACTCATAGATGGGAAGGCAGTAGAATACCAACAGGATATAAGGTATCTGGGTATCACACTAGATAGCAAACTCCTATGGAATAGACACGCTGAGGCAGTGGTAGGTAAAGCCAAACGCGCCCTAATGGTGTGCAGAAATCTGGCAGGAAAAACGTGGGGTTGTAACCCCACTATCCTGCGATGGATGTACACCATGATAGTGAGACCTGCAATCACTTATGGGGCGGTTGCGTGGGGAAGTAGAATCAAGCTGGCCTCTATGAGGAAACAGCTTGAGAAGATTCAAAGACTGGCGTGTGTCTGCATCACGGGGGCGATGGGGTCGTGTCCGACAGCAGCATTGGAGCTGCTGCTGGATCTGACTCCGCTGCACCTTGTGGTGGAGAGCGCCGCCAGATCGGCGATCGTAAGATTCAGCAAGGAAGGAATGGGCAGAGGTAAAATAATCGGGAGCAGAGACCGAAACAGCCTCGCTGCCAAGATCCCCTGGCTGGAAGTACGAAAAGACGAAATGGTATGCAAATACCACTTCGAGAAAAACTACACAACAATGTGTAGTAGTAAAGCCGATTGGAGCGACGAATCCTCAGCATACCACATAGCGCAAAATTCCATCAAGTGGTATACAGATGGTTCGAAGACAAAGGAAGGCACTGGTGCAGGAGTGTTTGGACCTCGTATCAGATACTCCGAATTCATGGGAACATCCCCAAGTATCTTCCAAGCAGAGGTACACGCAATCGAAAGATGTGCACAGTTTAACCTCGACAGGAATTACCGCAAAAAACGAATTGCTATCCTGTCAGATAGCCAAGCAGCCATCAAGGCCATTAGCTCATACACCATCAGATCCAAACTGGTATGGGACTGTGTGGGGAAGCTGAACAAGCTTGGCAGGGATAATAAAGTAACGCTATACTGGGTACCAGGACACACTGGTATAGACGGAAACGAAGAAGCCGATCACCTAGCAAACAAGGGATCCAGTATCCCCTTTATAGGTCCGGAACCCTTTTGCGGTATGAGCGTGAACACCATCCGCAAAAGTTTAGATGAAGAAATAAGAGGAAAATGGATGAAAACCTGGGAAGAACTTCCAGGGCTAAGGCAATCCAAACTGATGCTGGGATCTTTTAACCAGAAGAGAACTAAAGGTTGCCTGAAACTAAGCAGGAACAAGCTCAGAATTCTGACAGGAGCCCTGACGGGACACTGCAGACTTAGGAAACATCTCAAGGCCCTAGGCCTAGAGGAGGATGATGGATGCAGATTCTGTGGCTCAGCAGAGGAAACCCCCATACATCTGTTCAAAGACTGCGGAGCATTACTCCGCAAGAGACAGATGTACCTTGGGGCTCACTGCTTGAACACAGAGGAGCTGCAGGCCTTGAATCCCACCCAGATCCTGAGATTCCTAAAGGAATCAGGATTAGAGGAGGCGCTCTAAATGGGTAAGTACACCAACACTTGGAGGAGGAGGGTGGGGTACAATAGATCTATAAAGGTCGCAGTACAAGTCGTCACCACCATATCTACAATTTACAATCTACAATCGTTAGCGGATAAAAAGCGGATAATTCCGGTGCAATTATTTTCCCAATATAATTATTTTTAGAATGGGTCCCGCTAACGTTCTGTTAAGTTAGCGGCATCCTATTTTCCCGAGAAATGGGAAGGGCGGGAGATTTTTTTCTTTTCACTATCGTTAGCAGATAAAAAGCGGATAATTCGGGTGCAATTATTTTCTCAATATAATTATTTTTAGAATGGGTCCCGCTAACTTTTTGTTAAGTTAGCGGGACCCCATTTTCTCGGGAAATGGGAAGAGTGGGAAATATTTTTCCTTTTACAATCGTTAGCGGATAAAAAGCGGAATATTATGTGCCGGCGCGGATTTTTTTTCCGCGTTGGTTCTGCCAACTTAACAGAGGTACAAGCGCGGCCCGTCTACGGTGCGACGCCGCGCGGTAGCCCAACGCATCGTGTGACATGGCATATTGTAGGATTGTAAATTTGTATGTAGGATGACGTTGCGGCACCGCTTCGGCATACATAACGCATCGTGTGGCCTCGCCCTAATGTTGCGAACTGGTAATTCGGTATGGTGCTGCTCCAGGATCCGGACAATGGATGAATTAATTACACGCAAATATGTCCTTTATATATAATTAAATACTACTTATCTACTAACTAACAATAATTACTAACTAACAATAATACACTTAATTCTAAGAAACTTGTGGTCGAAACCCGGAATTTACTTCGACGAAAATACGGAGGTTCGTTTCCAAAACTCAAATTACTCTCTTGCTAGCTCAATTCTGACTGCCCCTTTTTAACTTCCCCTCTACCTCATCACCTCGGTCTTGGTGTGAGTCCTCCCCTAATCTTTATGGAAAATTTCCACAACTCATAAAACAAAATCCTCTCGGCGTCTCGGCACGATCCCTAAGTTCGAGCGTCTGCCCACATGATTTAGATAAACCAGACTAATGGTCGTAAATAAACAAAAACTAATCGGGTGTCCACTTAGGGTTCTTTGCCGACTCGTGAGAAACTCAAATTCGTTGAAACCAAAATCGCGAGATCACAACACTCCCTCACTTAATAAAAAGTTGGCGCTACTCAAAGTGACAAATTTTTCATATTTTGCCACCGCGTTGTCGTTGTCGTACGAATAATTTCTAGCAGCCGGTTCCTCTTTACAAATAACTTCATTTACAAAACATGTAGCTATCGTAGCTGATTCTATATTGGGAACCGGGATTGCTATTAAATATTTATAAATATTTACTCAAGGCATCCTGACACGTTGGTAAAAATCTGTTGCCTTGTTCGGATATAGGTAACGGCCCTACGCAGTCAAGGTAACACTTTTCAAACACTAATTCGGGAGTATCTGTAATAATTAAGGGTGCCCTATGAGTCTTATTTTGAACCTTATTTTGTTGGCACTGTCTACATTTTTTAACAAATTCTCTTACATCTGATTTTAAATGATCCCAATTATATTTGCGCTTAATTCTTTTGTACATTCGGCCTATATCTGGGTGTCCTCCGTGCCCACCGGAGGACACCCAGGAGGGTCATGATAGACCCAGGAGGGTCCACCGGAGGAGGGTCATGATATTCCGTTAAAATTGTATGTTCTTCATTTTCACTAAAGTTTTCCTTCCGGTCCTTGTTATGGCACATACAAATTTTGATTCCCGAATTTTTAAATCTATATCTTAACATTAGCCTAACCTTACACCACTTCAAATTGTTACCAAAATTACTCCCTAATAAATAATAAGTTTTTCTTTTAATTTTATCAAAATATAAAATATATTCTCATATGAAACCTTCAAAAGAGAATTGACTGACGGTACGAGACAAATAAGTTTCCTATTATTAGTGATATTCATTAAATAAACGATTCCCCGTGTACGTCAAGTTTGTCAAGGTCGTCTTGACATTGTAATTTATTTACGAAGTCAACATAGGGTTCTAATGGTCTCGCATTTTCGTCGAAATCTAAACAAAAATTTGCGTTAGCAGGCAAATCATCTAGAAGTGAATCTTGGCATTCTTGAATACCGTCGTCGGGTATAATCACATTACCTTCTAAATACTTGCAGAAAATTTCGTAATCGTTAATTACTTCATTTGTCAAATTAATACTACGACTAGGTTCTCTGATAATTGTTTGATCCCAATCTATTCTACTTAAAGCGTCCACCTTTTTATTGAATTTGCCGGGTTTGTAACTAACTTCGAAATCAAATTCTTCCAATTTGAGTCTCATTCGAGTTTAACGGGAATTTGGGGACTTAATATTTTTTAGGTAAACTAATGCCTTATTGTCACTGTGAACGAAAATATTGTTGCCAAACAAATACGGTCTAAAATAATTGCAAGACCAAACAATTGACAATAATTCATTTTGGCATGTGCTGTAATTTCTTTCGGCCTTATTGAGCGATCTTGATGCGTAAGCGACGGGCAGATCCTGACCTATCTGCGACAAAACACTACCGATAGCATAATCTGAAGCATCGGTCGTTAATATGAACGGTTTTGAAAAATCGGGATAAATCAAAATTGGCGAATTAGTTAATAAATGTTTTAATTCATCAAATGCAATTTGGCAACATTGCCACCATTGAAAATGCACATCCTTTTTTAACAAGCTATTTATCGGGGAAACAACCTTTGAAAAATCCTTAATAAATCGTCTATAGTACGAAGCCAAACCTAAAAACGACTTTACTTGTTTCTGACATGTGGTACAGGAATTTTTTTTACCCCTAAGATTTTATCTTCGTCAGGCAAAATTCCTTCATCAGTAATTTTGTGACCTAGGTATACAATCTCTTTATTTAGAAATTCGCATTTTTCCGGAGTTAATTTTAGGTTAAAAGTTCGTAATCTTTCAAAAAATTTCTTGCAATTTTTAGGGTTCCGTACCGAAAACGGAACCCTTATAGGATCACTTTGTTGTCCGTCTGTCTGTCTGTCTGTCTGTCTGTCTGTCTGTCTGTCTATCTGTCTGTCTGTCTGTCAAGACCTTTTTCTCAGGAACGCGTAGAGGTAACAAGTTGAAATTTGTATCAAATACTCGAGTCTGCGGTCTCTTTCAGCTGTGAAAAAATCAAACTTGTAAGTCAACGAGATCAAAAGATATGACCGTTTATGTCGCATATTTTGCGATTTCACGAGGGAATCAAAACCTATAGGGTACTTTCCGTTGACCTAGAATCCTGAAATTTGGCAAGAAGCGGTGTCTTACAGCACATGTCAAGGGAAAAATCTGAAAACCGTAAATATGTAGTTTAATTACAAGAAAAATGCGAATTTACTATTAGAAACTTATGAAAATTCACTAATGTTGTCGTAGTGGTATTGTCAGGCTCCAGAAGCATATGGGTTGCATACAGTTAGGTCCTATTCTATGTTTATTCTGAATTTTCTTTGTTTATATTCGTTATGCATTTCATCACGTACGCTTTATATACATAATATATACAGGGTATATATTATGTCTAAATTTTGCTTTTTTATAACCGACATGCGACATACTCAAGTCCCGTAACATCCTGTATATATTATATTTCGTCTAATTTTTCTTTATAATCTACATAATATGTTGATAATCTACATAATAATACTAAACTATACAAGTTTGTACGGAACCCTCGGTGCGCGAGTCACAACTCGCACTTGGCCGTTTTTTCACAATGAGTACGCAAATTATTTGAAAATACTATAATATCATCCAGGTAAACAAATGCGCCAATTCCCTGTATTCCCGATAACACGCTATTCACAAGGCGTTGAAATGGTACTCCAGCTGATTTTAGACCGAAAGGCATTCTTTTAAATTCATAGTGAGCAAATTGATGTGAAAATGTCGTTTTATGCCTGTCATCCGGATGCATTTCTATCTGATGGTACGCGTTCGATAGATCTAACTTTGAATAATACTTGGAATTCCCTAGTTTGTCTAAAATGTCGCTAATATTGGGAATTAGGTACGAAAATCCTACTGTAGACTCGTTTAGCCTCCTAAAATCTACAACAACGCGCCAATTAAGTTTACCGTCCGCACCTGCTTTCTTGGGTACGACTAATAATGGGGCGTTATAAGCGCTATCGCTCTCTACAATGATATTATCATCCAACATTTTATCAATCTGTCTCTGTACCTCGCTCTTTTGACTTTCTGGTAACCTATTATGCCTAACATGAATGGGAGGTGAATCACCGATTAATGGAATTTTATGCTTAACTGCATCGGTGCAAGTCAGCTTTTCTCCATCGAGATGGAAAATATCAGAATATCTGTAAATCAATTCACCGATACCCTTCTGTTCCTCTTCATTCAAATGATCGAGTTTTATCGATTCCCTTAATAATTCGCTTCTATTTCGAAACTGATCGAATCCTACGTTATTACAATTATAAACAACTGAATCGAAAATATCTGACTCAATTGATACTAAATCTATTGGCTCGAGACTGACATTGACCGAATCTTCTGACGTATTCAGAATTCCCACGAAACATTTATTTTCATACGAAATTGAATTAGTAATAAAAATATTGTCGCTGATTTGGCGACCTTCACAAATATAGACGAATGAATCAGGGTTGTCTACCCTGCCACGAAACTTGAAATGTATTTTCACTCCGAGGAGGTATGTTTAATACGTTTCCTTCTAAATTATCTAAACCGACCTCAGTTTTAACAATGCGACCTTGACGCGAATACGTCAAGTAATTAGTGTCCATTATATCTAAATTTTCATTAAAACTCAAACACTTTTCTCCGAAAAGCATTCGTTTCTCTCCGAAATCCAAATTAACATTAAATAACTCAAAAAAATCACTTCCCAAAATACCATCGAAACATATAGGGAAATCGTTTGAAACGACGTGGAATAATTGATTTTTGTCCTCTAATTTCTCGAATATGGCTCCTAATGTTTCCACAAAACCATTTGTAATGCCGCGAATTTTCGTTTACCTGCCACTATCCCAATTTAATTCTTTCCTTAAAATTCCTGATTTAATAATGCTTATGTCGGCTCCCGTATCTAACAGAAATGTTGCAAAACCTTGTTTCGAAATTTGTAACGGTAAATGTACATTTTTTAAACCTTCTCCGTTAATGCTCTTGGAAACATATACCGACAATTCACTAAATTTATTTTCGATTTTATTTTTTTGAACATGTTCCGGGCTTAAATTGCTCGGTCCGACGACGCGGAACTTATTGTCGGACCCGGTGCGTTTCCCGAATCGCTAGCAATGTTATACGAATGACGCTCTTTAGTAAATTGTTGGTTTACTTCACTTACATTTGTCTGCCGGTTTTGTTCGTTGTAAATTCTTCTCCTACACTCGGAAATTCTATGACCCGGTTTCTTACAATAAAAACATATAATCGGTGAAATAGCTCGGGGATTTTGGGACATCTGTGCGCCGTATACTGAACCTTCACCTTTTATTCGAACGGTATTGTAATTTTGAGGTGGTTCGCTATTCCTATTTTTTAAGTAACAATCCTTTCCTAAACGACCGCCCTTATTGCAAACATCGCAAGATTTTACCCCACGTTTTATGTCTATTCTACTAAATGCACTACTTAACTGACACTCTTCCGATCGGGCAAGCTCAATCGCCTCCTTTAACGAATTTGGTCTTTGTGCCTTTACTATAATTTTTAAAGAATCCGACAAGCCTTGTAAAAATACATTTAATGCCTGATAATCGTAAATATCGTTGATCTCTTTAGCTATTGCTGAAGTCTTGCCAACGACACACGCGTCAATCAAATTCGACAAACATTTTTCATTTCTATTAGCATAGTCAAATGCACCTTCACCATTATATTGGTAAGTTGAATGTAACTCCATTTGACAACAGGAAATTGAACGTTTTTCTAAAAATCTGTCCACTAAATGGTCCCTTAATTCGCCCCATGTCGAAAAATCTCCGTACCTAGTCATATCTCTAGCCCTACCTGTTAATTTAGATGTTTTTATTATCTTAAATAATATATCTCGGACGTCTAAAGCTACAGCATCCATCGCCAAATCGCACGATTCTATGAAATCTTGCACTCTACCCGCCTGTCCATCGTACTCCTTGATATATCTCATTGCTACATCTAGCGTCATAAGAGCCATTTTGATTATAACGTACAATTCGTCAACAATTATACGAAATATTTTGAAAACGAAACAAAGATATACTTACAGTTTTTTACGAAATCTCAGACGTAGTTTGTATCTAATCAACCGAATTCGTATTGTCGTATTGTGGAGCTGCGTGATGCACTGCGAAACGACACTCGTAGATTCACTGCATTTGACGTAGACCTGGACGGAACTCGCTGCGACCAAAGGCAACCAAATTTCCAATTCTTTTTTGGATACTTTGTGGATCCAACCGATTTTGAATTCCGAGGAATTCCACCAATTTCGGATTCTTCTGGATCCCACCGCTGCCACCAAAAATATAATATCTCTGTTGCGAACTGGTAATTCGGTATGGTGCTGCTCCAGGATCAGCACAATGGATGAATTAATTACACGCAAATATGTCCTTTATATGTAATTAATTACTATTTATCTACTAATACCTTACAATATGTACAACTATTCGCTAACTTATTACAATAATTACTAACTAACAATAATACACTTAATTCTACGAAACTTGTGGTCGAAACCCGGAATTTACTTCGACGAAAATACGGAGGTTCGTTTTCAAAACTCAAATTACTCTCTTGCTAGCTCAATTCTGACTGCCCCTTTTTAACTTCCCCTCTACCTCATCACCTCGGTCTTGGTGTGAGTCCTCCCCTAATCTTTATGGAAAATTTACGGAACTCATAAAACAAAATCCTCTCGGCGTCTCGGCACGGTCCCTAAGTTCGAACGTCTGCCCGCATGATTTAGATAAACCAGACTAATGGTCGTAAATAAACAAAAACTAATCGGGTGTCCACTTAGGGTTCTTTGCCGACTCGTGAGAAACTCAAATTCTTTGAAACCAAAATCGCGAGATCACAACACTAATACTACGTCAAAAATATCATACTAGGAAATATCACATGCTAATCATTATTATCACCACATATTTTAGGATGAGATATTTTCGTAGCTTGTTGTTTTCCTTGTGGGTTGTTGAAAATATCACAACTCACTACAGACTACTAATGATTTATATTTAAAATTACAATGTAATTTCAAGTTGATTTTCTGAGTTGTGTGACAGCCATAAATGGATTTTTTTATTGATCCTTACAAAACAATTTCAAATTAAAAACTTATCACATTTTGAATCGAGTAGAATATGTATGAAAATGTTAGTTTGTAAGCATTTTACATGTTTCAGTCGGAAAAATATTATAAAATTATATAGAATGAGAAAGATTTTGAACATTGAAAAAAAGTATGCACACTTTTACTTATAACTTTTGATTATAAATTGTAGTATGGAAAAATCTTTTTGGAACTTATTTATAAGGAATTATCGTTAAGAATTCTTGTCTTCGACATTTTCCAGTAATTCGATCAGTTTAATCAACGCAAGCATGTTGTCGATAGCAAGAAAGTCATAAAATGAACTCTTTCAAGTGATTCTTAATAGTAGATTTTGTAACTAGGGCGAAAGGTTGTCAATATTACTCGAGAGCGAAAATATGCGCACTCGCTCGAGAGTGAAATTGACAATTTCGACGGTGTCACAAACAATATTTTTTATCACTCATGCGAGGGGAGGTATCTTACAAGTTTGGGATCCAGGTGCCATCCAAAAAAAATTTAAACAAAAATGAAGAATTTGCTTTTTCAATTGTCTCCGGTGGTGTGGATTCGTCATAAGAACTCTCCTCAGTATCCGGTATCACCATATAATTTACACTCACTTTTCACTCACGTTTTCTGTAATTTTAATTTTTATTTTGTTATGAAAAAATTTCTGACACTTCACGTCACTTTTTTAATACCAAAGTCTTGATTGTATTCATTTTATTTTTTATGTATTTGTTTATTTTAATGTAACCTAGCGATATTCAATATTTGCGTACGTTATTCAATTTTGTAAAATACAACTAATAAAGACAATTTATCGCACTATAAAACGTGCACCAGGATAGTATTATTGTGCATGAGTGATAAAATAGTAGATATATTTCTAGAGCTAGAGCGGTAAGTTGTCAATTGGTCACGAGAGTGAAATTTGGGCGCACGGACGAAGCACATTCGCTCGAGAGGGCAATTGACAATACCGCTCGTGTTGCAGATCATACTTTTTATTACTCACGCGAGGGGACGTATCTTACAAGTTTGGGATCCATTATTATTTTTAGCCTCTTTTAGGTTTCTTGTTGCAAATTGTAGAATAACAAAAAAAGTAAAACAATAATTAAAGATTATACTTGTTATTTGTTTTTTTTTTGTGCTGAATACTAATTTCATTAAGAAGAAGCGAATAACCCTATTACGTCGAAGTCTATTTATTTGTATTTGCCGAATAATTTGTCGATACTGATAAATCCACATTTGAAGGGTACAGGCAAAGAACAGGGAATGTCACAATTTTTTGGATTTTTTGTTTTGTACTGGTAACAAATCTATGTCTATGGTAATTGCATATCAAAGACTAGTTTTTACAAATACTCAACAAATGTCGCTATAAATACGTTTTTATATATGCCCAAAACGAAAAGAACAGGGAATGTCCATGACATACTGGTAAGGAAGGAGGATAGTCCAAAAATAGACAGTTGTGAAGTAGTGATTTTGAAGAAAAGTATTCTTTGACTTTGCTTCCTTTACTTACATTCTATGTATGCATTGCAATTTGAATTTAAAATTCGTAAACAATGTTTTAAAAAAGTTGCGCCTTTCTTCTCATGAACTGGGGCACCGTGTAACTGTTGAAGGCTCAAATGTTTCGATGATTTGATTGAAAATAATCGAAAAAAACATTATTCAATGTTTCAATTCATTGGGTAGTGTCAGTGAACAGAACTTATACTTGTCGGGGCTTATAAATGATTGTAATGTTCAACGAAGAAGAAGTAGAAAATTGGAAGGTGAGGTTAGTTTTAATACAGCTGCATACAAAAATATTAAAATTGTGCTTCTTTGTTTCAAAGCATTTATTTCATTACATGTTATTACCAAGGGAAAGGTAGAATATCTGCAAAGAAGCTTAAAAACAACAGGTAAAGCTCCTGTAGATCAAAGCGGAGAAAAAAGAACAACTTTTAAATCATATTAATTCTTTCAAGGGTAGCAGTTTAAAAGACTGTAGGAAAATTTACTTATTAGAAGACTTGACAATAAAGAAAATGTACAAGATGTTTTTAGAGGACAATGAAAATAAAAAACTAATTTCGTACGAGTCATACAGCCATATCTTTATCACACAGTTTAACATAGCTTTTGAATATCCGAGAATGGATACATCACACAGCTATCTTGAGTGTGATAAGAATATGGAGTTGATTGATCTTATAACAAAATTGGAATTTCATTGGTATCAACTGCTTCAAAGTTCAAGGACAAAACCTTTCTCACCTTTCCTGGAACAATTAAAATTGCTCCAGGAGAAATCGTAAGAGAATAGTCGAAATTTCTCACAGGAAAATTCATGAAGAAATGTAAAATCCCAATTCCAAAGCAAAGGGAAGTAATGGTTTCCAAAGAACATGGTCCTCTGGTACGGCACAGAGAAAATTAAAATGGCACTTGGGAGAAAACGAGGATTCTAAGTAAATGTTGTAATCCTGTCACTAACATTGAGTTCGAACTTCCAGATTATGTATAAAATTGTTTTTTTCTACTAATATATGTGGAAATGGCATTTTATCCACCCTACATGAAAGTGACATTTTTTCATTCTAGAGATGAAAATATTTTCACATATAGAGACGAAAATGAGCATTTTAAATTTATGATTTTCTCGATTAAAACACTAAACCAAACTTGCATGGACTTTCTTATTAATTACATCAATTTCAATGAAATATTTTATGTACAAAAGTAAAACGAGCCTGAAACTATTTAAAAAACCGAAATAAAATTAGGATATTTGACTTGAAATGTATCACCTTCTATGAGAATGCAATATGTTACCATGGAAACGACCAAACCAACAATTACATTTGTATTGACAGTTCGCTTCGAATTGGATTTATTAGTCGAATTATGGATTCTAGTGAGCAAGTGAGCAAACTCCCACCTCACCAAAAAAAAAATGCCATACTATTATACTATTACCCATAAGTGAAGTAAAATACAGAGATTTGATGAGTCTGGTGCTATTTTGTGCAAGAAAAACACAATTATTTTATGAAATACTAAAATATGATTCAAAAGCCAAAGATGATGACTAAATTGGACATTCCTTGTTTTTGTTTGTGGCGCCAAGGACATTCCATAATACTGTAACTGAAAAACACTATATAAAAACACTAACACTATAAAAACACTACAACTGAAAACTCTGATTTTAACATAATTATGCTTAATAATAAGTCATTGGTAATTCTAAGTAAAAGTTACTACATACTTTGATCTCAATAAAAATATTTTAACTTCTAAACTTTAAATTGCTTTTTTCTCTGAATCTATTCATTAGGACATTCATTAGGACCCTGTTCTTTGCCTGTACCCTTCATTTGATAATATGGTGAATATAATCGGTGAGATTATATTCACCGGACATAACTTGCTTGATTAATATTGTTTTATTTTTTCGCTACAATTTTTGCTAGATGGCTCGTATTTTAAATTCTCATCAGGTGACGCTAGAAACAATTCAAAAAGTCTAGCGTCAAATCAATTTGACGTTAGAAACGAGCGTCGACCGTTAGCATGATGCACCTTTAATTGTTCCCATTTAAAAACGAAATGACCATTTTTTTTTCAGATAATATAAACTTGTTCAATACAAATAGGTTGTTAAACTATGCCCGACAAACAAAACAGATCATTAAAGAAAAACGGTTAAAATTTCTCATTAGGGCGACTAAACATCGCGTCCAAAATATGAGTTACATAACAACGCACTACGAAAACAACACGCTATAAATACTAGACGACAAAATACATATCGAAAATATCACAGCAACATAATAACACTTCGAAAAATCATACTAGGAAATAGTATATTTTGGAACTAGGGCGGTAAGTTGTCAGTTGCCCACGATATCGAAATTGGGAGCAAAAACGAAGTGTTTCTCATTCGCTCGAGAGGGCACGAGTTGCAGATAATATTTTTTATAACTCATGCGATGGGAAGTATCGTACAAGTTTGGGGTCCTGGGGCCATCCAAAAAATATTGAAACATAAATGAAGAATTTGCTTTTTTAATTGTCTCCGGTGGTGTGGATTCGTCATAAGAACTCTCATCAGTCTCCGGTATCACCATAGAATTTACACTCATTTTAAAACGTTTTCTTTAATTTTTATTTTGTAATGAAAAATAAATCTCTCAATTTAAGGTCACTTTTTTAATATTGTGGTTTTGATTGTGTTTGTTTTATTTATTCAATTGTTTTTTATGTAACTTAGCGGAACCCAAGTTATGTGGTAATACAGCCAAAAACAGCCATTTGTCTCAATAAAAAACGGGCGCCAAAATAGTACTTATTTTACACTATTTTACTTTATAGTTACTTATTTTAGGATGTGATATTTTCATATATGCTGTTTCTGTAGGGTTTTTGTAATATTTTTCACGAGTTGTTAGTCATACGTTGTTTTATGGATGTCCTGATCACTGAAATATATACTAACTGGAACGAGCGCTGCCTCATGGCTTGTGCGGGCCTAGTGAGAGCATCACAAGGTGTCTCTCGTATCGCTCTGTCTTCGTCTAATACAGTCCAAAAGGAAAACTAAATTTGTGTCCGACGTCCGACTTCCATTTTTCCTTGCAAATACAACAGTATTTTACCATTGTCATTTTGAAAACTTTCATTAAAATATGTAAACTTCGTTTTATAAAATGCTGACCGATTTAACGATCTCACTCTCTTTCTTGATACAACTCAATACAACTAGATTTTCGCTCTGACTGTATCACATCCTCCCCACTCTCGACTACACTGTTGGTTAGACAAGGATGAAGGGAGGTCCTTGGGACCTCTCGCTCGGTCCGCACAAGCCAAGAGGCTAGCGCTCGTTCCAGTTAGTATATATTTCAGTGGTCCTGATTAAACAACGCGCGGTTAAAGATTACGCGACTAAACAACGCGTCGAAAATATGACAGCTACATAACAACGCTCTAAGAAAACAAGCTATGAAAATATCCTAAAATATGCGATGATAATAATAATTAGGATGTCACATTTACTTATTGTTAGTGTGATATTTTCAACGTGTTATTTAGCAGTCTATTATTTTTTATTGTGTTATATATATTAAGAGTGATATTTTCGTTGCGTTTTGTTTTTGTAGTGCGTTGTTATGTCATAGAACCGTTTTATCAGGACACCGAAATTTATTATATTTTTTTATTTCCGATTTATTCTTAGGTTAGAAGGTTAGATAAATACATTTTAATTACTTATTGATCAAATAATTTCTGTTTTCCTTGTATAAAAAATAAATTGGGACAGAAAATAATTAGTATATTATTGTTAGGAATGATAAAACATTAAAAAAAGTTCAATACCTACCTGACTATTCAAAAAATATATTTTAAGCATTATATAAAGATATAAAGAACCGGTCAGAACTAATGGGACTAGTCTTTAGGTCGACGCCAACATGAAATATTTACAAAAAATAATCATAATTTTAATAATCAAAATTTTTGTCTTTGTTACATGTTTCGAAGGTAAATTTTTTTTTAATTAAACTTTTATAGATTTAAGATTTGTGTATTTTAAGGTGAAACATGTAATTTTGACGATAGTGCAATTGGTATTTGCACCGCAATAGCAAATTGTTCAGCGGCGCAGGATTTGATCAAACAAGGAATTTTTCCACAACATTGTGGTTTCAATGGTTCAACCCCAATAGTTTGTTGCAAAACAACAAACGAATTTCAAAATGAATTTCAATTGCCGCCAAGAAAAGGTGTTTGTAAGTATATTTAAATTATAACTATTTTTTATCATAAATGATCCAAGAACAAATACTTGAACATGTAAATGTTCAATTTAATTCTATACAACAGCACCGCTTTATGTATAGGTAACTGATGCCATTTTTAATTAACTTCTTCATATGCACGATCCAGAATATTATATTAACTTATATACCCAGTGGTGTGTACCCACTGGAGTTGGCTCGCGGGGGTTCGCGCGAGCCCATTGTTAAATTTTGTATAAATTTGCGAGCCCATTGTTAGTTTTTTGAAAATTAACTTTCCACTACCCCAATCTATAATAAAACCATAGACCAAGCTTTGTTATCGTTTTTATATTTAAGAATTTATATTTTGTGTTTATACTTTTACATAAACTAAGAATAATTTATTATCGTTTCTCATAAAAAAAAACATAATAGAACTTATACAATTATAAAAGATGAAATGCAACCTGAATACGTAAATATATTCAATCTGTTCGTAGCTCTATAATATTAAGTCTTATTAAGACTACCAAACAAATCCCATGTTGAAACAACTACTTCCCTTGGTAATACCACGCAGGATATTGAATTATACACATTTGTATGTAATTACTAGCCCCGGTACACATTCGTGTCACTAAACGAGAACCAGATAAATAACATTATTTTTAAGATCTTAACACTTAACACTATCTTAACACTTAACCACCTATTTAAGTGAATAGTCATGTATTCACTTGGTTATTCACTTAATCTAAATAGAAAGAAATGATCTTAAAAACAATGTTATTTATCTGGTTTTCCTTTAGTGAAACGAAGGTACATACACACATTACACACGAATAATACACACGAAAATAGACGTGGAAATTATAAAAATCAGTCGCGTGTTCGGACCTAGATGGGTAGCTTGTAGCGTATGCACTTGGCGGTTTGGAAAAATTATCCCGCTTTACGCAAACATTTTGAATATAAAGACAAAACTTCTGGATTATTAAATCAATTTAGAATTTCTTAAGGATTTAGTTAAGAATCGACGGCTTACAGGAATTCGTTTACCTTTCAGAAGCCTTACAAAGTCGTAACAATAATATTGCTAAAGCAAATTTTTTAATTGTTCGGTCTATTAACGCTATTAATTATTTGAAGGATTCTTCTGGTTGCTCTGAAGCTAAAATCGAGGATATGCTTAAGTCTAAAGCGATTGAGGAGTTAAAGGGTAAAAAAATCGCAAAAATCTTCAAAAATACAATACAATCTTAAAAAAAAAAATTGGTGGTAATAAGTTGGTCCAACTTATTTCGTTTTTTGATAATTGCAGTTTGTAGCGTGGCTGATGGTAGATCTCAGGAGAGTTGGTAGGGTTTAGCCCAGTAAAGTACAACAAATGGGAGTGTTTACTATATTTACAAGATGTACAATAAAGAAAGGCTTCAGTGACTCTAGGCTAAGGTCCACAGAAGGAGGGCATAAGTAGAGGGCGGCAAAACGTCGAAGTAGTCGTCCATAAGGGACTGACTTGTAAGAGCGGATTGACTGAAGTGCCGTTTAAGGGTTGGTTGTCCAGTTTTTTACGTCGTTCGTCGTTTCGTTTTGTCGTTCGTTTGGTAACGGCGATGCGCAGAGGGTGGACCGGGTGGGGGTGTGCTAGGGTTTGGGAATACTCGGTCCTTTTAGACTCGGCGAGTCCGAGTCGAGCCTACGATTATTTTTCGGGTCCGGGTCTAATCCGTCTCGCAATTTTAACAAAAACACGAAGGGATTTTTCATGTTCACGGCTATGGTAAAACATAGGCTTAATACGAAATACTGTACGAACTTGCCGATTAAGTTATGTGGGACTTAGATAAACAAAGGATTTGGAGATTGTTATGGTAAATAGGTAAATAAAACAAATCTCCACAAGAGGCTAAGAGCGGAAGGCAAATGGATTAATTAGCTTCTAAATTGTCTAAAGTTAATTCAACGGACAAATGGGAATACGGGCAAATTCTTCGACATCATAATTTTCATCGTAATCGTCATCAATACCGTCTAGACCAGCTATTCTCAACCGCTGGTCCGGCGGACCACCAGTGGTCCGCGGAGAAATTTTACTGGTCCGCAGACAATTTTTTCTATCCGCGAAAAAAATTTACTAATAATACTTACTAATAATATTTACTAATAATAACTAAATTTTAATTTATAAAATTACGAAATACAAATATCTTAAACTAATTTTAATTCTATGTAATTTATGATTAGTACGGTACTGAAGAAAAAAAAAAGAAAAATAATTATATATCTTTACATTTAAATATTATTGTAAGTAAATGATAATAAAAATGTTACAATTAACTTATGTAGTAGTTCTTTAATACCTAGTAACATTTTGTTGAAAAAATATCACTGGTCCGCGATTTTTTTTTCAAATTTTACTGGTCCGTGGGCCAAAAAAGGTTGAGAAACGCTGGTCTAGACCGCTGCAAGCACGAAATGCGAGAAAATTGACAAAATCGTTATTTTTTGAGTTACGGCAAAATTGAAAAACGTGTCCGAAAGCATTTTGGTTGCTGATTAGAGATGTGTAAATTATATTTTGCTAGCTCTTTCCGTTCACTATCGCCTGCAAGATTTTTTTAATAAATCAAGGCGCTCGAGTAGAGATCTCGGAAAGTCGTGAATTTCCCGCGGACAATGTTAATGTGTCAACAGGCAAATCACTTTCTGAAAACGATGCCGCAATCCGTTTTTGATTATCTGCGACCGTTTCCGAGACATCTACTTAGCAAATCGAGAATCGGGAAAATTAAAGTTTGAAATTTCTCGACGAATTATTAAATCTTTCCGGACAATTTACACATCGGCTTCTTCATCCTGTCATGTAGTTTCTGTGTGCCGTAAATCATTACGCTGCTTGTTACCGTTCTCGAGAAAATCGAAAAAGCACATATTTTTCAAACGAAATTATGGAAAATTTTTGTTGAAAAATTGTTTGGAAAATTTTTTTCGTATTTTTTTTTGGTTACCCGAAAGTGCTCAAAACGGTTTACCAGCTTATTTCGCTCTAAAGTTAGAAATAAACAAGTTTTTTATATATTTTCAGGCTGTCATAACTTTTGGACGGCTCACCGCAGAGACTTCTAGTCTTCATCAATCTATTCAGCGTCTCAAAATTAGTCCAAAAACGTGTATAATATTCCTTAAGAAGCTTTTAGTTAAGAAATACCATCGACACGGGGACTCTAAACCGCTGAAACGACGAAGTGCGGGAAAATCGATCAAAATCGTTATTTTTTGAGTTACAGCAATATGTAAAAACGTTCCTGAAAACATTTTTGCTGCTGATTACAGATATGCATACAGATATTTCCGTTCACTATCGCCTGCAAGAATTGAAGAATTTATTTAGAAATTTCGGTCGAGTACAGATCTCGAAAAGTCGTGCATTTTCCGCGGACAATCTTAGTGTATCAATACGAAAATGACTTTCTGGAAATGATACCGCGATCCGTTTTTAATTATCTGCAACCATTTCCGAGACATCTACTTAGTAAATCGAGAATCGGGTAAATTTCTGTTTGAAATATCTCCACGAATTCATTAATCATCATCAACTTGTTCGTCTTGTCGTGTAGTTTCTGTCTGCCGAAAATGATTTAGCTGCTTTTTAACGTTCTCGAGAAAATAAAAAAAACGAAAAAGCACATATTTTCGAAAGAAATTATGAAAGTTTTATTTTTGAATTTTTTTTCCTAATTTTTTTTTTTTTTGGTTACTCGAAGTGCTGCTGAAAACGGTTTTCCAGTTTATTTTGCTCTAAAGTTACAATTAAACAAGTTTTATATATTTTCTCGCTGTACACCATCTCGCATTTCCGACTGATTTGACGCTGTTATAACTTGTGAACGGCTCACCCTGCAAGTTCGTGTAGAGCCCACGAATGAGCACACCGAACTGAAGAACTGGGCAGAGCGCCCAGTTCTCCAGTTCGGCTCCATTTTAATTGGTCTGGCTATATCCCCATATTGTGCTGTGGCAGCTGAAATCGCCCAGCACAATCCTCCCGTAGCCCGAGCCTCTTGAAATTCGAAGGCTGCATTGGGCGGATTGTATATTGACGTGACTGTGAGGGACTTTACCTCCACTGTGAGAATCTCAATGTGAATGTCGAAGTTGGGATTCACGATCAGGTCTTGCAAATACGGCGCTTCTGTACTCATGGGGCCTTTCCAAGACTAGTCTCATTCCCGCGATATTGGGTCTCCGTGCAGTGGGGCTTCTGAGGGTTTCTTGGATTACCAAGATGTCGCACTTGGTGGCTCTTGTCAGATCAGATAAAATGGTTTCCTTATCCTAAGAATGTCCTTCAATGTTAATTGAGATCGTCTTAAATGTTGCCTTTGATAAAAACCGATCCATCATCGATGACTCGATGATCGTTAACCAGAAGTATATATCCAGATTACTAACTTGGTTACTGGTTGGACTAAGCTGGTTCAAAATAACGCGGTGGTTAGTATTGTGGAAATAACTATGTAATTCAGCTAATAACCTAGATCTCAATTTCTAGATTCTCAACCGCTGGTCCGGCGGACCACCAGTGGTCCGCGGAGAAATTTTACTAGTCCGCGAACAATTTTTTCTATCCGCAAAAAATATTTACTTATAAAAAAAAACTAAATTTCAATTTATAAAGTTACTAAATACAAATACCTAAAACTAATTTTAATTCTATGTAATATATGATTAGTATAGCACTGAAGAAAAAAAAAATAAATAATAATTACAAATCTTTACCTTTAAATATTATTGTTAGTAAATGATAATAAAAGTGTTACAATTAACTTATGTAATAGTTCTTTAATACCTATAGTCCATTTTTTTAAGAATGCAGTAACTAGAAACCTGATTTACATTATGATAAATATAGTTACTTGAATATAAAATTGGTAATTTATTAATGGTTTGATTGAATATCTATTAAATACACCAAATGGCAACAATAGAAATAAAATACAAAACAAATAAATAGATAAAAACGCTAAAAATCTAAACGATACAAGCAGATCAGATGACAATTGAGAATTGACACGGCGGCCATTGACAACAGCAATGCAACATGCATTGGCGTACGAAAAAAATATACTTGGAATAAATTAATTTTCTTATTTAAGTCAATAAGTAAATCTTTAAATATAAAATTATATATAAAACATTATTGTATAATATAGTACCTATTACCCATAGTATAATTTAACGTTATAATATATTTACAAATTATTTGTAGTATTATATTCATTTAACTACATTTCACCAAATTCTACGTCAGTGATTGAGAATGTATGTGAAAAGAGAGACATGGAGAAGCAAATATCGTCGATGTGAACTTCTCCTCGATTTAAGCCAATCAGAGAACAAGGTCAAAGGAAAAAATGGACTATAGTCAAATTTTGTTGTTAAAAAAATATCACTGGTCCGCAAATATTTTTTTTAAACTACTGGTCCGTGGGCCAAAAAAGGTTGAGAAACGCTGGTCTAAACCATGGTCATCTTCATCTTGCATGTCGGTAATACTTTTCTTTTTATATACCACATCACAAACAGATAAGTGTATAGTGAGTTTTCAACTATACATTATAAAGACTAGAAGATTCTCGTCAAAATTTCATCATTACACTTGCACCGTCGCCGGTTAAACCAACTATATGTTTTTTAAAATTTATATTAAATGTGTTTAAGTGTTGTTCTACTTTTTCGACTAATTGTATAGCAGTACATGCGTTCAAAATTCTCAATAAACTCCGACTATACACTTCAGAGTCAATTCCATGCAAATTAATATTTAGATATTTTCGAATTTTCATACTCGTCCATTCATCCATTCACTCCACTCGTCCATCCACCATTGCAAGTGTAATGCAAAATCGTCGATCTTCTTTACGCCGCGGCATACTAGACAATGCCAAACATTCCAGACCCGAGACTCGTCTAGTCTTATATCGGGTATCGGATACCGGTTATTTACCCTTGGACTCGTCGAGTCCGAGTCCGGGTACTCGGACCCGAAAAACCCTAGGTGCGGCCCATCGGAGGTCCTCGTGATGAGGGGACGCGTAGGCTCGGTGGTATTTTGTTCTGCTACAGTCTCCCCATCAAAACCATAATTCGACTCGACGCCCAGGTTTTGTTGTTATTGGGTTGTTTTCCTGGGTCTTTCTCGTTTCTTTAGAGGATTAACTGGTGTGGTTATGTCTTTATTAAGATGTTCCTGGTAGGGGCTCAGGGCTGATGTGTTGTAAACACCTAGTACAGTGGTGGGGCTTGCGGAATTAGCAACTTCTTAGCTGCAGGGCCCTTTGTTGGCGAGGATGACATAAGGGCGTAAATTTGCTGGACTACCCTTTCTTAGCTTGGCTGAGGGCGTGCTTGGGGACCCATACTCTATCTCCCGGTCGGTACTGTGGAGCCGGTCGTCGTTTTATGTCTATATTTTTTCCTTTAATCTTGCTGTTGTTTGTGGGTATCACCTACCTGGTCCAAGGTTTCCATTATTCGCAACAGGTGTTAGATATCTTGGTTGCTAAAGGTTGGGACAAATGTTTCGTTCATCAGGTTCCTCCCCCTGGAGTAGGGCTGCTCCGAGGGCGTAATTACTGGCATCGGTACGCAGTGTGTAACCTTCTGCGGAGATACACAATAGGGGGACTATCGATTGGAGAATTGGATCCCGTGGTGATGTGGTGTTCGGTGAACGTGGCAGAGGGGTCCATATTCGTCGATGCAGTCCTGGAATCGGTGCAGGAGCTGGTTAATTTGCTGCCCCTGGGCTGGTGAGAGCGCATTTCCTTCGGTGGCTGGCCTCAGATCCAGGGTGGCGAAATCTAATGAGAGAAACAAGTTATTGTTAATAGGTTTTTAGATAGCCCATCGGAAATCGGTCCTGGAGAAGATTTCTCCTGTGGATGGTTCATGTGGTGGTCGTTCGGAAACATGTTTGGGTGGATGATGAGATCGCGGTTGAGAGATGGGTAGAGGGGAAACAAATGGCCCATAATTTTGGGTCAGATCGGACCATTCGTCACTTTCTATCATATTCTGGAGATCCATTATCTCTTTTGTTTCCATGCGGGGGGCATCCTTATGTGGCGGATTCACTTCAATGTTAGACAATGGTAAAGGCGTGCCTTGGTCCTTCGAGATGAAGTGGTAGACTTCGTGTCTGTTTCTGTTGTCTGTTTCTGTGTGTATACGAAGGGAGTTTGTATGGTCTTTGTCTTTAGCGTGACTGGAACAGTAGCTGTTTGAATTTGACTCCGTGCTTCTGCAAGATTTTCTAAAGTCCAGGGTTGACAACGTTGGTTCTTGCACCTAAGTCCATTAGAGCGGTTCCTGGATTTCCAAAAATCAAGATGTCGAGGGCAGGCCTCTCGTTGACAGTGATGTGGACGGAGTTAAAGGCTACTGTGACGTCAGGCTGAGGTTTGGTGCATGAGGTTCAATTTCTTTGGATTACACCTGGTTTTCCGCATCCATAGCATTTGAGGGATTCTTGTTGATTTGGCGGTGTGTTTTTCTTCGAATCGCGATCTGCCTTTTCTTTTTTCTGACATTCTCTGATGGCATGGCCTATCTTTTTACAATAGGCTCATTTTACAATAGGTTTGCCTCTGGACATGGCTTCTTAGTCAAGTTGTTTGGCTCGGCTACTAGTTTTTTCGTGTAACGTGGCTTCAACGCCAAGGGCGGCATCTAGTAGCGTCTAGAAGTTGGTTATCATCTTTCGCGGTACTCGATCTCGGATATCGAGTCTCAAAAGACCATAGATGAAATCAATTTGGCTAGCCTCCGAGTCTGGCGGGACCACTTGTGATAGCAAAGAACTTTTCTGCGTGATGAACTGGCTAGTAGGAATGTGTGTTTCCTAGCGCGAGGATAACGCTTGCTGGTACAGCATGTTATTAGGTGGGTTAGAAGCGAATTCTCTCCGAATTGCATCTTGCATGCTGCGCAAGAAGGAATTCGGAGAGAATTCTGTTGAATCTTTTACTTGACTGTGAGAGAAATAAAGAGAACATACACTTGTTTTCTAACTGCGTTTATTCAAAAAGGGTAAATTAACATGTAAGCAATGGACGGTACTCAAAACTTAACTAAACAGTATCATCCAACTACTTCCTGTAGAGAGACACACGGTCAAGAAGTGAACTACTTGACACATGCTCAATCATCTTAAATAAAAGGAGGGAAATATTCAAAGAATTCCAATAAATTCGCTCCTAACCCACCTAATTACATGCTTTACCAGCAGCCATTATCATCGCGCCCGGAAACAACAAACAACCCATGTGTAAATGGAATCCTTGATTCCGGTCCACCATGTGTATGCATTTCCTTCCAGGAGTAGAGTTAGTCCCATGACGGAAAAATTGCGTCGGAAATGCCTTCCGATGTCTTGAAGAAATCCGCGGTCGCTATAAAGTCTTCGACAGCTTCTCGGTTTCTGTTTAAAAAACAGAGTATCTTTGGTACCTGTACCAACGAAAAACATTGTATCACAGGCACCAGTAAACCTAAGAACAAAGTATTTTAATTAGTAGAATATGTTGCTTGGTCTTACATGAGATCCCACAACTTTTTGTAGCGAAAGAACTGCGTTTCGAGACTTTTTTACATTTTTTACATTTTATGTTTTTGATGGGATTACTTTTACTAATAGTATTCAAAAACCAAAGTTTAGTCATCGGCTTAAAAGTGATCACTTTTATACCTAAACAGTAAAAAGTCTATTCCCTGCTTGTCAAAAAAGTGATCATTTATCTTGGAAAATAAGTCGCAAAAAAAGATATTTTTATTCAAAACATTTGAATATAACATTTAATTTTAGTTTGTGCAGAAACCTTTACAATTAACTATTTAATTGGTACTGGAGGAGTAGATTCATTAGCAAGAGAATTTCCACATATGGTAAATAAATTTTTATGGTAAAAAAC
The DNA here is from genome assembly GCA_944588485.1 of Phosphuga atrata. Taxonomy (NCBI): domain Eukaryota; kingdom Metazoa; phylum Arthropoda; class Insecta; order Coleoptera; family Silphidae; genus Phosphuga; species Phosphuga atrata. The sequence goes on from OX155895.1 coordinate 32,531,717, forward strand.
TTTAGCAACCAAGATAGCTAAGAAACTTTTTAGGCTGCATTAGGTTATTCAGATAATGGAAAAATTGTTTGGGCCTGTGGCGGAACATTGATTTCTAAAGAATACGTTTTAACAGCTGCACATTGTATCAACACTCGAAACCTGTAAGTTATTTTAAAACACTAATTATAAAAGAAAATATATTTTACTAATGAGATTTGTATTACATATATACAATCTAATGAATTTCTTCAATTAAAAAAATAATAATAAATAACCATGCATTTAAAATATATTTCGCGGAATTATACAATTTTACAAAAATTAACATAAAAGTTAAATATTCAAGTATATTTGAATAATGTAATTTTAATAATCTATGTAACCTATATATTGAGGTTACATTTTAACTACTTTAAGGCATATATTAAAAACAAATTAATTTTACAGAGGTGCCGTTAAATATGTCCGTTTAGGCGATCTCAATTTAGCATCCTCAACCGACGAGGCAGATCCACAAGATTTCACAGTCGTTTCCCGAATCAAACACCCCAATTACAAACCGCCCTCGCAATATCATGACATCGCCTTGGTTAAACTCGACCGCCAAGCCAAACTTGATCCCTATGTTATACCAGCTTGCTTAAATACTAAAAGGGAAATCACGAATGGAATCTTCTCGGCGACCGGTTGGGGTCAATTGGAATATGGAGGGACTCAAGCTGATCATCTGCAAAAGATGACGATTAATGTTGTTGACAACAAGAAATGCAGGGATGATTTCAAACATATTTCCAAAAGGCGTTTGGTGGATGGGATTGTTGACGATATGCAGATTTGTGCCGGAGCTCCAAAAATAGATACTTGCCAGGTAAAATTTTATTCTCGCTGTATATAATAATATTTCACGTTTAGCAGTATATCATTTCATGTTTTAATTATATCAAAGATAAAACAAGATCAAACAAGCCTACATAAGACAATAATAAAACGAACTCTAAGGATACACAAAATTATGAGAGACTAAATAAACATAATAGGCAAAAATAGAGAAGACCAAACCAGACTATATTATACTAGATAACAGCGAACAAAACTGTAACTCTTTGTTCAGCTTCGATATCTACTTGTACATTTTAGTATCATGAACAAGAGAACCCTAGAAAATGAAGTGTCGTATGAAGTGTACTCGAAGAGCAAGGAAGTTTTTCCGAGACAAACGAAGTGTCGTCGAAGTGTTTCCGACATAAACGAAGTGTCGTTGAAGTGCAACGGAGTGTGTTCGAGGCAAACGGGAGGCACAAATGTGAACACTTCCCCGACACTTCGACGACGTTTCACAAATAAAAAAGTTTCACTTCGCTGAACTTTCAAATTTCAAATTCAAATTTCAGTGTTCAAAAGGCACTTCCCTGACACTTTCACAACACTTCGTTCAGACACTTCGACGACATTGCATTTTCACCAGGAAAAGCAGAATTTAATAACTATTACCTATTAAATGTCGAAAAAAAATAGACAATACTAGAGAAGATTAAATAATATAAGTTTTACTTTCTAAAGAATTATACTTGCGTGCATACAAATCGCGCTTTTCACTTAAACTTAAATCTGCAAATTTATATGGTGGTTATAAAAAGAATAACAAACTTAAAGTTTGTTATTCTCGTTATAACCACCACATAAATACGTTCGTTTTTGTTTACCGGTTGCTATGCCTATAAACGATAAGCATTCTTGATAAATTATTAAAGACATATTAAAGCATATTAAATTGTCTTTCAAAAGGCATATTTCTTTATTTCATCACGTAAGTGATTTCTAAAAAAAATAGGTAAAGTCAAAAGTTTACAGTGGGTCGATTTCTAAGCACGCAAGTTTATATGCAAGATGAAATTAAACAAGTATGAAGTATCGACTAGACTTAATACGACTAGACAATAATCTTAAGACCAAAATTAGAAGAAATCAAACAAAACTAGCCGAGACAAGACTAATATGATGCCTGTACAGACAAAATAAAACTAATTGAAAAAGAAATAGAACGAGAAAAAGAATAGACCAGAACAGATAAACCTATAGTTCGCTATAGATATTAGTTTTTTAGATTATGATTAATGAAGCATTTACGAGTTTCTGTATATTCCTTAATTTCGCGTTTGGCTATAAGACTTAAATAGATGTATAAACATTAACATGACATTATTTTAAAATTAATATTTTAAATTCAAGTCTTTATTAATTCCATATCGGATATTTGCAATGTAGAAAATTTTAACGATAATTTAGAAGGGCCTTGGAGAGTTTGAGTTTGAAAAGAGTTTGGAATAATTAACTCATTAACTGATATATTTAGAAAACTTTTTTTGCTTAGCAACTAAAGCAGACTAAATTACCATATTTAATAAACCGGGTTAGGCAAAACTAGATATTACGATACTACGGACAATAATATGTACAATAATAATATATAACAGGCAGATAATAGTATTTATGTGTCAACAATAAACTAAACAATAATAAACTGAAATGATTATGACAAATCGCGACTCGATTACTCTAGAACAGACTGGACAGGTCTAGAGAAAACAAGTCAAGACCGTACAAGAGAGGACAAAACAAGACGAAGTCGAAAAATTTGCCTAGACCAGACAAAACTGGACAAGACGATAACACTAGACAGAACTAGGCATGATTAAACGAGACTATTAAACACTAGACATTTAGACTATATATAATTTTGTATTTTTTATCAGGGAGATTCTGGTGGACCTTTTCAAAAGCATACTGAAGATGGTAAGGTGGTTTATGGTGTGACGTCGTTTGGTATAGCTTGTGGCCTTACAAATAAACCTGGAGTTTATACTAGGGTATCACACTATATAGATTGGATAAAAAAGGCAATAAAGAACTAATTATGAGGTTGCCTAAAACCAATTAAATGCATTTTTTGTTTTCTATTATTCTTTTTTTAATTGCGATTAATGAAGTATTTCTGTGAGTTTCGGTATATTCCATAATTTCGCCTCTAGCTATAAGAGTTTAGAAAAGTATGTAAACTATAGCATATAATTATTTTTAAATTAATACAACCAACAGCTATTAATTAATATTTTAAATTTAATATAAGTATTTACTAATTTCATAGTTTGCTATTTCCCATATGATAATTTACTTTTAATGATACTTGAATTAGTGATTTATTGCCCGATTGGACTTTTGAAGAACAATTAACTAATATTTGTTAATGATTCAATATTTACAGGGAAGAAGCGAAACATTTAAACACAAAATACCATATTTATATTTCCAACGAAAACCAATTAGTCTAAAATAAAAACAATTTTCTTAAATATATTTTTTTCTATTCAGCCTAGAATTTGAAATTTACTTCTACTTTAATTGCATAAAAAATGTTTTTATGTAATATTCTTGATAAATATTTGAAAATTATAACAAAATTAAAACACGTAACACAGTCATGTTAAAATCATATAAAAACTTTCTTTTTTCATTTACTGTTGACGCTTGCAAATAATGCATAAGACAAGTTTGGCTTAATATTTCAAGGATAAGGTCCCATTTTTGGTAAATCATTTAAATTTTCCGTTTGAACTTGTCAATATCTATATCAGCGTTTCCCAAACTTTTTTGACCGTGGCCCGGTACGAGGTTTTAAAATTTTTTAACCCACCTTATAAGAAAAACCTCATTTATCTACAATACAAAATTTATTTTTTAATAGAATCAAGTTTTGTATTGTTACGTATATAAAAATATACGTAAGTAAATAAAAAATTAACAAATATATTTATTTAAAACTTTAGTAAACGAAGTAAACTTGGTTTTATTTAATTTTATTCTCTAATTATGTTCAACATCCAATATGTTTCGATACTTATTTTCTAAGTACACCAAGAGTAGGGAAACATAGTATGTTCTAAATCCACCGCCACCACAGTCATGCGCATGCGCGATGACCTTTAACCCCTAACCTAACCTTGACCTTGACCCCTAACCTTGACGCTGGAACATCCGGTTTCGACTTCCGGCCGCCATTTTTTGAACTTTCAGATGCGCGGGAAAATTCAAAAAATAGACGCGAGGCGGGGAAATTCAAAATTAGATCCTGTTGAGACAAATGAGGTGTGAAGTTGGTTGCATACATCAACGGGACTAAATACATGAGACTAGACCGACGGGGCTAGATACATGAGACTAGACAGACGAAGCTAAATACATGAAACTAGATAGATGAGTCTAAATATATGAAACTAGATAGACGAGGTTAGATACGTGAGACTAGATACACGGGGCTAGATACATGAGACTAGATACACGGGGCTAGATACATGAGACTAGATACATGGGGCTAGATACATGGGGCTAGATACATGAGACTAGACAGACGGGGAGATGGATAAGGTTGTAAAATAAAGAAAACTCCACATAAAATTTATTAAATTCTAATAATAATACATTTAAATTTACATCAATACATTTAAATACAAATAGTGGTCATGCTTTGTATATGTTATGCGTTCGGAAGAAGCAGCTTAAGCAATAATGACTTGCACACATATTACAGCGAAACTTTACACAACTAGTTTTACTTGAGGCCTTTTGTCTTCCAAATATCATTCGGTTTTCTTTATAACAACCAACACACCGTCTTTTAACATACGCTTTCTCGAGGGAATGTTCACTATCTTTAGCATTGGATGAACAAACAGCTGATTGGTTTATTGAGGATTATACAAAAATGTTATTTAATGTAAAGCAGGAATTAATTCTACTACGAGCTAGAACTGACGTGAACTGCTACAAAGGAGATGCAAATATAAGATTCAATATTGATCAAATTTACTGGCGAATTCCCCATATCCAACTCAACGACGAAGCTCGATTGAATGTATTGGATACACTCGAAGTAGATAAACCGATATTAATACCGTTTCGTAGGTGGGAGTTGCATGAACTACCTGCTTTAAAAAATACCGACAGAGATATCTGGTCTGTAAAAACATCTACAACTTTGGAGAAGCCTCGATACGTTATAATTGCACTGCAAGAGGGGCGAAGAGATGCTCATGTAAAAAACGCGTCCGAATTTGATAATGCATCGCTGCGAAATATGAAAATTGACCTAAACTCGGATTCATATCCATATGAAAGCTTAAATCTTAATATGGATAGTGGTGATTATGCACAACTTTATTACATGTATGCCACTTTCCAAAGCAGTTACTATGAACGCAGAAATGAGCCGATATTAGATATGATTCAATTCAAGGATCATGTTCTTTTTGTGTTTGATGTATCTAAACAAAATGAGAGTATTAAATCATCTGCTGTTGATTTAAAAATTGAATTTGAAGCTACGCAAGCATTCAAACCAAACACTCGAGCCTATTGCCTTATTTTATGTGAAGCTGCCGTTGAATACACCCCTTTGTCGGGGATAGTTCGAAAATTAATTTAAAAATTTAATTAAAATGAATGTATGTATAAATCATATTAGCGACTATTCTATATGTATTGCAAGAAATGTTTATATAAGCATTTAAATGTTTTGATGTAAATTTAAATGTATTATTATTAGAATTTAATAAAACCATAAATTTTAGGTGGAGTTTTCTTTATTTTACAACCTTTCATTCTCTTGGAAACTAACACTCGCTCACCGCTGATAAGATAACAGGAAGTTGTTTGCTAGCAAACATCCAGTCGAACCTAATCAACAAGTCAGAGCAGTAATCAAAATTAAAACGTAGATTATTAAGTTAAATTAAACAATCCCTTATATATTTTAGTTCAGTCTTATCTAGTCTCATGTATTTAGCTCCGTCTATCTAGCCCCATGTACCTAGCCCCATGTATCTAGTCTCATGTATCTAGTCCCGTCTATCTAGTCTCATGTATTTAGTCCCGTCTATCTAGTCTCATGTATTTAGTCCCATGGATCGTCCTAGCCCCGTCTGTCCAGTCTCATGTATTTAGTCCCGTTGATGTATGCAACCAACTTCACACCTCATTTGTCTCAACAGGATCTAATTTTGAATTTCCCCGTCTCGCGTCTATTTTTTGAATTTTCCCGCGCATCTGAAAGTTTCAAAAATGGCGGCCGGAAGTCGAAACCGGAAACCGGAAGTCGAAACCGGAAGTTCCAGGTCAAGGTTAGGGGTCAAGGTCAAGTTAGGGGTTAAAGGTCATCGCGCATGTGCATGACTGTGGTGGCGGTGGATTTAGAACATACTATCTTTCCCTACTACCAAGGTTGAGAACGCAGCTTCCTTCACGCGTATTCGCTCCGAAGGTGACACTTTTAAGAACTTCATGACCGAAATACAAGAAAATATTTCTTTAAAATCATTATTAATCAAGTGAATGGAAAATTTCAAAGTGTGTCTTAAAGTGTTTTCCCTGCTGTGTGTAAATATATAAATTTTATTTTGCTAACATTCCGTTAGTTTCCGTTCGCGATACATGACTTGACAAAATTGCAAAATCGAGCGAATTTTCACGAAATTTGGTCGCCCGAGGAGAGAACTCGTAAACTAATTCATATTTTAAGGAAATATAATGGCGGCCGTAGGGAAATGACCTCCTGAAAAAAGTGTATGAAGTAAAAATTCTGTAAAATCTAAATTCAGAATTTGGCAGTAAAAAAATGAATCTTTCCAAACAATTTACACATCGATTTTCTATTCTTGTCGTCTTGTTTCCGTGTGCCGAAAATGATTTTAAAAAAATGCTCCAAATACCCAATATATAGGCTATATTCTCCTTATTTGTAAATGTAGAGCGATATAAACTCGAAAATCGTTTTCAGCACTTCGATTTACTTCGGGTAGCAAAAAAAAATCGTGACAAAATTTTCCAAGAAATTCGTTTTGCTATTTAAATGTTTTAATTATTTTTTGCTATTTAGGTTTTTTATCAATTGTATAAAAAACGGTATACAGCAACGAAATAATTTTCGGCACACAGAAACTACTCGACAAGACGAACAAATCCAGATGTAAATTGTTCGGAAAGATTGATTTTTTATTGCGTAATTTCAAACTGAAATTTTACAATTGTCGATTTTTAAGTCAGTATCTTAGAAACTGTGATAGATAATTAAAAACCGTATTGCAGATCGTTTTAAGAAGGTCATTCACATATCTACACACTTAGATTATCCGCGGGAAATTCATTAGTTTCCAATATCTCTACTCGAATGCCGAACTGTCTTAAAATTTTACTCAATTTTAGCAGGCCATAGTGAGCGGAGAGAGCTAGCGAAATATAATTTGCATATATTGCAAACAGCAGCAAATAAGCTTTCAGAAACGTTTTCACATGTTGCTAAACTAGAAAACTAAACTAAAAAAATAACGATTTTAGCAAAATCGATTTTCTTGCATTTTATCGTTTCCGCAATCATGACTTCCCGGTTATTTTATGTACAATTCTATTTCAGAATGAATAAGATATGTATCTAAATAGGTAAACGTGTACATACAAAAAAATATGTACAAACTTAGAACAGATAGTAAGAAATTTGTAGAGTGGAGCTTGGTCAGAATCGTCAATCAAGTTTTCAGACTTAAAAGCAGGGTGTGTTGGCCAGACCTTTTTCCAAGAACACTGGATGGTATTTTTTTACTTTATTTCTTCTGTGCGCGAGGTTTAAATCCGGCGCAGGGCAGCGTAAAGTATAGACACGTATTTCCCCAGAAGGCCGGATTACGGAAAATGTCGAATTAAAAACCCAACCGCCGGATTATCAAGATTATACTGTAAAAACAGCTTGAAAATTTAAATTGAATTCATTGAAAGTAGCAAGTATAAGCTACTTTAAACCACTCCAAATCGTGAAATTTATCCTTATCTTTTTAATTTATTCTTGATCCTTAGTAGGATCAATAAAAAATAGCATCTTTTTTAAATGGTGGGTGTTGATTCAGAAATACCAAAGTTTAGTCCTTTTGCTCAAACAAACGTTTTAAAACGTTTCCTTTTGAAAGCCATCGTGAATTACAATAAGGAGGTGATGAAGAAATCTCATCTGAAGTTAGGTTATTCTCGTTCTTGTTCGTAACATTTTGCAAAACAAAACAAAATTCTTGTATGGTGTCTTCGTCAATATATCTGATAAAACACATTAGATTTGCATTATCCTCGACATATGTGCTTTCTTCTACTTGCAAAGGACTTGCTTTTTTTACTTTAGCAATCAATTCTTCAAAATTCTTCAATTATCCGTTTAACTGTACTATTTGATAATAGTATCGCCGAAAATAAACTTTTTCCTTTATTCCTCATATATTATTTGCGACAATTTTCAAAGCGGGAAGTATTAATTTACCTACAGCACTATAAGGATACTCATTCTCACCTATTGATTTAGAAATTTAAAAAGCTATCAAATTTATGTTTTTATTTGACTGCTGAGGAAAGAGTGCATTTTTAATTTTTTTTTTAGCGGCAATCACTTCTTTTTTCTTATTAGCAAAATGTAAAATTTTTTGTTTTGTGCTACCCGGCAAAATATTTGTACAACCCGATGCCGAGTCGCGACCCACACTTCGGGAAACGCTGATCTAGGTTATATTATATTGGTTATACTGATTTTTTTTTTTTGTAAAAATATATCAACAACAAACAAGAATAAATAGAACTCTAAAAGACTAGAAATACAAGAATATGCAAACAAGTCAAAACTAAACAAAAAGACTAAAAATAGAAGGAAGATTTAGAAGGCAGGAAGACACAAGCAAGAAACCATCCGCATCAGAGAGCAGAACACAAATAACTAACCTGTAGCAGAAAAGATGGGAGAACTTGAAGGGAAAGGCGGAACGGACGCGCAGGCTCATACCAAATGTAAAAAATTGGATAAACCGGGAGCATGGTGAAGTGAACTACTACCTGACACAAGTATTGACGGGGCATGGATGTTTTGGCCACTACCTTACAAAGTTCAAACTAGCAGAAACGGCGGACTGTTACTACTGTGGGGAAGATGATACAGCGGAACACACAGTCTTCGATTGTCCAAGATGGGAAGCGTAAAGGAAAAAAAATGACGGAAAGCATAGGCGAAAGAGTAACTGCTGAAAATGTAACAAACCCTTTTCTCAAATAAAAAAAAGACAAGACTAGACAAAATTTCAATTACCTTCTGAGACTTGGGGCGATAATGATGATTACCTTCAAGGTAAAAGTTGCATAAGAAACTTATGTGTGGTCAACAATACTGCGGAAAGAGCTGTAAAATTATTTGAAGATTATAATACGATCCTTTCCAAAAACGAGGAAGAAAAACAATTTATACTTCATGTAGTGGAACATAACCGAAAAATCGTTTCTAATTAAACATCCAAAAAAGCGTTAACAAACTTAGTTTCTGGTTGAATGAAACATAACTGTATTATTAATATTTTATATCCTACTTTGTTAATAATATTTTGTGTCTTCATATATACTACTTTGGAATAAAAACAATCTATTTTTGAGAAGAGCTTACATTTTTTTCTTAATATTCTGACTTGTCCTTTTTTAGAAAATTTTCATCAAATTTAGATATTTGAAAGTTGTTGAGCACCCTCTTGTACATTAGATAGGAGGCTGAAATTTTAAGAAGATAAGACATTAGGTATGTGTAACAAAATATCGGGGTGGCGTAACTTCTACCTGTCATTTTTTTTCGCCACTCTAAAGTGAACCACCCTAAATACACACTCTTCTGATAACTGTGCACTAGCCTCAGTAGATATGGGGGGAAGCCTCTCATTGTTACTTCTTGCATGATATCCTCCCATGCCACCGAGTTGAACGCATTTTTCACATCTAATGTGATTAAAATGCCAATCTTTCTTGTCCTACGTGTCCCTTCTGTAGCTTCCTTTACCAGTTCCAACGCTCTCATAATATCATCAACTGTCGGCCTACCTTCCCTGAACCCAAACTGCTTTTCTGACAGATTAAAGCCTTTTTGGAGTTCCGCCTTTATACTCGCTAGCAGGAGATGTTCCAGCAGCTTGCCAACGGTATCGAGGAGGCATAGTGGCCTGTAGGATGAGGGATCTTTCATTGACTTGTCCCCCTTACTCAACAGTACTAGTTTTGCCCTCTTCCATACGTTTGGAAAGTTTCCGTCGATCATTATGTTGTTCATTACTTTTAGTATATGCTGTGGGCATCTGGATAGTGCTATTTTTATGGCCTCAGGTGGTAGTCTATCAGGTCCAGGCTCTGTCATTACGCAGTCGGTTACCGGCTCTGGTGAGTTCTTCTGCCATGAATTCTTCAAACTCAGTTACTGGTGGTTGTTGCCATTTCATTTTCTCATGCTTGGGGAATAGTACGTCTACCACCTCCAGTGCCTTCTCAATTGGGATGTGTTGAATTGGGAATCTTTACTTGAGGTGCCGAGTGGCAATAGCGTAAGCATCCCCCCAGACATTATCATTTAGCTTCTAGCAGAGCTCACTCCAGTGTGCTTTCTTCGCGTCATTAATTTTCCTTCTTAGTTCTTTTTTTTTCGTTGGTATGTGCCATTTTTAGGGTGTTTTTTTTTGTCTTTGTTGGCATGTTTCTTACACATCTTCTGGGAGATGCGTCTTAAAGAAAGGCATGACGCCCATAGACTTCGTCATTCCGCCAGTAGTGTCGTTTTTGTCTGCCAATTATTTTCTTGGGTGGTAAGATTTCGTTACATGTCTGTGTGAGCGCAGCAACCATGTCCTCAGCTGTTTTATTATTTTTGTTGTTAAACATTTTCTCCAGACAGACAAGACTGTACAGACAAAACTGAACACACAAGACTGGACAGACAAAACTGAACAGACAAGATTGGACAGACAAGACTGGGCCCACAAGATTTTTTTTTTTGCACGTGCTGGGAGGTGAAAATCTGCAAACAGACCACCCGGCCCGTGCCGAGTGGTAGTGTGGGGCTGCCCACTAGTGAGCGACCCACTAAAAACCCCCCACCATTCATATGCCCGGCCCCCCGCGCCCCAGCCAAAAAATAGAGAAACGTGTTGGAATCCAAAATTGGCATTACTTCAATACGCTGCTCCCCCTTTCATTTACAAAGCAGTCATCGGCATTCACTCATTTTGCCGGGAGCGCCGTAAATCGCCGTGCCCCCTTTACATCAAGTTTACAATAAATTTGTGCGCCCCCTTCGCACTAAGGGGGAGGCCGGCGATTGGCTCGCACGTAGTAACCCCTCGGCCCGTTTCGCGCTCATACCTTTCACCCTTCCCTTTTCTCTTCATTATATACCTAATAATACCTGTCAGCACGCCCCATTCATACTCACTGTGGAGCATGATCCTCACCATGCTATCCTTGTTTACAATCTCTCCCACGCCTCGTTCTGCCTCGCTCCTCATTCGCACCCACCTCATATACTCAAAGATCGTATGCTCCGCTGTGTCCTCATACGCTCCACACTACCTACAGTGCGCCTCAATCAGTTTGCCGATGCGCACCAGGTAAGACCCAAAACAACCATGCCCCGTGAGCGCCTGGGTGAGGTAATAATTTACTTCCCCGTGTTCAACCCATTTATCAATAACCGGAATAGTTCGGACACCCTGAGGTTTCGCTGTAGTTCCACCCCAAGGTATCTCAAAGACTCCTGAGCCGGTACATCCGCTGTTCAAACAGCAGAACCGCCTCTGTTTTATGGGGAGTCAGGGCAAGCCCCTTTTCCCCCATCCACCGGTCAATCCCAGTAATTGCCTCATTCATTATCGCTTTCAGGCTTTCTTCCGTTCTGGCGATAGCGACAACCGCCAAGTCATCTGCGTACCCGACTAGTGTAACTCCGTCTGGCAGCCTCAGTCCACTGAATTGGTCCAAGTACCGAGCCCTGCGGAACACATGCACTCATATTGAAGGTTTTTCCTTGGGCACTCACCATCTCCCTATCACTCAAGTAGCTACCTACCATCTTTCGAAGGTAGGGAGCTACCCCCTTTGGATCCAAAGCCTCCATGATTCCACCCCATACGACCGAATTGGAAACATTTTTCACAACCAGGGTTACAAGCACATAGTAGCTACGGGTCCGCCATGAACCCGTATTGGCTAACCTTGCTCTCTCTATCACTCGCACCATTGCGTTCGTCGTAGTGCGGCCGCTCCTGAACCCATATTGTTCCTCCGAAAGACCCCCTGCTCTCTCGAGATCCTCCTTTATTCTAGCTCCGATCATGCTCTCAAACATCTTCGCTATCCCATTCAACAGGCAGATTTGCCTGTATTTTGGCTTCCTTTCCTTCTTTCCGTTCTTTTTCAATCATAACCAGTCTCCCTTTCTTCCACTCCTCGGGGAAACTGCCATTCATCAACCCTACATTCATCATTCTCAGGCACATATCCTCCCACACATGCCCGAACACCTTGCACGCTTCGGATGGGACACCGTCAGGACCCGGCGCTTTTCCTTCCCCCATCCGGCCGACTGCCCTCTGCAGTTCGGCTGAAGTGAAAAGGGTTTCCATCCAATGGGCTCCACCCAGTTCACTCGCTCATGTGCTGGGAACAGCTGCTAGACTTCCGTCATCAGGCTGTCCCCCCGGAGAGTATTAACCTTTCGCGCAATTTTCTTGGTGACGACCTTGAATTATTATTATTACATTATTATTCACCTCTTAGCAGAGCTCTCTCCAAGCTTTTTGCTTGGAGTTTGCGATGGCTCTGCGAAGTTCCCTGTGCGCCAGGTTATACCTCCTTCTGCATTCCTTCGTGCCTCCTCATTTGCTCTCGTATTATTCCTTACCATACATCTCCTTTCACGCAAACAGGTTTTACGTTTTTCAGCTACCTGGGCATTCCACCAGTAAACTGGTTTCCTGCCTCTGGCGCACCTCCGTTTTCTATGAAACACCGCATCACAAGCCCCGTGAAGAACTGCCTCGCGTGAGCTCCTCAGTCTATTTTCGGGGCCTGTACTTTCAGCCAACTCTTTCATAACGTCTCCGAATCTTTCTAGCATGCTCTTGTCTACTCCCCATCCATTCGTCCCAGTTGTAACCAGTCCCTCAGCAATATCCTCCCGTACGTCAAAGAGAATATTCTGGTGATCACTCAGATTCTCTCCCTCTCTGACAAGCCACTCTTTCAACCTGCCTGCAATCCGTGAGGTGCTAAAAGTGATGTCTATGAAAGATATGCTTTCCCCCTCACGAAGGTTGGCACATTCCCACGGATGTGAACCACCAAGTCCTCTTTTGCCAGCCACTCTTCCGTCATTCTTCCTCTTTCATCTTCTCTAGGGGATCCGCAAAGCGGACCAAGCAGGACTTGCGTTGAAGCAACAAGACTGAACAGACAAAACTGGACAGACAAGACTGGTCAGACAGACAAGACGAAACAGACAAGACCAGAACGAGAAGACCAGACAGATGAGACCAGTCAAATAAGACCAGACAGACAATACCAGACAGACAAGACTGGACAGACGAGACTGAACAGACAAGACTGAATAGACAAGACCAATTAGACAAGACCAAACGGACAAGACCAGACGGACAAGACCAAGCAGACAAGACGAGACAAACAAGATTGGACAGACGAGACAAAACAAGACAGACAAGGCTAAACAGACAAGACTAGAGAGACAAAAGATTAGACCAACAAGAGTGAACAGACAAGACTAGATAGAAAAGACCAGACAGACAAGGCTAGACAGACAAGATTAGACAGACAAGGCTGGACAGGCATAACTAGACTCAAGTAAACGGATGAAACAAGATAGATGTTACTAGTCAGAAAAAATAGAGAATTAGTCAGGTTTGAGAAACAAGCAAACAAGATTTGAAAAACTATTTACGACTATGTTGAAGAAAATTAAGATAGTTATTATGAGACTACACAGCTAATACTAAATAATGAATACTGGAGAGGCAAACAGATTATATGGATAATAAATTTACAAGCTGGTTCGCCTTGATAAAGAAGAATTCATAAAAAGTAACAATATTTTTATTGAACTGCTTGAACTGTATTTGTGTTTATGAAATATAGTTTTTAAATAATTCTGCTTCGGAATAAAAGCACAAAATCAATAAAATTCATATTCATACCTAAATATGAAAAATATTAAATAAATGATATATTGAAATGAGGAGGGACGAGTAGAGGCGACTATCTTCTAAATAGCTTGGTAGATGTGGAGTTTAGGAACCCTTGTGTGTCAGTTTTAGAAAGTAAATTGGTGCATTTCTTAAAACCTCCCCCCGAAATATTTTCTAACAATGGCATTTCCTCATATGGTATATTAAAAAAAGGTTTCGGTACTTACGTACTAGCGCCACCGTAGCTACAGATTTGAACAAAATGGATGGTTAGATTAGGTTATAACGGAGCAGATAAAGCCAGACCAAATATCGTACGGTAGCGCGACCTCTCGATCCGAAATAAGAAAATGTATTGGATAAGGGTTAGATTAGGTTATATTACAGCAGATAAATCCAGACCACATTCCGCGCGGTAGCTCGACTTCTCGCTGCGGTGGCGTTAATACGTAAGTACCTATAGGTTTCTACTAAATTGTTATAATCTGTAACACAAATAACAAACGTACACAAAGACCAATCAAAGTTTAAGTACTAGAAATAATAGAAACTTAACGAACAAGGATTCGAGTAAATTAAACCAGGTATTTCTTGAATGGTAGTTTATTAAAATTACGCCGACGCCGACGCACAGTGGGATAAAATCCCAAAAAACTGGCCAAAAACCCGAAAAATAATATTTTTTAATCCGATTCCAAGAATGCATCTCATTAGAGAACCCTTGAGACCATCGGATTCCGGGAACTAAAAGAACCAGGTATTGAAAACCAACCCAAACTTTCATACCAAACGAAGCAGTTAAGTGTGTAGAATCGTGCGCGCGACAGTTGGTGAAAATACGTGAAACTTTGATTGTGTATTAAATGGTGAAAAAAATTTCGAATTTAATTAAGGCTGAGGTACAGAAAGGTATGTATAATTTAAATACATCATTCACTGTAAATAGATTGTTATTGTGTAGCAAGTATTTAAGAATAATTCATAGCAAAAACTACAACGTTTTGAACTCGAAGATTCAAGTTTATAGAAAGATACAAAAAAATGCGGGCAAACGAGTGCTGTAAGTTTGCTCAAGTTTGCTTTATTAGACATTTGTTGTTTGAGAAAATCAAGAATTGGCTGCTACTAGCTGCTACTTTGTCTTCAGTATAATTTTTTATCAAATCATTTATGAAATTGAGATATTCTCTCATTTATATTTTATAATGCACCGACTAAATAACCGATAAATTTTATTTACTTACGGTATACTTCACGATTGGTCCCATTTAAATTTGAAGAAAAAAGTTTTTGTTTTTGAAACAATTTCTTTAAAGTCAGTTTTTTATTTTAATATATTAACTCTTTTATTTCAGATTCAAGTGACAAAGGTATTATCTCGAGGAGGGATCTTTTTTATTTTTTGAAAGGTCGTTTTGGTGACAAAATAAGTGAAATATTTATTACCGTGGAAAGAGAATTGAATAATACACTGAAATTCCATTTTGAGTTGAGTTAACAAAACTATTTTACGCATAACTGTGAGAGAAATGCACGTGAAGTGGCAGAAAGTTTCTCGCATAGAAGACAAATTCCTAAATAAATTTAAGGACTGGCTGGACAAGTTTATCATCTTCACTGACGAATCGCTATCGGAACCTTCTCAACAATCGACCTCTGCGGCTAGCCGGAGTCGGCCTTCCATAGCCTTCTCCGAAGGGAGTGAGAGAACAAAACGCAGGACAGAGGACATTCGAAAATATAGGAGCAGCGCAGGACTGGCATATGCAACGCGAATTGGTTTGAGAGCAGAGGGAAAATCGTCTGCGGCATAGGTTTCACATGACATCACGTATGGCAGTCCATCAAAACCATCCAAATATAGAAAATCTCTAAAATTTGTCCCAGAACAACAACTTTCTGATGACGAGGCATTATCGCAAATTATTGGATGTGAACTATCAAATTGTCAAGATATGAAAACATTTTCTCAGGAAAATGTTGGAAACCGACATATTTTCTCAGGAAAACGCCATATTGGATCCGCCATTTTGTTTTTGGAAAAAATGAAACTTAGAGTCGTAATCAGTGCCCCAAAAATCTCGTTCCTGTCAAATTTTTGCAATATGGAAACATTTTCTAAGGAAAATGTTCGATATATTGGATCCGCCATTTTGTTTTTGGAAAAAATTAAACTTAGATCAGTGCCCCAAAAATCTAATTCCTGTCAAATTTTCGCCATATGGAAACATTTTCTAAGGAAAATGTTCGCCATATTGGATCCGCCATTTTGTTTTTTGAAAAATGGAACTCATATTCGTAATCAGCGACTCAAAAAACCCTTCCATACGAAATTTGGTGTGGATAGAATGAAACCTTCTATTTATGGACAGTTTTTTGAGATTTTATCCCACTGTGCGACGTTTCGACCCACGTTGTATCTTTTTCAAGGCTACAACCAGGACAATTCTTGAATGGTAGTTTATAAAAATTACGCCGACGTTTCGACCCACATTGGGTCTTTCTGAAGACTACAAATTACAAAAACCACAATAATTATAAACTGTACAAAACAAAATATAAATACAAACATAACAAATTTATGTATAAAATACAACTAATTGTGAAAACATTTTGTACTGAATAAATTAAAATGATAGGTTTTACCTAATTTCCTAAAGAGTTAATTTGATATTAACATTTTATTTAAATTGAAAATCATATTAAATTATGTCCATGCACAATTTAATCGGTTTCCCAGGCATTACTAAACTGGCAATACAGGTTTAGTAATGCCTGGGAAACCGATAAAATTGTGCATGGACATAATTTAATATGGTTTTCCATTTCAATAAAATATTAATATCAAATTAACTCAAGAAATTAAATACTCAATTAAATAAAGAAATTAGGTAAGACCAATCATTTTAATTTATTCAGTACAAAATGTTTTCATAATTAGTTGTATTTTATACATACATTTGTGATATTTGTATTCATATTTTGTTTTGTACAGTTTATAATTATTGTGGTTTTTGTAATTTGTAGCCTTGAGAAAGACACAATGTGGGTCGAAACGTCGGCGTAATTTTAATAAACTACCATTCAAGAATTGTCCAAATACCTGGTTTAATTTACTAGAATCATTACAGCAAGACGGACGCTACATCCACACAGAATTAACGAACAAGATTATTTAGTTTTCGTGATTAAATTTAAATTAAATTACAGCAAAAAAATTGCAAATTAAGATTCCATACAGTTTTTTTTATTCTTTTGTAGGGACTCATATATGCCAATTGATTATTTGAAATTGATTATTTTGAATATGAAGTATTTCCAATTTGTTCATTACAATCAAACTGTTAAAGTTCATTAATCCAACAAAATACGCAACTCAAAAAATGTATGGCTCGAGGAAAAGTGTAGGGAAATCGAAAATCTTGGAGGTAAGTATGATACCTTCCATATCCACATGAAAATTAAGGATCTCAGTGATAGAAATATAAAACATGCAGCCATGCTCACAGACAATCAAGGCAACTTTAACGGTATTATAAAGGAAAAACGTGAAAGAACTTTTTGCAGACCACAGAATTCAACCTTCTGTCAAAGAAGTGCAAGAAGAGACACGTCCAAGAATAACAGAAGAAGAAGTGATACATGCTATAATATCATCAAAAAACAAAAAAACGCTAGGACCAGACGAAGTACCAGCAGAACTACTCAAGCTGATACAAAGAGACCAGGTACATATACTAGTGAACTTCTTCAACAAAATCTACATGATACGTAAAATACTGCAAGAATGGTTACTGTCGACACCATGGGCGTAGCCAGGGAGTATTGGGGATTCACCCCGCCCCCCGCAAATATGCAAAATATAACAAAAATAATATATTAAAATAAAGAGAGACGAGGAAAAACGACTTTCTTCAAGAGAGCATGGTAGATGTGAAGTTTAGGAACCCTTGTGTCAGTTTTAGAAAGTAAATTGGCGCATTCTTCAAACCCCCCCGAAACTAAACCCTGGCTACGCCCATGGTCGACATTTGTCACTAGCCAAATAAACTACGCCAAAGATTGCGGTGAATATCGTACGATCAGTCTAATGACCACACCCTAAAGATCCTCCTTTTTTT
The DNA here is from genome assembly GCA_944588485.1 of Phosphuga atrata. Classification (NCBI taxonomy): domain Eukaryota; kingdom Metazoa; phylum Arthropoda; class Insecta; order Coleoptera; family Silphidae; genus Phosphuga; species Phosphuga atrata. Next base: position 32,549,898 of record OX155895.1, read on the forward strand.
TAATGTTTGGTCCAATGTGGATAGCGGGTTCCTTCAAATACTGCGATTAACCCTTCAAATACTGCGACCAAGTATCCTATTGTCTATTGTATTTTGCATACATTTTTCACTTTATAGGCCCAGAAACCTAGGTATTATTTTTTAATTGGCGTTACACAATTAATTACACATTTATCTTCTGGTACAAATTCGGCCGACACTCGCACCCGGGACCTCCAGATTTGTTAGTTAACGCTCTAACTCTGTATACTACGATGCCGACGATCCTCCTTAATATCACATTCAGAATAGAATTTACAAAAAAATTAAAACTCAATTCGGATTCGCTAAGATGCCTAGATGTAAATCAGGAAGTGTTTGCCTGTTTTGTTGACTAGAACAAAGCATTTGACAAAGTCAGACACGAACAATTTGTCGAGATATTAAGGACAACTATATAAGCTAAGATAACTATACAAGCGGAATATAGGAATAATACCGAATCTTTACTATGGGCAGAAAGTAGTAGCTCAGTGGGCTAAGTGGGGAACAACTATGAAACGATGAATTCAAAATTAAAAGAGCAGTCAGGCAAGGATGTGTGTTGTCACCACTACTGATTATCATCTACAATGAAGAGATCAGGAAAAGAATCGATTCCTGATTATCTCAGACACAAAGGGATTATGGGAAGGTCCACATTCATTGGTCGTCCCATTGACCATGTACACAAACTACCTAGAAACTAATGTAAACAACAACAAAGATTTTACTCAAGAAATAAAAGAGATAAGGATCGAAAAATATGGACATTAAATAAGAAAGACACTAATAAACTAGAAGCCTTCATGTTATGGGTTTATCGGAGGATAAGGGTATCATGGGTCGTCAATTACTAATGTTGAGAACCTCTGAAGAATGGATAAACAACGAGATATCTTAATAACCTTCAAAAGACGAAAACTTGGGCCACGTAATGAGAGAACAGAAATACCAACTACTGCAGATTATATAGGGAAAGATCCAATGAAGGAGAAGTATTGGACGACGATGTACATCTTGGCTACGTAATTTAAGAGAATGGACTGAAACCATTCTCTTAAATTATCTACTAAATTCGCCAATTTCGCAAAGCATATCTACCGAATTAAAGATTATTGTTGCCAAATTAAAATTGTCGTTTGAAGAAGGGAAATATTCCACGTCGAAAACCTGAAAAAGCGTTCCTAGATTATTCTCTTTTGCAATTAATTGGTAGTTTTAACGTGAAATTTTGAAATAAAGGATTAAGTATAATATTTAAGTATAAGGTCCGAGCTTGTCCAAGCAAAGTCGAATTGTGCTTCAAATATACTCAACCAACTACACAATCAGAATTTTAAAGTTCAAATAACAACATATTTCATATTATCTACGCAGACAACATCTATGCACCTACTGTTATTTTGTTTTAGGCCGCATTGGGTTTTGAAGATGGCAATGAAAAAGTATGGGCTTGTGGAGGGTCTCTGATCAGCAAACTGTTTGTAAAGTAGACACTTGTAAGGAATACTTGTAAACATTATTAAAGATTTACTAATCTTCTTTAAAGAGGGGAAGTTAAATTTGTTCGACTAAGTGATTTAAATCTACGATCCGAAAAGGATGACGCTCTACCACAAAACTTCCGAATTGTTAATAGAACTAAACATCCAGGATATAAACCTCCTTCACAATATAACGACATAGCTATTATTGAATTAGACAAAGAGGCCGAGCTTAATTTTTACGTAACTCCAGAATCATGAATAGTGTTAGAGAAATCAAAAATACTACTTTTATGCTACTGGTTCGGGCCAAATTGGATATGGTGGACAACTAGCTGACCATCTTCAGAAAATGACCATTTACTTAGTGGCAAACAAGGAATGTTCAAAGGATTATAAAAAATAAGTTACTAAGAGAAGATTAGCTGGGGGTATTATGGATGATTTGCAAATTGGTGCTGGAGCACCAAAGATTGATACATGCCCAGTAAGTAATATACATGTGTGTTTTCTCGACGGGTCGCAAGGACTTAAGCATAATCTCTAGCATACTCTAGTTTCAATCCACACATTAAAATTTAAAAAAAAAACTAATAATGTAATTTGCAGGGTGATTCAGGTGGTCCACTACAAATAAACACATATAGAGGTGCCGTAGTTTTTGGGGTTACATCTCTTGGCATAGCATGTGGCATCTCAACTACTCCTGGAATACATACCAAGAGTCTCAAACTATATTACCTGGATCAGATCAGTGGTTTCATAAAATTTAACCAAACACGTTATTGAAAAGAATAACATTGGGTGAAATTCCTATGAAGAATCACTTCAATAATAAAAGTAGATAAATTAATAAATTACTTTGTTTCAATTCACTCTTGACTTATAACATAAATTAATATAATTATAAGTACAAACTGGATGTATGTGTGCTTACAGAAACTAAAAAAAAGGGAACGGAGTTGAGATGGTAGGGAAATATATACATGTTTATAGTGGAGTTAAAAAGGATACAAGAGTAAAGAGAGGAGTAGCTATAGCAATACACAGAAAGTATAAAAAATACATTAAAGACCATGACGAAATTGACGAACAAATAATAAAAATGGAAATTTAAAAAAATGGACAGAATATAGTTATAATAGGAGTATACGCTCCTAGCGAGGATGCAGACCTTGCCACTAAAGATATGCTCTACGAAAAACTATTCCGAATAATATCTGAGATTAAAGGAGATCGAGAAATACTTATTTTGGGAGACCTAAACGCCCGTACAGGGAGAGAAGCAAACAACCCGGTAATAGGTAGATATGGATAGCAAACTGAAAACGATAACGGCAGACGTCTAAAACAACTATGTCAGAATATGTCTCTAAAGATAATGAATGGTTTCTTTTCCCACAAATATATACATAAATACACGTGAACCCAACCCACAAAAGGACTAAGATCGATAATCGATTACATTATACAAAAACAAAACACAAAAATAACAACCACTGACCTAAGGGTGTATCGAGGAGCGGAATGCGAATCGGACCACCACCTATTGGTAGCAACAGTCCCAATAAATTATAGGAAAACAAATACGGACAAGACTAGTAAAAACGACATCTTAGGAAAAACACGAAGGAAATCAGATACAATCTAGAGTTTCGGCAACGAATCTACTAAATTTTTGTATAAACTAAGATTAACTGCCATGCTTACAACGCGGAAACGCAACAGCGAATCAACTATATCAACGCCTAAGGAACTGTATGCACCAAGCAGCGAACGAAGCTATAGGACCAAAAGAAAGGCATTTTAAAAATAAATAGTGGTGGAATGAAGAAATAGAGACTAGCAGAAATTAAAAAGAAAGCTTATCAAACTTAGCTACATTCTAAAAAATTAGAAGATAGGATAACTCTAACGAGATAACGATATATGCACACTGGAATAGAGAAGTTAAAAAACTTGTAACAAAAAAGAAAAAAAAGACAATGTAGTCTTTTGTCTCCTTTTTTATATATTGAGCTCATATGAGCAATATTCCAATCTTCTGGAATGTTGTCGCCTTCTATTTGACATTTGAAGATCTTGGCTATCAGCTCTAGTAATAATTCTGGTCCATTTTTAGCTAGTTCAATTGGGATATTTGCTGGCCCTGCAGCCTTTTTATTTTTAGATTCTTTTAGGGCTTCCTTTATTTCTTTTATCGTTATCGCATTTACTTCTTCATTTGTGGGTGTCTCTATATCCAGATTATCAATGTGGAACTCTTTTCTGTTAGCAGTTCTTTGTAATATGTTTCCCACTCCTCCATACTTATTAGTTCAATTTTATTTACTCGCCCTTCTTTTCTAATATGTTTGATTGCCTTCTACGCTTCCTTATTTTTTCCCAAATCTCATTTTTCTTTTTTGTTACAAGTTTTTTAACTTCTCTATTCCAGTGTGCATATATCGTTATCTCGTTAGAGTTATCCTATCTTCTAATTTTTTAGATTGTAGCTAAGTTTGATAAGCTTTCTTTTTAATTTCTGCTAGTCTCTATTTCTTCATTCCACCACTATTTATTTTTAAAATGCCTTTCTTTTGGTCCATAACTATAGAGGGATCAGCGTAACTAGTGCGTTTGGGAGATTGTACGGCCGGATACTAAAAAAAAGAATTGAAAGCAGCATCAAAGAAGTAGAGGAGCAAAGTGGCTTCCGAGCCGGGAGATCATGCATTGACAATATATTTGTTATACAACAAATTATAGAAAAGAGGAAAGTTAGAAATCTACTCACACACCTATTATTTATCGACTTGGAGAAAGCTTTCCATACGGTACCCTGGAAAAAGCTTTTTGAAACATTGACGAGGATTGGGATAAATAGTGTGTGTATACTGTCGGGCAATCAGAAATATATATATCGAGTCAAAAAGTGCAGTCATGATAGGAAACGTTATATCGCCGCCTTTTCGTACAACGAAAGGATTAAGACATGGCTGCAGCCTGTCTCCTACATTATTTAAATTATACATACAAGAAGTACTAACAAACTGGAGAAGAAAAACCGTAGGAATGGGAATAAGAACAGTTGAACATTGTTTGACAAGACTGCTATTTGCTGACGACCAAGTGATAATAGCAAGTGATGAAAGAGATATAGATTATATGTAAAGAAAATTGATAGAAGAGTATTCGGAATGCAGGTTAAACATGAATATGTCAAAAACAGAATATCTTCGTGTCACGAAGAAGGAGACGACCTAGAATTGGAGTTAAGAAAGAATAAAAAATGTAGGGCATACAAATACTTAGGAACTATCATCTCAGAAGATGGAACAATAAAAAAGGATATAGAAAATAGACCAAGGGAAAAAGGCTATCTGCTTGTTACATTCAATGCTATGGTCAAATGAAATGAAACTAAAAACAAAAATGAGAGTATACAAATCTATCGTAGAACCAACAACAACTTATGCTTCAGAATGTTTCACAAATTTCAAAAGGGATAAAAAAAGTATAGAAGTAGTAGAAATGAACTTTCTGCGAAGAGCATGTCAGACATCCAAACTAGATCGTGTAAGAAATGAACATAAGACAGACGACACATAAGAAGACAGACGAGGAGAGTCTATGGCACTACAGACGACATACAAACACGGCAATTAAAGTGGTATGGACACATGCAAAGGATGACTGGAGGAAGATGGCCCAAAATAGCATTCCAATATATATATATATATATATATACCAAGAGCAAGGAGAAGAAGAGGGAGACCAGCAATAAAATGGATAGATGGTATTATGGAAACCATGAAAGATAGAGCCATAGAAGTAGAGGACGGGAGAGATAAGGAGAGGTGAAAAAAGAAGTGCGGGGTGCGGCAAAGGCTGTAGGAACCTCGCTATATATATATATATGTATATATATATATAAATGTATATATATATATATGTATATATGTATATATATATATATATATATATATATATATATATATGTGTTTTTTAGCAACCCTCATGGCATGAAAGTGCAGGAGGTCAGTTTGTACTTATAATTATATCAATTTGTGTTATAAGTCAAGAGTGAATTGGAACGTATTAATTTATTAATTTATCTACTTTTATTTAATGAAAAGGTTTAAAATCAAAAGAAACGTGAGTTGTTTTTTAAATACCTTTTTTATATCTTCTATGTATACCCTTAAATATTACACAGTTTAAAATCGCTTGTCTTTCATTTAACAACAACAAAATTATAATAAAAGTCTGGATAAAAACTGATCACATGATCACCATCGATATTCAAATAATAATAAAAAATGTATAGAAACAAGAAAACACGTCTCTTCTCTCGCAAACAATCATTTTCTTCACTTGTGTTTATTTATGGAAGCCAAACATAGTAAAACCAAAAACTCGCAACTTAAAGTTGTCAATTCACCTGCAACAATAAAGAAAGGGAAAAATTTTAGATAATACATATTTCTTTTCTTTTGTGACTTTTTTCAACAATATGTAACATACCGGATGATGGTGGGAGGAATAAGAAGCAAAAGCATGAGGATTTTTTTTTGCTTGAAGGTAAAATTGAACCTCTCTAGACAACGAACTAGTCGAACTCCATCTAGACATCTATAGCCATAGCCCAAACAATAAAAAATAAAGCCAACAAAATATAAATACCACCAAAGATTTAAAAAAAATATTAAAAATATATTTTAAAAACTAATTACGTGCACTTAAGTGTTAATGAAATATTTTCTGATGATTTCACTGTGGGTTAGTTTAAGGTACATGCAGGCCATTTTTAAAACAAACTTCTTCCTTACTTGCTTAATTATATCTTTAGTTTATTCGCCTTTTCTATCAAAAAAAAACGTTTATTATCATTTGGCAATATAAAATTATTGATTAATAATTCAACCATTAGCAATTTTTAAATATAATATGGATTACATAACTTGCTTATGATCAAATTAAAAAATCTTTCTATACTTTTGTTTAACAGGATTGTAAAGAACTCATTTTATGTAAATAATAAAACTATATAGTATTCAAATAATGTTTGATTTACAATATCAATGGTCAGACAAGACATGTATTGCCTCTAAGCAAAATATTAACCCCTTTCTGAATAATTCTGACATATATGCTTCTCATTTAGCAGAACTTTTCAATAAGTTTAATATTTACTAACCTGTGCATCAGTAGGAATGGAACTGGCAGGCGTCAGAAAGTCCATAGGTGCATTGGCATCTGTCACTGGGGCTGGTATAAAGAAATTCCTCTGACTATTCACTAAATTATTGCTGGCAGGAATAAATCCGTCCCTCGGTATCATAGACGGCACCGTCGCTTTACCATCAGGATTAAAAACATCAACATACGACTTTTTCAAATCTAAATTATATACATGATTTTAAGTATTTTCTTAATTAAAACAATCTATTAATGTCTTACTTCTACTACGTTGCATTTTAAACATATTGGGTTGAGTAGGTGGTACACTCGTAGGCTCAGTGGCAGCAGCAGGCGCACCAATTACTGGTTGTGTAATTTCTGGTATCCTTCTGATTGGTGCAGGTGCTCCCATATCAGACATCTTAGGTGGTGGCTTAAACTCAGTACCTGTATCATTGCTATCCTCTTCCAGATTCACCCATCTTTTCTTTTCTTGGTCCCATACAATCTAAAATTGCCGCAAGTAAATAAAATAAAATTTTAAAATTAAAATTTGATAGAAATAGTTTTTCTTACTGATGGATTTTTGTCATCGGGAAGTTTCATTTGATTTTTAGGTCTTAATGCTAGACGGTTCCAAATTCCACCAAACCAGCCGCTACTTGGTTGTACGGGAGGTTTTTTAGGTGATGCCGCAGGCTTTTTGATGGGGCTATCGTGCTTTTGAGAGGCAGGTGTAATGCCATCGTCGACTTCGTCAAGCTGTGAAGATGTAGATTGGTTTGGCATTGATATCTGAGGCCTTGGTACATCCTACAGAAAGAAAAACAACTATTTAGTGAGAATTCTCAAATTTTCTCAAAGAAATTTTATTTCATTTAATAGTTTTTAAAAAGTTTTGAATAATGTATCTGGTATCTTTGAGAAAATTCTATTTTTCTCTTTGAACCTATTTTATGACAACAACAACTAAAGTGATGGAAATGGTACATAGAAAATTTTGTTGTTGGTTTTGCTTAACACCACATAGATCTTTTTATTATTAAATATTTCTCATCACAAATACATTTTTTTCTGTGTATAAACCATATAAAGCAAATCTCTAAAAATAAAAGTGCTCTAAAACAATCGACAATCTATACGTTGTCGTTTCAATAAAAACTTCATTAAAAAAATAGCAACATGATATCCAAACTAACAATAGTGTAACATATTATTCAGTTCGACTTATATTCTTAATCTTAAATGGGTTCGTCTATATCAAAACTTTTCGCGGGACCGTATTGTCTAAATGCTAATGTTTTTCCTTTGGCGTCAGCTAGAATGTCGCGGCGCTTAGGTAAAGGTGTTGGCTGATCTATAGGAAATGTTCCACCAAATACAAGAGGTTTATATTCTCTACCAGAAGAATGCTTGGAGAAAATACTATTTTTAATACTAGAAAATACATTAGGTTGACCATTCTTTTTGGCCCAAGCGTCCACCGTGTCGCAGATAATATCCTTCCGTTTTCGACGAAAGGGCATAATGGATAGGGCAGTAGGTGGCGTGATCTTCCGAGTCTTTTTGTTACTATCAGCAAGCAGCTTCACTTTCTCACTTGAATCGCTACGATACTGCACCTCTACAGGCGTCGGAATTGGCGTCTTCACACCTACAGCGCGCCTCCGAAGCGTTGATTTACTTACTTCTTCTGCTTCCTTAATTTCCTTTTCGTCCAATTTCGTTTCTTCTTGTTGTTGTTTTTCCTGCTGCGTCCAAAATAAAACAAATATTCGCAAATGCGAAAAGCAAAAAAAAAACAAAACATGTTAAGCATTAGCAACCCAACCCAACAATAAAATGACAATATTTAGAGAACAACTTACCTCGCCAACTTGATTATTTTCCCAATATTCTTGAGAACTCTCCTGTTGTTGATGTTGCTCAGTTTGATCCCATGATTGCTGTTGTTGTGGATTCCAATACTGTTGTTGATCTTGCTGTTGGTACTGACCATTATACACTAGAACAAATAGCATAAAACAACACATTTATAATTCAAATATTTCTTAACATACCATCCTGTTCTATTGGCGTTGCCTGTTGTTGCTGTTGCCACTGTTGACGATAATCAAATGATTGTGGTTCCTGCTGACACTGCCATTGTTCCTCGCCAGTAGTCGGTTCCACGCCTACTGGTTGTTGCAAATATTCAATATCTGGTGTGGCTGTATTTAAATTAGCAACACTTTCATGTGTAATTAATCCCATCTAGAAATTAAATTTTCATAAAATATCTGCATAAAATATCCAAGAACAACCAAATAACTTACATTGTATTCCTGCTGTATTATTTTCAAATCTTTGAGCCATGAATTATCTGGCCTGCTAGAATTTAAATCAACAACTGCACCATCTTCATCTAGATCTTCTCCAAGAGGGTCATAATATTTCAATCGTTCTGACAATTCGCAAACTCTATTAATCAATGATGGCTGTGCTGCTGAAGGATTACGCAAAAATCTTAAAGATACTTGCTCTAAATATGAAAGGGACGTTTCAAGAAAACCCCTGTCTGCCAAACGAGTTGCTAATAAATATTTATATGCCTAGAAATTAAAGTTATATAAAGGGAATTCTAAAAATATGTATTTTTTATTTTCTTACTTGGAATTCTGGTATATTAAAGTCTGGATCATTAAGACTTCTAGCATATTCATAGATTTCTGTCATATGAATGGCTTCGTTTGTGGCGAAGGTATTAAAGTTAGTGGAACGCAAATGGTCAGCACCAAGTAAGACTAATTTAGCAGAGTCGGTACCGAAGCGAGAAAAGTTGACTTCAGCCATGAGGTAGCAAAATTGAGCAGCATACAAACTACTAGCATTGCCTATGGAGGAACCTCTAGACATTAAAGTGTCTGCCAAAGTCGTTATTGCTTTTCGATCCATTTCTGGCCTTTGGGTAGTATTTGATAATATCATCGCCAAGTGTGGGCGCCAATCACCCCATCTTTCATCATGAACAGACTAAACAAAAATTTAGATTCTATACAAGGAAAATAAAAATATACAGCAAACAATACCGTAACCGCTGCAGGCAATCTGCCACTTAATAACTGATAAAGAGTTTGTAACGGATCGTTCATTGGTAAACCATTTGCGAATCGCATCATTACATTGGCATAAGTTCTTTTATCCAATTTACTTGCTAAAAAGAGCGCATGTCCCCACAACCCATGCTTCATCGCCCATTCTAAAACAAAAAACTGTATACAAAAAGACATTTAAAATAAATATATTCATACCTAATGCTTCTTTTCCAGAACCGTATAATAAAAATTCTCTAAACTTATTCGTAATCGCTTCTTCTTTATTTCCCATATCAGTGGTCACGCCCATACCGACGCTGCTGCTACTGTTGGACAACACTGAAGAGGGGCGAATATTTTGTTCAGAGTTGCTATGATTTTTCAAAAGTAATTCTGCTATATCTGTTCCCACAACCATTCCGTTTTGTCTTAACAATAATATTAAAAGTTCCCACATTAATATACAAGAATCTGGATCTTCTTCCGAATCATCATTAACGATTTTTCTGATCTTGCTTTCGCAATATTCTATGACAGTTTTTTTGTGTGTGACACCGCGAATTAAAGGGCCAGGATATTCAGCCAATTCACGGTATTCATCGTCGCCCGGTAAATAATCGGCGTCAAGTCGTCCAATTTCAACAACAGCACTTTGGCCATCTGTGGGATAATGAGGAAGAATTTTGACTAAATTTCCAGAAGCAATTGAAGCGCGAACGTGTGCAGATGAGAATTTCACGGGGGTAAGACGTTGATTAGCCATCGAATTCCGAGACTCCTCCAAATTCAATGATGAATCCGTGTAGTCAAACACCCTACATATAAAACAGTATATGTTATAGGATAAAAGAATGTCTTAAAATTTGAACTAATATTATTTATATTATGGATTAATTCAAATACAACATGTTTTATGTATTAAGCAATGTGTCAAAGCAAGAAATCCATTTCAAAGAAACCCTATGTACCCAGTTCTGTTTTTATAAATTATTGTTTGTCTTACCTTGAATCATCAAGACCGTACTGACCAGATAAACTTCTAGGAGGTTGGTAATATGCGCTCATGTTCTGACCATAGTAACGTTGACTTTGCGAGTACCTGTTCGAAGCCACGTGAACAAACAAAAGAAAAATGGTGCAACAAATGAGATGAAGACAAAAACAGTTTGTGTTAAAGCAAAGCAAAAGAAAAAGAAAAAAACTAGTACCTGTCTTTGGCGACTTCCTCATTGGCCGAACTACGTCCGGATGCTACGGATGTTCGATCTTCTGTTGTGGCTCCCCCTCGCATTTGATAATACTTTCTGTACCACTCAGCATAAGCCTGTGGATTCGTCCGACGCATATTTTCCAGGTATTGATATTGATATTGTTGAAAATATGGATTGTATGGATCATAACCATAACCCTTAGAGAAAAAAAATATATTTTCCTTGCGGTTTCATATAATTAACTTTTGCTTACTTGCATATATGAACTAAACGGATCCTGTCTATTAGGTCTTCGATGATCTCTTTCCCTATGGTCTCTCCGTCTTCTTTGTTGATTGTGATAATCAACATCATGGCTCCTACCACCATAGTTCGAATCTTGTACAGAATCAGAACGACTAGACGGCCGCGACCTCTGTTCATCATCGTAACCTTCATAATAGTAGTCATCCCGACGATGATAATAATCCCTTTCGCGCCTCCTTCTATCTTTTGGAATTCGATCTCCATAATCTCTTCTGTCCATTTTTCTATCTCTATCACTATAATAGTCTTCATCATCTTCATAACGACGTCGTCTTTGTCGATCATCATCCTCGTAACGACGATCCCGATAACGACGTCGAGGTGGTGATCCTTTTTTATCATTATCGCTAGTGGGATTTATTTCTGGATCAACAGACACATTATTAACTCCAGAAGTCAATTCTTCTAATTCAGATTGAACCACAGCCGAATCTGTAGGAGTAGGAGTATCAGCTCCTATTGTAGCAGAACGGGGTGGTTGATTTCCACTCAAGCGATCCAATTCCTCATTTTCTGATTCGTCTTCTTCTTCTTGGGCAGGGGGAGCTGGATAATTTGGCGGGCTTGATTCCCCAGGAACCATCCGATGTAAAGGTCTTGATGTATTCTGACCCAAAACCAGACGACTTAACCCACTTGGCAGCTGTTGAGATGGTGTAGAAGATGGTTCTTGTCCCAAAACCATTCTCATAGTTTCATCAGACAATTGTCCAGTCTCTAGATATTGATCCCTTTCATTAATTGGTGCAACTTCATTATTGTCAGGCAAGTGACTTTGAATTGATGGTGCTGTAGTAACAGGAATAGCTGGCCGTGGTGCTTGAAGATTATCTGGCTGTTCAGAATTATCAGGAAGAGTTTCTAAATTCACTGACTGGCTGAACCTATCTGCACTCCGAGATTTATTCATATTTTTATGAGATAATGGCGCAACTCCACGTTTATATGGATTATCCACAGAACTAGCTTGGGACATTATAGGAGGAGCATGAGATAAGATTGGTGGACATACAGATGCATTTGATGCTACCTGTGGTACTGCAGGTGGGGGCTGAGATACAAAAGGAGCATAAGTTGAATTAGTAGAGACGCTAGGTGGAGTTTGAGGTTTATTTTGCGAAGTTTGGATTGGGTTACTAGTTACTTGTAGGGAAATATTTACTGTTGGCTGTGGTGGATTGGGCATAGCTTGTGTTATACTAGGCATATTTTGGGAAATATTTTGAGGTTGATAAATTGTTGGTGGTGTATGGGATTTTGCTGGAGGAGGTTGAGAAACATTTTGATAAGTTGTTGGTGGTGTTGCTGATTTCGTAGGTGGGGGATAAGATAAACTAGATGGTCCTTGAGATAAAATTGCTGGAACATATGCATTAGGAGTTTGTATAGGTGGAACTTGAGTTCCAGCATAAGAGGTATTAGATAATAGAGTTGGAGGAGTCTGTGAAGATATAGGTGGTGTTTGTGGCACAGGTAGATTCTGTACTAAAACTGGTGGAGACGGTGAAGGTTCTACCTTAACAGAATGTTTAATTTCATAAACATTTCCTTTAACTATCTCTGAATTTTCTCTCTTTATTTCCAAAGGAGTTTGTGCACCAGACACTGGAGAATGACTAACTGTAGAACTTCTTGACTCTGATGTCTGTAAAATATCATCTGAAGATTCTTGGGATTCTGTGGACCACTGTGCTTTCACAATCTTTCTATCAGTAGCAACATGTTCATAATTATCCACATCTGGAACATCTTGCTTAATGGAATTACTTAAATCCCCTATCTTTGGAAACACAGACACCTTATCATCATTATTAGCAATATTTGTGGAACTAGAAGAAGCAGTTGTAGTAGTTGTAGTTGCAGTTGCTGATGCTGAATCATCCACATTCCAATTCCAAGACTCATCATTTACAAAAGTATCTTGAGCAACAGTACTAGTAGCAGTGTTTGCATTCAAAGCATTAGATTTGTCCTCATTCTCACCCCAATTCCAAGCATCATTTTGCTGATTTGATTGCTCTTGATACATGCTATAATCTGAACTATAAGCTGGGGAATTATTTTGTTGCTGATAATAACCTGTTGACTGATCATACTGATTCTGATAATAGGCTGGTTGTTGCATGTTATTGGCAGGAGGTTGGTAAGTTTGCTGCTGCCAATAATTTTGTTGCTGCTGCTGCTGTTGATAATCATTGCTTGATGGCTGTACATGCTGTTGTTGATGTTGCTGTTGTTGATGCTGCTGTTGGCTGTACCAGTTGTTTGACTGTTGCCACTATAACAACATGCATTAAAACAAAATTAAATTTGCAAAAAAAAGGTCTGAGTTTACTCACATCTTGATGTTGATTTGGATTGTACATCTGAACAGGTGGTGCAGCTGGCCCTGGACTGGGTGCAGCAGGGCTCCTTCGTTTTAACCATGACATTTTTACCTACTAGCATGTAATTATGAACTTTAAACATGAAAATATGATGAAGGGATATTATTCACAGATATTTAACATTGAAAGAAGGAATATTGAATATTTGTAGATTCATATATATTAAATAAGAAAGCTTGTATATTATATGTATATATATATATATATATATATATATATATATATATATATATATATATATATATATATATATATATATATATATATATATATATTTATAAGAATTAAATGATAACACTATATTGAATGAATAGGGAAATATAATATGAAATATATGTATATACAGATTTGTCTATGAAGATGTTACCACATATATTATTGACTTTTATTTAAATAACAGAAAAACACAGACTAATGAAGCTACTGCACTGTTTCAACCTGTACTTCTTGGTTCTCATGTATGTATGTCTGCATGCATGTGCAAAGTTTTTTCACCATATTGGCCATAGCTGAATCATACATATAAAAATTAAAACTACATACAATAAACTAATTATTTGACTATCAAGTCAAAAGTTCACACGTGAAACAAAATGTATAATATTTGATATTTTATTAAAATTAACAGGTATCCTGAAGTGTCATTTTCTGATATTTTTAGGACAGAGATTAGAAAGTGTGAAAATACTTATTGATAAGAAAAGAAAGCCTCCTTGGTGGGAAATAATAGCCTTGAGTATAAATTAAGAATTAGAAAGTAGGCAAACTGGCACAAAAGGTAATAGTTAAATAGTAAATCAAGGAAATTAAAAAAAAACAGGATAGATTCCCAATTTAATACTTGAAGGAATATCGTTGTAAACATGACATTTAACACTAGGAAAGGCCCAAAAAAAACCTGTAAACTTTGACATATTGTCACTTACCTTTCTATCCTTTTTTTTTGTTAATTTTTCCTACTGCTGCACACTGCTGGCATTATGCATTTTTTAAATAGATCTATTTTAAATAGCACAAGGAAAACCATATAATAACTGCCTCTATTTTAACCTCTAAGAGTATCAAAAAACCGAAATACACACACACACACACTACAGACGAAAGGATTTACTGTCTCTGGATTTACTGCTGGTACCACCGATGCCAAGTTGGCCCAATGAAAATTATATAAAATAGAACTGTCATCGCAATACCAACATTAATAATTCTGACAGGACAACACGAAGTTGATGCAGATATTTATATAGAAACTAACATATATCGAATGAAAAGTTAAATATGTTAATTATTTAAATAATTAATTGTAAAATTAAAATATTATGTTATATCTTAGACAAGTATATCCTAACATTTATAAATAAATCATTTTGGTATAATAAATTTTTTTAAATTTTTTTTAACACAATGTTATTAGAGTTGCCTCTTTAAACAACAATTGTTTGACAAACTATATTATTTTATGGACTAACTAACTTGTATATAAATTATTTATGTATAAGGTACTTACTTATTAACGCCACCACCGCTATATATTGGATCGAGAGTTCTGCCGTGCGTATGTTGTCTTGATTTATGTGTCCGCTTCGCGGCGGACAACCTTATGTAACCGGGGTTAAAAAATAAAGTATTTTTAGTTTTAAAAATGTTTTAATTTTAAATAAAAAGTTTTATTTTGTTTTATCTTAAAAAATTTCAGTGTGGTTTGGCGGCATTTTAAAATGTAGCGGTGATGTCGTCAATACGTAAGTACCATTTAGGATAATACATAATACAGAATAATGGTATTCATTATTTTTGTTTAAAATTCACATTTTTTACTATAATTAATATTGTTTGTTCTTTTGTGACTGGTAAATAAATGCATTCTATAGTAGATAGCTTCATGGTAATGCGCGATTAGATTCCTGCTGTTTCTGCCATATGTTTATCTCGTTGACATTTCAGTTTTGACAGTGAAGAGATAAACACGCAGTGTGTCGCGTATACGGACGTCGGAATATTTCATTTTTAGTGTAGAAAAATAATAAAAAGCGTCTATCAAGGAAAATTAAAAATGATTTTCAAGTGGATTTTTAAATAATTTAAAAAAAAATCACGTAAAATTAGTGCGTAATTCCCGTGGTTCAAGATGGTTTTCGAATCGGTTGTCACGGATGTTTTGAATCGATTTTTGGGTGATTACGTACAGAATTTGGACTCGAACCAGTTAAAAATCGGAATATGGGGAGGTAAAATATCCTACAATATTTTTATGTTGTTATCTTATCAAAAAGAAATTATTTAACATCAATACTCTAATCTCTAGATTTACTAGAAACACTGTCATTTGTATATACATATAGATTTAAAGTAAAAAGGTTTTATTCTATAAAATTATTAATCTTATGTAGTTTATTTTTTCATTTTGTATATTTGTTTTTGATTTTATCACTGATAATTTTCAGTTTCTGTGTCAGTTGCATATTTGACCCAATTTTCTTCTCTGCGGGAAAAAAAAATACGCAATAATAACTGTCCAGATATATTGTATTAGACTCCTTATGTTGTATTTATAACTTGTGTAATAATAGTTAGACAGACAGGACTAGACAGACAAGACTAGACAGACAAGACTAGACAGGCAAGACTAGACAGACAAGACTAGACAGGCAAGACTAGACAGACTAAACCCTGGGCTCTGAACTATAATTACCCCTAGTATTACCCCCAAGGGGGTAAATCAGCTTTTTTTGCGAAGGTAACAAAGGGCTTAATTTTTATCTCATACTAATTAATTAATAGAATAGATAGTTACTAAAAATTAAAAATAAAATTACAGATAAACCGCGCAGTAGTATTTACCTACACTCTTTCTAGAAGCCGTGTCATTGTCCCCTGATTTAAGTTGAAAATCCGCCTGATAATCCAACACAGATGGTACCAGACAACCGCCGGATTATCCAAAAATTCCAAATTATCGCGGAGCGCCTAATTACTGAACGTGCCGGACTAACCAACCGCCGGATTATCATTATTATACTGTAGTTATTATTATTTTATTATTAATTTTTTTGTTCTATTCAAGAAAACAAAAACACGTGACTGCTAGTTCTCTCGCCCTCTAAGGGATCGTCCATTAATCAAGTGAGACTCGAAGGGGGTTTGTGAAAAATCCCATTTGTGAAGGGGGGTGGGGTATAGTGAGATATCACGTGTATTTATTTTTCATTGAACGCGCGATTTTTAAACCGAAAAGCGGCGCGCGACTCACTGCCAGCCCCTTTTGACGCCGAATACATGCGTAAATTGTTGCCGCGTATGTTTTGTCTCAATACAATGTCTAAACTAGGAGACAGTGCTGGATTTACCAGCTGGCTGAATAGGCTGGAGCCTATGGCGGCAAATTTGGGGCCAACATTTTTTTTGTCGTACAGAAATTAAAGACTCATTTTTATATACCTTAATGTAAATGTTATTAGGCCCACACAAACAATTCAACATGTTTCACCACATATTGTTAAATTATTTTTTTTCTACAATCTAGCGTTGTAGTGGTTGGTCCAAAGCAGGATCGACGGTGCCGAGCTGTTATGGGCATACGCCTAGTAGTGGCATTGAGTCTGAGAGAAACAGATTATAGCGGCGATACAAACGAGAAAGCCACCGAAAAGAAAAGCCGCCTCTGTTGATTGAATCATGCAATTTCTTGTGTTGTGTATTCTATAGAGGGAAAAATGAAAAGTTCAGTGATCCGAATAACGGAAATTATTTTTTGGCTTCCTGAATAGCTAGCTTTGACATCGTGTATACCTCCAGCGAAACTTATTTTAGACAACGGAGTGGACTGGTGGCCTTCCATGATGGGTGCTCGTCAAACAAGTTGCTCCTCAAGTTTTATCTTATCATTGCCTGATACACCGCTACGCTTTGGCTGTTAAAACGCTTCCACCAGATTTGCTAAGCACATTGAGTGACGTGAAAATTGTGAATCATATTCGTGGCAGTACTACAAACTCGAGATTATATCACAGTCCTTAGTTGAGACGAAATTGCAAAAAATATGCGAAAACGAAATCAATCCATTCTTTTCGACGACGGCCATTACCTATTGACAAGAATTGCTTGGAGAAATTTTCGGCAGATGGAACGTTTAGCAATGCAACTCGCATCTTTGTCGACAGCTGAAGTTTCTTAATATAGCGCCACAGAGTAGATGATTTGAGGCAAGCGATTATTTCATCGGCAGCGGTGGATCTTGGAATTACTGGTAGGGTTTGCCGGAATTCGCCACACAGTAGAATCATTGCGCCTCCAAAACATCTTGAGGCATCTTTGCGCAGATCTTTCATGGTTCGATTTAGTGCTTCCAATGAACGTTTGTGCGCCGTTGCGCATTCATCCCATATGATAATTTTACTTGCTTTAACACGTTATTAACCCTTTGGCCATTGCCGATTGTTTCGCAATGTTGCATGTGGGTGTTTCAGTCGTTTAAAAGTTTAACGGTAGTTTAAACGCTGATTGAGCCTTGTAGCAACGTGTTCGCTATACCTGAAGAAGCAACTGCTACGGTAATTTCGGATCTCGCACGAACAGTGGCTAAAATGAATGACACGAGGAATGTCTTTTCCACCGAGCGCATCGACGAGAAATAAGCCACCATTTCCATCATCAATTGCCTTCATTAACTTATCGTACACATCCTTCTGTTTTGAGTTCAACAGTTGTGCACTCAATCAAACTGATTCGTTCAAATCTTCTCGGTCGTATTAACGTTCATGTTCCAATTGTCGATTGAAAGCGTCGTTCGTAGCACGATTTGGCGATGGCATTCCTAACTTTACTAACGAAACTGCCGCACATGAGGTAACATTTGTCTTCTATCAAAAGCAAAGCCTGGTTATGTATTTGCTCATTCACCTCGAGATCGAAATTCCCTGAAGTGAAACGAATTGACGAGTTCAATTGGATTCGATCGGAATCATCTATCGAAATAATGATAACAAATAATGTCGTATCTGATTTGGAGATGCAGAGAAAACTGATTCAGCTATTGTAATGTCCCAATGAATTTCGATTTCAAGCAAATTGAGCTGTTGACATGCAGCACAAAATATTGGGCACACTGCACCATTGACAGTAGAGTAGAGAGTAGAGTAACGTTCGTGCAAATGGATAGCTTTGGCAAATAAAAAACAAACTTCTCAATGTTGTCACTGGAGGTGTTTCAGCACGTTGAGCAACATTTGATGCGTTGAAATAAACTCGTTCACCATTTTCTAGATGCACCGCCAAATGTATATATACATATATATATATATATATATATATATATATATATATATATATATATATATATATATATACATATATATATATATATATTATGACCTAGCTATAGTTGCAACAGGGAAAACTGAAGAAGAATTAATGAAAAAGGCAAACATCGCCATAAAGCAAGTCGATAAATGACTAGAGCGAAAAAACCTTAAGTTATCCCCTGAAAAAACAGAAGCCGTACTTCTCACTGGCATCAGGAAAATAGGACCTATAAAATTCAAAATTAAAATAGTGGACATCACACCGAAACAAGAAGTCAGGTACCTGGACATGACTATTGACCAGAAACTGTCTTTCAAAGAACACCTAAAGAAAACTGTAGAAAAAAGCCCTAAAAATTACATCAACCTTAGAAAAATTATTGCCCAACACCTGCGGTCCGAAAAGCAGTAAAAGAAGGCGCTGGTCTGGGATAGAGCCATTGAAAAGGCGTACATGAAACAGATGCTCGCCTCTGTACAGAGGAAAATGGCCATCAGAGTATGCAGTGCATACAGGACTATCTCCAGGGAAGATGTGTTGGTGATTGCTGGCATCGCCCCGATAGAGTGCAAAATCCATGAGAGAGTCCAATTATATAAGACAAGGATATGGGAAAATAGGGCAGAAAGAAAAAAAAAATAGCAAGCAACCAAATGCTTGAAGACTGGCAAAAGTCATAGAGCGTGTCCAAAACAGGACATAAAACTGAAACCCCGGGTAACTCGGAACCATGGAGAGATAACTTACCACCAGAGAGATAACTTACCACCAGAGAGATAACACAGGCCCTCAGCGGCCACGGATGCTTCAGGGAGTATCTACATAGTTTTAGCAAGACAAGTGGCGGAATGTGTGTATACTGTGCCGTATATGTGTGTATACTGTGAGGCGACGTGCACTTCATACCGTGTTTGAATGCAGTAGGTGGATATCCGAGAGGGACATATAGAAGGAACAGACAGGCCTCAACCTAGAGGTGCAAACACTGGTAGACGTGATGCTAAGATCACCAGAGGACTGGACATACACGGAGACGGAGACAGTGATACGTGACATCCTGACACGAAGAGGAAAAGACGAACGGACAAAAATAAACTACAGAAAAAAAAATCATAACCATAGAGCCAGCTTCCCGAACCCCTAAACACTCCAGTGATAGGGGATGTACTGAAAAAAATGTAGATGCCAAGAGCAGAGCGGCGACATACTTATTTGATTCGACATCCTTATTTCAAATGTTATTTGTTTACCTATTAGTAAGTTCATTGGCATTGAATATATAAATATAGAAAAAATATTAAACGAATATTGTAAAAGTGAATCTATATTTGGAATGTGGAAATGATTTGAATTTCAATTGATTGAGAAATAATGTTGTATATTTGTGAATGACATCACCTGTTATTAATGTTGGCAATGGCATTTCTGTGCTTTTATCTAATTAAGGTTACAGCATAGTAGAAATTATATTAAATAATACATTTAATCTATAAGTACAACTGTATTATTTTTTATTATACTTTCAATTCTTCATTTAGTTTAATTGTTTGTTGTGTGTTGTTGTGTAATGTTACGATTAGAATGAGACTAGAGAGACAAGACTAAACAGAAAATACTGTCGGACAGAAAAGACTAGAAAGAAAATACTGGGCAGGAAAGACTAGACAGACAAGAATAGAGAGTCTAGATTAGACAGACAAGATAGGATAGAAAAGACTTGCGCTGCAAAATTAGTCTATAATTCTATTTTTCATAAAATCTCAGTTTGTAATGCCTGTTAACACCATTCAACATAAATGGTTTCTAAACTAACAGTAAATTGAAATTGAGTAAATATATGTAATATATAGACAAGTAGAACTAGATGTATAAGACAAATTAGTTTTTTACTATATAATAATCTAGGCCGCTCGTTGGGTTCATGGCATGAACTTTCACTTCTCATTGTCAGTTAAAAACAAAGATTACGCAATAGCCTTTAGCATTTTAGACTAAATGTAACCTACTTTAACTATCAGGTTTTTTTTTAGTTCTATTTTTAGCAACGTCGGTCGATTACTCATCAACAACAAATAAAAACATCATTGACTAGGTATGAAATGTTCATGAATTTACAAACAAGGAACATTTTTTAAGGTTAAATATATAATTAATACTTATATTTAAAATACTTAATGAATATTTATATTTAACAGCATTCTCAGGTGTCTTGTGTGAGTAAACGATACTAAAAATAAGTAATTTAAGCTTTTATATGAATAAATGTTACGCAATATTGGTTTATTTATGTATTTGCTTTAAGGAATCATTCATTATTCATGAATTTATGTTATTTTGTTAGTGGCAAGAAATATATTTTTTTATTCGTGTGAACTTGTAACAAATAAATTTTATGTAACTATTGCATCATCAATTATTTGTAGCCATATTCAGCAATGCACAAAAAAATATATATATATATATAACTTGACCTAACAGTAATAATATTTATAAATCTGTAAAAATATATTATTAACGAAAAAATAATTAAAACAATTGGTATATAAACACTGAATTCTGTTATCAATCTAGTTTTTTTTTAATACTAAATGTAAAATGTTTACGCTTTAATGATAATAAAATGTAATACTACAGAAAAACTTTGATCTTCTACATAAATAATATTTTGATCCTATTCGCTCTTCACAATACTACTAATTATCTATGTGAAATAGTCACAGTAAACTTGACGGAAGTTACGACTACAAAAGCAAACAAAGAAAATCAACATAATATAAACCAGAGTTGGGCATAATTCAATTAATTTTTTAATTGTAGAATCAAGCAATTACAATTTTAATTGCAACTAAATCAATTGCAATTAATTTAATTTAATTAAGTGTTTAATTGTGAGATGCAATTGAAATCAATTGCAATTAAATCCATTAATTGCAGTATTTTGTAATAGCTTATATTTTTGGGTTATTTCACACTTTGCAAGCGATCAATTTATTGTTTTTTTCTCTAGTAGCATCGGACCTCTAAATCCATTAATTGTGGTTTAAAATTAATTCAATTGCAATTAAAATTTTAATTGTTAGTTACAATTAACTTAATCATCAATTGTTTATTATAACAATTAAAACTATTTGATGAATGTAAAAACTTAAACAGTAGGGAAAGATGGTCGTTCTGGACCCTTCACCTCCACTTCCGGCCCACCACGACCCCACTTCCGGTTCCCACCCTCACTTCCGGTTATCGCCATCACTTCCGGTTCCCACCCACACTTCCGGTTCCCACTCTCACTTCCGGGACCGGAAGTGGGTGCATTTTTGGAACCACAAGTGGGGGTGGAAACCGGAAGTGGGGTGGGAACTCGGAGTTGGATGACCGGAAGTGGAGGAGGAGGTGGATAACCAAACGAGTTGTCGCGTTGGAAAATCATCATCAACTTTCCGCACTCTAAAGTAAATAACTATTTCAGTTAAGCATTGTGGCAAGTGATACAATGGAGTATAATAAACATATCTTCTAACCGACATTAATTGTTAACTGTAATTGTAAAAATGCATCAATCAATTAATTAATTTTTAATTGTGTTATCTTGCAATTACAATTAATTATTTTAATTGTAAGTTGCAATTAAATCTGGGAATTTAATTGTTAGTTGTTAATTGTTTTCACAATTAATTTTTGCCCAACTATGATATAAACCAGGGATGACCAAATCTTTTGGCTGTAGCCGCATTACAGTATACAGGCCACCTTACGCTTGTGGCCACATTACGTGTGAAAATTTGACCGCGGGCCGCATTAAACATTTCTCTATTTTAATAGTTATTTATATATATATATATATATATATATATATATATATATATATTAAAACTAAAGGATTAATATCTAAAAGACAAAGAGCACGATCTAATGATGTCTAACAATAGTACGGACAATCTTCAGTCACTTTTGGCACATGAGTTTAAGATACTCCATGTGAGCCGTTTCGCTGCGTCAAAGCAAGCGACTATGAAATGGTCAAGACCTATAGTGTCAGGGGCTATAGGATAGGCATGCAGTCTTACAAAAAACTAAAAAGCGACTAAAAACTGGATGTTAACTTAACTATTGGTAGATTATGCCGGTATTAATAACATCATTAGATCGTGCTCTTTGTCTTTTAGATATTAATCCTTCAGTTATTTTATGTATGACCCACATCTTGTGCACTGACACATTAAATCGTAAATTCTTTTTACAATATATTGATTATATATATATATATATATATATATATATATATATATATATATATATATATATATATATATAAACCAAGATTGCGTAACATTTATTCATATAGAACAGAGGTCTCCAAACTTTCCAGCCTTAGGGCCAAACTGATTACTCCAGTAAGTTCCGAGGGCCAAAACCATATTATCATTGTTGCCGGTGGTAAAAAGTGAAATAGTCCACTGATGAAAAAAAAAGTCCGAAAAAGTACGCAACGTTTAAAAAAGGCTGCAAATCGGATTAAAGTCCGCAAAACGGCAACACTGCATATTATTAATTTTCCTGTCATTATCTGTAATTTCTAGATTAGTCGTAGAGTACGAGCCATGAGGAGTAACGTGACACGACATCTGGTGGACGCAAGCGGAAATAGGTAGTACCTTCTATCGCTAACAGATGGCGCTAATAGCACGTACAGAATAATCTCGTTGGTTCGAGAAAGTTCTTGTGTCTTCCACTCACTTCTAGATGGCAGTAATTGGAATATATAAGAAGGCTAGTGGCGCAACCACAAGTCCGTTCCTATGACACTGTTGTGAAATAAAATAGTGCGTACCTCCTTAAAACGTGTTTGTGCGTGTTTAAGTTTAAGACATCTTTGTAACAGTATTTTGATTTGAATTGTTGCTTTTGTGTGTGATTTAGTAGTATGGAAAAGAAGCGAAAAATTGATAGTGAATGCAGAAAATTCAAAGATCAGTGGAACATTCAGTATTTCGTAATTGAGTCCAGTAACAAGGCGCTATGTTTGATTTGCATTGAAAGCATAGCCGTTCTCAAGGAATATAACATTAAACGTCATTATGAAACAAAACATTTTCAAAATTACTCAAAATATACAGGAAGTTTGCGGACAGAAAAATTCGAAGCTATGAAGCGCGGATTGAAATCGCAGCAATCTTCATTTACAAAACTCAAAACTGAACAAGAAGCTGCAACTCGTGCCAGCTTTCGTGTGGCTCTTGAAATTGCAAAACGTGGAAAACCATTCACCAATGGAGAAATGATCAAAGAATGCATAATTGCAGTAGCCGAAGAAATGTGCCCTGAAAAGGTAAATTTATTAAAAACTGTCAGTATGTCAGCAAACACTGTGGCTCGAAGGGTAGAAAACATCGCTGAAAATATATCCTCTCAACTGTTCGACAAAAATGGACATGTTGAGTGGTTTTCTTTGGCCTTGGATGAGTCAACGGATGTGTCAGATACTGCTCAGGTGTTGAATTATATTCGAGGAGTAGATAAAAGCTATGAAGTGCATGAAGAACTTCTTGATATGTATAGTATTCATGGCACTACTGGTACATATATTTTTAAAGGAGTTGAAATGGCCATTAATCAAAAGAACCTTCGATGAAAAAACTTGAAATGTATTACAACTGATGGAGGCAAAAACATGAGTGGGAAAGATAAAGGAGTGGTCGCGTCGCTCTTGTGTCAAAGGCTGTAGAAAATGACGGTGGTTCAAAACCATTAGTCTTACATTGTATCATTCATCAACAGTCTTTGTGCGGAAAATGTTTGGATATGTCTGAAGTTCTGAAACCAGTCATATCAACTGTTAATTTTATCAGATCTTTTGGGCTGAATCACCGACAATTCCGACAATTTATTGAAGAGATTGGAGAAAATGACTTACCTTATCATACTGCCGTACGTTGGCTTAGTTGTGGGCAAGTCCTTCAGCGCTTTTTTGAACTTCAAGCAGTGATCGAAATTTTTTTGAATGAAAAGCATCGCCCTCTTACTGAATTACAAAACAATGCATGGCTGTGGAAGTTAGCATTCTATGTTGATTTGACAAAACATGTGAACGAACTGAATTTGAGATTGCAAGGAGAAAACCAGCATCTTCCTGATTTATACACTAATATCAAATCATTCCGGAAGAAATTGATACTGTTTCAATCACAACTACGAAGTAAATGTTTTTCACATTTTAAAACATGTGAAATATTCAGCCACACCACTGAGACTGAGTTTCCTATCGATTTTGCAATCGGAACTTTGAGTGCTTTGAAAATAAATTTTGATACTCGTTTCTCGGACTTTGATGCCATTGCAAATCAAATTAAGATTTTTCAGAATCCTTTTGATACTGACATTGAAACCCTAGCCCCGGAACTTCAAATGGAAATGATTGATCTACAGTGCAGTGATATAATTAAGAACAAATATCAAAACTCGTCTTTGTTGGAATTTTATAAGAGTCTTCCACTGACGCAATTTGATAATTTGCATAAATTTGCTCGTGGGCTGTTTTCTGTTTTTGGTACTACTTATTTTTGTGAGACCTTCTCCAAAAAGGAAGTACACAAAAAATGTTTACAGATCTAAATTAACTGATGAGCATCTTAAATCTCTTTTAATAATTGGTACAAGTAAAATTAGTCCACAACTACAAACTATTGTCAGTGGAAAATCTCAATTACATAAATCTCATTAGTATTTCATATGTCATTATGCTTGTTATAAGTTATGTTTTTATTTAAAATGTATAAAATGTTAGTTGGATTAATTTCAATAATTTGTTAGTTATTATATACTGAAGTTAAATTTTCTGCATATTATACATGTCTTTACTCATTACAATTCTGTGTTTCTTTATCCAACTTATCACAAAAACAATAACAATAAGCCTACAACAATGTTATGAGTAGTCAGCCCATGACCATATCAATGTAGATGTCATATTAATAATTATTCAACATAAAATTAGAATACTTCAGTAAACTAAATTTAATTTGCTATAAAAAATATGTTCTCTAAAAGGAGTTTTCAAGTATGCTAGCTCTCCGCGGGCTGGACAAAATCTGTCCGCGGGCCGGATGTGGCCCTCGGGCCATTGTTTGGAGACCCCTGGTATAGAAGCTTAATTTACTTATTTTTAGTATCGTTTATTTGTTTACACAAGACACCTGGGAATACTGTTAAATATCGTGAGTCCCAGAAGTCTTGGAATCCACTCTTGCCATGAATTTGAAGATGTAGGTCATTTCTTATGTCCAGACATAAAATTAAACAATTATTATACAATTATTACAATACAATTATTTATAAACATTATCAAATGTCATTTCTAAGCCGTCAGTGGTCTTGAGGTTATGTCGCATTGCTTTTAGTGTTAAGTTCAACAATTTTATTAGTTATAAATAAAACGCCTTCTCATAAATTTAACACTGATTTATTTTATAGTGTTGTGGATTATAAAATTAACAAAGAAGAAGAAACATTCCAACAGAAGTTGATTGTGTTGTTCATTTTCACGAATACACAAATTAATTAACTGTTTTATGTTATTTCAACCGGTCTTACTTGATTTATTTAATTTAAAAATGTTCACAAAAGAGCAGAAAACTTTTAATGTCGAAAGTTATTTTCGTAATGGTAGACGCCTGGAAAATGATGAATGGGAATACAGTATTGACCCATGCTTTGAAGAATTTAGGTAATGTTTTCCTATGGCTGTATTTAATAGGAATCAGTTTAGAAGGCAGGTATTACGATCAGTTGATTGCTTTCAAAGTACTGGTAACATTAACAACAAATCAAGAAGTGGAAGGCCTCGTATTAATAATGAGAATATTTTAAACAACATCAGAAATGCAGTCCAAGATGAACCTACCACTTCAATTAGGAGACCAACTCAACAGTTGAATTTAAGTCGTACTACCACTCACAGGATTATTTGTCAAGATCTTCACATGAAACCATATAAGTTGCAAATGTACCAAGAACTTTTACCACTCGATTATAATAAAAGACTGGCCTACTGTCGGTGGTTCAATGAAAATATGAACGACCAAGTGTTAAATTTAACATTTTTCACTGATGTAGCCTAGTTTCGTCTAAACGGATACATTAATTCCCAAAACATGTGCATGTGGAGTGTTGACAACCCACATTTTTTTAGAGAGACCCCACTGGATCCAATAAAAGTTGGTGTGTGGTTAGCAATGTCAAGACATAGACATAATTATTCGTCCAATATTTTTTGATGGTAATTTAAATGCTGCCACTTATAGAGCCACTATTTTGCAACAATTTATTAATGAACTTCATGATGATGAACTCCAAAATGGCTTCTTCCAACAAGATTCTGCTAGACCGCACATTGCCCATGAAACATTAAATTATCTTAAGGAATTCTTCGACGACAGGCTAATAAGCAAAGACCGATTTCCACCACGTTCTTGTGATCTAACTCCTCTGGACTTTTTTCTTTTTCAATATATAAAAAATTCAGTATTCAGCAGTCCAGTGCATACAGTAGAAGATCTGCGAAACAATGTAATAAGAAAATGTGAAGAGATAGACAACACAGTATTACAAAATGTGTTCGATAACATAAAACGACGTATTAATTTGTGTATTCGTGAAAATGGACACCACATTCAACAACTGTTGTAATGTTTGTTCTTCTTTGTTAATTTTATAATTCACAACACAAAATAAGTCAGTGTTAATTTTATGAGAAGGCTTTTTTTTATAACTAATGAAATTGTTGATCTTAACACTAAAAACAATGCGACATAACCTCAAGAACACTGACAGCTACTTAAAAATGTCATTTCATAATTTGTTTAATTTTATGTGTCTGAATTAAGAAATGACATACTTCTTCAAATTCATGGCAAGAGTGGATTCCAAGACTTTTGGGACTCATGTTATAAATATTCATTATGTATTAATTATATATATATATATATTTATATATATATATATATATGTATATATATATATATATGTATATATATATATATATATGTATATATATATATATATATATATATATATATATATATATATATATAGAGAGAGAGAGTAGCCACTTAGGTCACCTGATCTTACCCCCCTTGATTTTTTTGTGTGGGGACATTTAAAAAGTCGGGTCTACGTTAACCGACCACATAATTTAGAAGACTTAATGGAACGAATTAGACATGAAATGACTCAGGTCTACCATCGTCTTGGCATATGTCAGATAGTGAACGGGACACAGTTTGAACAATTCCTGTAAGAAATAGTTTTGGTTTACTGGACTGTTTAGTTAATTTAAAAGTTATTATTAAAATTAAGTTTATTTCGTTTTTTATTAATGTTCTCGTTTTTTCTTTTCTTATGTGACCCCTACTTCAATTATTTTGTTATAATGCAGAAAAACAAGCTTTATCAAATAATGTAAAAAAAAACTAGCTTCCTATTAAAAAAAAAATTGATGACGTCATAACTTTGACAAATTTGACGTTTTATTTTTTTGACTTATGTTAAAGATGCGGAATAAAATAAACTGTTTGACATGATTTTGCATTTTTTTTTTAAATGAATATAGTACGTTTTATGAATTTTGTGCATTACTTTATATTAACCCTGTATATATATATATATATATATATATATATATATATATATATATATATATATATATATATATATATATATATATACATCATCAGAGATGTTATGGATATGAAATTTCGGATATGGATACGGATATATGAATAATATTATACCGGTTTCGGATACGGTTACGGATATGATTTTTTTCGGATTATCCGTTAGTTTCGGATAGTTTCGGTTACGGATATTAGATTTCTAAGGAATTGTAAAAGTAGAATACTAATTGGTATATAATTTGAATTTACTTCCATGTTATTATTTGGTGCCTCAATCATATGTCATACAAGTAAGTACTACAATATAAGTATGTACTACAATCGTATGTCATATAAGTAATTATTATTTTATAAGTTTATAAGTTTTATCTACGTAAAAATGCAAAGTCAAAATTATAATGAACAAAAACAACATTATTCGTTTTTTTCTATTATATCATTTCTATTAGATATTGAAATATCTTTATAGGAATTATTACAACATATCAATCAGTATTCTTAAGAGTTATTGCGTATTAAGGAGTAAAAACTAAAATTGAAATGTGCATATTTACTGTTATCTACACTACATAACAAAAACAGCTTTCTTAATAAATTTTATAAATAATGAAACCAATACAAAATATTCACTTAACTTTCACTTAATTAAAGTTTTAATAGTCAAAACTGAGCAAAGGTAAATTATACTTAACAAAAAGTAATTTTGCAGCTTTATCATCAGAGAGTCTATTTCTTAAGGGGTCGTAAATTAACCCAGCAGCACTGAAAAGCTGCTCACTCGGTACACTTCCAGGAGGTGGAGAGAGGTACTGTCTTACTATATTACTAAAGCTATGGTACTTGGTATGCATTTTCCAACCATGAGAAATTTTTGAACAGCCAAGTATTCCCAGAATCTCTGACTGTACCTGTTCCTTCATAATTTCACTGAAAATTGTACCGTGCTTGTACCGTGGATCTAGATAGGTAGCTATTGTATATAATTTATTATCTTGAATGTCCTGAAATCTGACATTCAAGTCCTGGATCATTTTCGTAATCATTAATTTAAAGTTCTCAGAAGTGTCTTCTTTACTCTTCTCAGTTTCTAATGTGTTTTTAAGTGTATATATTAATGGGATTACTGATGCAATTGTTACAGCAGCACTACTTAACTCCTTTCTTCGAATGGCTTTAGTATTGCAATACACTTTTTCAAGTTAAGCCATTCATCAGCAGTAAGAATTGATATAGCACGCGTGCCGGAATACAGTACTAAAGAGTCTTTTAATTTTAATATTCTTTCCATCATATAATAATTCGAATTCCATCTGTAAAAAATGTGTCAAATAAGATTGTAAAAGAAATATTAATATAGAAGTTACAGAATAGGTAGGTGTATATTTTAGAATAAAAAATATCTAATCGTGTAGAGCATTCCTGAATTATACTTAGTCCAGATTGGTTCAGTCTTTCTATTTGAATTTGTTTCAATTCATGTTGAGCAACTAGAGAGTGATTGAAGTGGGTTGCAATTTTTTTGCATTTTGTAATGACTGGCAAGAAAAATTCTTCGATTTCCATAGCTGACCGGACACTCAATTGTAGTTGATGAATAGTACAGTTTGCATCAGTGAAATTAGCAATATCCATAGCTTTTATCATATTGGATCCTCTGTCGCGTAAAATACAGTGAACTGTTTCTGTGCTTAAGCCCATATCTTTCAAAATATTGTTTAAATTATTCGCTATAACTTCACCTGTGTGCCGACCTTCCAATTGTTCACACTTGAGTATTATAGTCACTCTTTCAAATTTATTTGTGATACCGTGAGCAGTAAGACTCAGTAATGAAACATTCGCACTGGGCTCAGACCAAACATCTGTAGTAAATGATATCTTTTCAAATTGGTCGAGTAATCCCAAAATCATGCCAAAGCTGCCTGTATTAATCTTTGAAATCCCACACCTTCCACAAAGTTAAATGGCAAGTTTTGTAAGGCAATCATTTCAGCCACTAATTGATCAATTTCTTTTTGTTTAGTATTACTATTATCCCATGCACCTATATTTTCTAAAGAATCTGTTATTGACAACTGTATTTTACATTCTTGTAAAGGTGTCAGCTGTTGAGGTTTTTGTTAATTACCCTTTTCTAGTAACAACAGTTCCTTATACTTATACGTGTTTTGATTTAAGATGAAGTTTCAGCGAAGTAGTGCCACCGCCTTTCCGTGAAAAGTTTTTACCACACTGCATACATACACTTTGCTGAATCTGCATTAATTTGATGAAAAAAATGTCCAAATTAAACTAGATTTAGGACGCATTTTGCCCAGATATAAACACTTTAGTAATTTACACAATACAACACAAGTTGTCGTAAATGTAGAATTGTAATGTAATCCTACAATGACTGACTAGTTATATGAATAAGCAATCTAGTTTGTCGGCTCGTCTGGGCAAAAACGAAATCCTGTAATAATAGGATTTTGTTTTTGCCCGGCCGAGCCGACATTTCTCATTTAATGTCCCATTTAGACTCCGCCCCTATCCGAAATTATTCGAAACTTTTATATCGGATTCGGTTACGGTTACGGATAGATTTTTATTTCGGATATCCGATAGTTTCGGTTACGGTTATGGAGCTCCATAACATCCCTGATTTATAGTTTTAGTTCCCTCTGTAAAAACAAGTAACGCCTTTTATTAGATTTTAACTATTGAAGTTGCTTCACTTTTATAATGAAAGATATGACTGACTGTAATACCATTAAGCAAAAAAAATAAGTATTTTAAAAACATGGAGTTACACCACTTTTACAATGAACGACACATTTATGCCCTCTTTTCTCTAAGACAGCTAAGAGGTGGGTCCTAAAATTGGAATTTTTTTGTTAGATGGGTCGGAGGCGAATTAAATCGAAGTGTGAAAAAAATTAGAACTGAATTTTTACTAAATGTTGTCGTCCTGGCAATAAAATCCTGCCAAATTTATGAACGTACAATAAAAGTTGACTGCGGAAAGTTCCACCGGTCGCACATGAAATCCTTTGGCGAATTTCTGTAAATGTCCTTGATAATATTGCCCTTAATAATAATTTGATTGATTTATCCCCTATTAGGATATAAAATCACACGTGAGAAAATTCAAATTTAACTGTATTTTGTCGCTCGAGCAAAAAAATCCCAACAAGTCGAGCGTATGCATATTAGTGTGAGTCAATTATTTTTGCGATTTTTTTTAAACAAGTTTATGGAATGTTACAATATTTCATCTCCTATTAGGAATATTAATCAAAAAAAAAGTAAAAAATTTAAATTTTACTGCATTTGCGAATGGGGAAATATAAAATATGTATGAAAGAAATGGATGAAAGAAATAAAAAAATACTAACCCTAAAATCCAGGCGCGTCTGTTCTCGTATCGAGCGGCGTTCTGGTCAGCGTCTGTTTTCCCATGTGAGGGGCGGCTGTTTCGATAGCTCTAGGACTTACAATCTTAGTTCTAATCTCGCAAAGTATAACCTACTTTGCCCAGTCTAATTATTAGACAGTTGTTGCGTTATGGAAAGTCTATTGAATATTGAAACTACTCCGGGTGGTAGCTCGATAGAGGAATCCACCGTCACGACCAGTGACGCCAGCGGGCCGAAGGGTTCTGGGGAGCCTGCACTATAGCGCGAGGGGAAGTCGGAGTCCCCTGGAAATCATAAACTCAAGACAAAACGCAGTTACTGGTTTGGAACTTTATATGTGCAATCACTTCTTAAAGTGGGGAAACTCAAAGAGATAACGAAAACTATGGGAGAACGTGATATCAAGGTCATGGCCATTCAGGAAACATGGTACAGAGATGAGGACCAATTTGATAGCGGACAATACAGGATTTACAAAGGGAAACCAGCGATCAGAGTAGCTAATACCAAATCCCTACCGCTTCTTGGAACAGCGTTTATAGTAGACAAGTGCTTAATAGAGTCTGTGATAGGCTTTGAAAGTTCATCACCAAAGCTGTCACTTCTGCACTTAGGGTGTGGCAACGAGACCTACACTCTGTAATTATAAATGCTCACAGCCCGATCAATGAAGATCGAAAGAAGTCGAATAGTTCTGGGAAGATCAGATGTCTCGAATACCAAAGAAGAACATCAAGGTACTAATGGGTGACTTCAATGAGCAGATCGGGAAGGAGAGAAAATATCGGAAGATAGTAGGAGAATATCCCGCACATAAACGTACCAATAGGAATGGCGAAAGACTCTTAGAACTTTGTCGAGCCTTTACTCTACAGCTTATGTGAACGCATTTACGCAGGAAACAAAAGACATGGCGATCCCCCAATCCTCTATTGGGAGAATTTCAGATCGAGCACGTCGCCATTTCTACTATGGGAAAGAGAGAAATCGGGAATGTGAAAGTAGCAAGGGGAGCAGAAGTAGACTCCGATTACTACCTGACCAAAACAAAATAAAATAAAATTAAAATCCAATAATGCGGCAAGGGAAAGTTACAGAGATCAACTGAAGTGCCTTGCGTCATGAAATTGGGATGTAATCCGAAACAAGATCCAAGGTGCTGCTGGAAGAACAATTCCTCAGACAAAGCGAATAAGACAAAATTGGTGGAATGCAGAATCTGACGACGGACTGAGATGCCGGAAAGAGGCATGGAAGAAATGGAGCTCAACGAAACAAGATGATGATCTATTAATCTTCCGAAATCAGACGAAACATACAGCCCGAACTTCAGAAGCAGTAAGAGAGAATATGAACAAGATCAACTAAAGAAAACGCAAGAAGATTTCCAAATGAACAATACACGGAACTTTTATCGGACGTTCAAATCGCGCTTAAGGGGTTATCAGGCACCAGGAATTTGCTTCAAGAATGAAGAAGGGAGGATAGGAATAACCGATAAGCAAAACTGTGACATCCTTGATATCCTAGATATTTCAACTCACTGCTTTACTGTGATGGTCCGCAAGAAAACCTGAAAATGGAACCATCAGAAGTATCGTCTCCCAATTCATTGCCTCCTGACGAAGACGAAATTTTCCGGATTATTCAAGGACTTAAGGCAAACAAAGCTACCGGTGCAGATGGTATCGTCGCTGAACTCCTACAACTCGGATCTGCGGGAGTCGTAAAATCTTTCACTCGGTTACTTGAGAACATATGGGTAACTGAGACGATCCCTGCTGACTGGCAAATGGCTTTGATCCATCCCCTTCATAAGAAGGGTGACAAGATGGACGTTAATAATTATAGATACATCTCTCTTGTTTCAGTTCCTTACAAGATTTTATCGAAAGCGTTGCTAACAAGACTAGAAGGGTTATTGGATTCTGAATTGGGTGAATACCAGGCAGGTTTTCGGAAAGGAAGATCTTGCGCGGATCAAATCTTCAACCTGCAGAATATCATAAAGTATAGGATGTTGGGACAGAATAAATATGTCACTGTGTTTGTGGACTTCCGGAAGGCCTATGACTTCATTGACCGAAAAACCTTATTGGCAATTCTCGAAGAATTTGGAGTGGACAACAAGACAAGGAATCTAATTCAACAGACGATTAGCAATACTTTCTCCAAAATAAAGTTCCAAGGGGAGTTGTCAGAGCCTTTCGAAATCAAAACTGGCGTACGACAAGGCGACGGGCTTTCGCCAATATTATTCAACTGCGTCTTAGAAAAAGTTATTCGAGAATGGACAAAGGGAATTTCGGATAAAGAGGCTTTCAGGTTATGGAGAAGAAAGGGTAAATAGGGTAAAGAAAGTGTTATGATATTTTCTGTGTAGATATCATATTTATCTAAAACCCATTATAATATCAGCAGTGTGGAGTATTTTGGAAAGCAACTAAACAATTAACATTGTTTAGATACTTTAACGACTTCCAAAGTCCCTTCCCGGCCTTGTTTGAAAAAGGCCATTAACTGAAATCACATCCAAATAACATTCGAAACACAATAACAAGACAACGACAACCCCTTTCACGACTTCCTAGTATAAATACCACAAAGTCCTCCGCACCAAATCAGTCAAGAAGGGTCAGTCATGAAGAGACAGTCCATAATCAGTATATAGTAAGTAAAGTGAAAACCAACACAGTATATATAAATTGTGTATGACCTAATAAAGCCCCGTAAAATCAAACAAACGACTTCTATCTTGATTCCGTGCCCATTGCAACCCAGAAATACCAACTAGGAAACTCAACTTTTGAGTTGGAATCTCAAAATCAACTCACTCTCCTTAATAATAATAATTTATTGATGCCATTACCACAAACAGTTTACATATGTCAAAAGGAGAAAACTTACAACATGAGTTACATATATAAATAAAATACACGATATACATGTTATAAATAAATATAAATATATGCTCTGATTGGAGAGATATACAAAATATGAATATAAATAAAATCAATTAATAAAAATAACAAATAAAACACAGTTTATACATTTGATTAAAAATAGGCACTTATACATATAAAATTGTGAAAATGAATAAAATGAAATGTAAATGTAACAAAAGCACAGTCATTATTAAAATCCGTAAAAGTGATGACACGAAGGCAAAAAATGAATAGATTATAATAACTAATACATTAAAATCGTAGTTATATCAAACAAATTAAAATGATATTAAAAGAAAACAGGTACAAATTAAAAGAAAGTGAATTTCTCACTTGTCAAGGTATTCGTCCCAGGAGTAAAATGCATGTTCAGTTATGTAATTTTTGAAGAATGCTTTGTATTGCTTTAATGGCAATGCCCTTATTGCAGGGGACAGATTATTGTAAAATTTAGGAGCCCAGTAATTTGCGCCATTGTGTGACTTACGTAGCCTGACTTGATCGATATTAATTTTGCCTTTATGTCTAGTGTTATGATTGTGGAATGATTCAGAGGTTTGATAATTCGTGAAGTTTTTTTTAAGATAGATAAGGCACATATATATGTACAGGCCTGTTAATGTCATAATTTTCAGTTTACGAAACGTCGGTTTACAATCATCTCTATAACCAATACCCGCAACCACGCGCACAGCTCTTCTTTGCAGTCCAAATAGGCGGTGCCTATGAGCAGAGTAGCCCCATACTAGAAGGCTGTAAGCTATGATTGATTGACATGTTGCAAAGTAGGTCGTTCTTAAAATCTTATTTGATACGGACTCTGACATATTCCTTAAGAGAAAAATCGATGTACATAATCTGTTTGCCAACGATTCGGTATTAGCATTCCATGACATTGTAGGATCAAGATGTATCCCCAGAAACTTTGCCGACGGAGGAGTGTCAAAGTCATGTTTCTTTAATGTAAATAGCATATTTATTGTTTTGTCCCTGTTTAGTAACAACTTATTGCTACTAAACCACTCACTGCATTTATCATTTGCGCTCTGGTTTCCACTAATTGCCTCGTTAAGAGATTTAGCGCTGTTAACTAACGTAGTATCATCGGCATACATCACCTTAAAAGCATCTTTAATATACAAAGCAAAATCGTTTGTGTAAATTATGAATAAGAGTGGCCCCAGAATGGAGCCCTGTGGGACACCAAATTCTATAGGCAATATACTGGAGTTGACACCACAATATGTAACTATTTGAGTTCTACATGAGAGATATGATTTGATTAAATTCTGATTGGCTTCATCGAAACCCGAAAAATGGCTTCATAAATGGAAAATTGACTCATAAACTTTCCATCCTCATATCCATTTAAAAGATTATTTATAAGTGACATAATGGCGTCAGTAGTCGATTTGCCAGTACGAAATCCAAATTGGGCATTATTCAATAATTTATTTAGTTCAATAAACTTAGTGATTTGTAGCAGAAGAATTCTTTCAAACACCTTGGAAAAGATCGGTAAAATAGATATAGGTCTATAATTGAGTGGATTGTTTTTATCGCCCTTTTTATGTATTGGTATCACTGACGCAATTTTCATTTCGTCAGGTACAGATGATGTGATGATACACGAATTAATAATGGATGTTAGTGGTGACAAGATTGCTTCCTTACAACATTTTAGCAAATCTGAGGTCAGTCCATAAACGTCTTTGCTTTTACTGGATTTTAGACTGAGGATAGCCTCTCTCACTTCCGAGGTTGTTACTGGTTTAAAAGAGAAACTAATATCGGAATAATTTGGAACAAAATCTAAAGGATTGAGTCCAGGATCTTGAATGGACTTGATCACATTTTTTATATGTGATGTGAACTCATGATTAAAAAGTTCGGCATCAATATTACTTGAATTATCACAGTTATTATGTTGCCCCTTGCTAGAAGATCATCCACAGCTCAAGACCGCGAGCAGGTGCCCAATCTCCCAGAATCCAAGGAACAAGTGGTGGCAGCATTGCAACCATAACATTGGTAACAGCGGTGGTTCACCTACCATCGCAACTATAACATTAGTGGCAGCGTAACAATACGCAACCATAACAAAAGTATAAGAACGGATTGTTTGGCATTCGCCGACGATGTTGTGATACTTACTATCGGTGTTGAAACAGCGATAAAAGGATCTGAAGAACTCCAGATGATAGAAAAGAAGATTGGGCTTCAAATTTCTTTTGAGAAAACTGTCTTCATGAGCAACATCAAAGACGCTCCTCTCCACTTGGAGTTGAGAGAAGCCAAGATGAAGCGAGTTAAGTGTTTTAAGTATTTGGGAGAAAAATTACAGGACAATAGGTCGGATAAGGATGCCATCAAAGAGCGGACGAGAAGAATGGAAATAGCTTATAAACTTACGAAGGATACATATAACAAAAAGGGTCTATCCTTTGGGGCTAAATTCTGACACCTAGATATTGTTGTCAGACCTGAATGTCTATATGCAGCAGAAACGCTAGACATGATTGGTAAGGGTGGCCTCGAAGAAATCCGGAGGAAAGAAAAAATCCTAGGCCCAATTATCAAGGATGGATAGAGGAAACTAAAAGCTAACAAAGAATTATACCTGAAGACAGAAGGAATTGTAGCCCTAATGAGAAAAAGGAGAATACAGTTTTATGGGCACTTCGTGATGATGAACAGTACCAGACTGACGTAGAGGATTATTGAATATCAGCGCGGACGGTTAGTGAAAACCGCCCTAGTTGTCGCCTTCCCGACCAGGATTCGAACCCGGGTCTCCCGCATTGAAAGGCGGGTATGTTATCAACTACACTACCGAGGAGGACTCCCAAATATACTAGAGGCGGCTTACTAAACAACGGTTCTGTGAAGAAAATTTAGAAAAATCTTTAGTTATAACCTTTTAAAATAAAAAATGTACTACACATTTTTATTGCTGGAAGTTATTGCCAGTTTCACATCGGTAAAACTAGAATTGTATTAAATGTATCTAAAAAACGAAGAGCACAATTATCTCCACTCTAAACTAATTGCATTATTATATAACATAATAGCTTTTATACATAGTAATTTATTTTGATAATATTTATAATAATTTAAAGTGTGTGTAAGAAACGTGTGAAAAACGTGTGTGAAGAAAAGTGTGTGTATTATACTTCAAAAATTATGTTTCTCCCTCTTTTGTATATCTACCTACATATTTTTTCAATTTTTTTTCCTCAAATTTTAGTAAAATTAAACCAATTTGTATGTATAATGAACCAAAATATGATGTAAGTAGGGGTGCGTTTCAGCTTATAAAACCGGAACGACTTCCGGGCGCCTAGTAACAATCGATAACTGAATAAAATAAAGTAAACTAATATCAGGTTTCGTTATTTCAAGGTGACGTCGTTTTACAAAATTTGGAATTGAAACAATCCGCTCTGAACGAACTAGACTTACCCGTACAAACCGTTTACGGAAGATTAGGTAAGTAATAATAATTTATAATTTGCTATTTTCTAACTTTATTACATTTCCTGTTCTGTTTTAGATAAATTAGTTTTAAAAATACCATGGAAAAATTTGTATGGAGCGTCTGTCGAGGCGTCTGTGGAAGGTCTTTGTTTATTGGTTCAACCAAACAGCGAGGTTTTCTACGATCCTCAAAAAGAAGAGATAAAAGAGCAGGAATTTAAGAAAGCTCAATTGGCTAAATTAGAACAAGCCAAAGCTATGAAAGGTAAATTTTCTGTTATAAATTACTAAAAATAAAACTTTTTTTATTGTATTTTTATTGTAGATGCGAAGAAAGCAGATGATACTTTTGTGGAGAAGTTGGTAGCGCAAATTATTAAGAACGTTCAATTGTCTGTGAAGAAGATTCATATAAGATATGAGAATAAAACGGTGAACAAACCCTACGCTATGGGAATCACATTAAATAGCCTTCAGGTTCATACAACTGATGATAATTGGATTCGAGCAGTTGTCCAGGAAACTGTTACAAATGTCTACAAAGTAAGGAGGATGGATTATATACAAAAATTTGCCTGAAAACTAGACTGACAACATTAGACAAAACAAGATACAATTAATGAGACAAGACTATGTATATGAAAAACAAAAGTTTGGACAATTTAAATAATTGGACCAGAAAAATTGGTTAATTTAATCAAACGTCATTTAGATAATTTCATTTTGTTTCTTATGTACATAAATAATGTACTTATTACATAGACTGTCAAAGATTACAGAACTGTATCATTTTTCTGTCTAAGTTGCTTTGTCTATTTAGGCTTCTTTTATCTGTATAGTCTTCTTATAAATTGATTAGAATGCCATAAATTGATAAGTTGAAAAATCCAAAACTAACTTCTTATTACCAAGATAGTTTGAACTTGTTTGCAGATAGTATCAATGGAGTGCTTGTCTGTGTATTGGAATTGTGATGCAGAAATGTTCAGCAATATTGAAGATAAGAATGAGCTAATAAAATGTTTCCAAAGGGACATAGCAAACCGCAATTCTGCCCCACAAAATTACAATTACAGTAAATTAACTCATGAACTAGTTTTATGAGTAATCATTAATTTGGAGCGTTGATTTTAGTATTGGCGCCTATAAACTCCGACGCCCGACTCATCCTCAATATGAAACCAGAAAATGATGAGCCTCCATTTAGGGATCCTAAATCCCATGCTCAGTTAGTCATCGATACCTTGACTATTGGTAACTTATTAAAACATAATAATATAGAAATTAATGAGTTTCAAAATTAAGTTAATTTTATATTAAATTTATATTATTTATTAAATTTATATTATTATTAAATTTATATTAATAATATATTTTAGGAATAACTAAGACCCAATATAGAGATATAGTAGTTTTTGCGGAGTCAATGAGTTTAATGACGACCGGAATACCGTATAGAAAGTACAGACCAAAAGTAACGAGTTACAGAGGACACTACAGGGAATGGTGGCAATTCGCATATACCTGTATATTAGAGACTGTAGTTCGAAGAAGAAAAAGGAATTGGGATTTGGATCACATGCTCTCCCATTTGCGTTTGTGCAAGAGTTACGGAGAAGCTTATAAAAAAAAAAAAATTACGGAGAAAAAGGTACAAATGAAAGGTTATTTAACAATGCAACTTTTAATAAAGATGCATTCCGATACATCTGTTATCAATTGTTGGACGATGTTCAAAAAAATGTGGACAATATTAAATCTTACTTATATACAGGGTGTTTTATATATGTCTGGCATAAATTGTAGGGCGTATTCTAGAGTCCAAAATAAGAGAAAAAGTCCCAACATGATAAAAACAGATGTGTCCGAATTAAAAAAAAAAGATATTTGAAAAAGAGTTTTACTAATATCTCAGATGCAACTAATGAATGACTTCCGTTTGCGCTTATTTTCGTCTTGGTAGCCAACCAGTGGCGGTACATGTGGGGAACGACCTTCGTATTTTTGCAAATATTTTTTCTATCTGCATATTTAGCTAATGCTTGACTAGATGAAATTGTTCGCAATCGAAAACTACATTGAAAAGGTACTCTTTATTTCTGTCACTCCAGATAACAGTTTTCGAGAAAAAAATTTAACTTTAAATACTTTTTTTGGGAATGATATGATAAAAAAATTATTAAAAATCAAAGTCAAAGAAGACAAACAAATCTTTATTTGTTTTTTGAATTAGCACATAAACGTAATAGTTAATTCGCAACTGTTGTTCAAATTGCCCTTCCTCAAACCCAACACATTTCATTTTCATAGACTAAGTTTTTTTTAAGTGATCCAAAAAAATTTAGTTCAAGGGGTTCATGTCAGGTGACCTTACTGACCAAGCAACTGGACTGAACCTATACATCTTAATGGATAGGTTTTATGTAGGTGAGCTCTTGTTAACGCGCTAAAATGTGCAGATTCACCATCGGGCCTGAACCACATTTGGCGTCTAATCAAAAGAGGCACTTCACCCAGCATCTCTGGCAAAATTTCTGTTAAAAAATGTCGATAAATTCCTCCGGTCAACCACCCTGGCAGAATATGTGGACTGATTAATACATTCCCAACAATACCTCACCAGAAATTAATTTAGAATCATTGCTGATGAGCTCTCACCATAACAGTATGAGGATTTTCCACTAGGATAATCTGCTGGAGTCAATGCCCGCACGTTATAAACCCTATACAACAAACATAATACCAATGCCCGCACTTTTTGATTGCTGCACCGATGCAACTGCTGTGGAGAACCCGCCAAACTTTCGTATAGGGCACTCCTATAGCAACAGCAACTTTTCGATTACTTGTCGCTGTATTTGTTTCAACAATCCCCAGAATCTGCTCTTCAACATCAGGATTGTGGGCTATTTGTCCCCCAAACGCAATTGGCCGTGTTCCCTCAAACGCCTATCAACGGCCTCAAAAGTTTTTCTATCAGGGTACCTTTCTTGGTAAAGTCGCCTTGCTTTAATTGCGTTTCCCTCAGCCATGAAATGCATGTCTGTCTGTGTACTCAGCATTAGTAAAAGAAACCATTGCAAAATTACAGAAAGGTGTGACACTAACAGTTTTCTACGACGAACTGACACAAAATGGCAAATTTTAAAGCTGCACCTAAACATTTGTTTCTTATCATTACATTTAAATTTGCACCTGTACTGAAAAAATTGTAAATTTAGTTAAGAAATAGTAGAGTTTTATTTGTTTTTATCACAATATCATTCCCAAAAATATACGTTTTAATTTTTTTCTGGAAAACTTATCTTGAGCGACAGAACAGAGTACCTTTTCAGAGTAGTTTTTTATTGTGGACAATTTCATCTAGTCAAGCATTTGCTAAATGCGCAGATGGAAAAAATATTTGCAAGAATACAAAGGTTTTTAATATATATAATATATAATATAATAATATTATAACCCTGTATATACCGCCATGGCGCGCCACTAGTTGGCTATCAAGACGAAAATAAGCAAAAACGGTAGTTCAACACCAGTAACGAGTACAAATAAAATTTTAATTAAATATCATTAGTTGCGTGTAAAATATTAGCAAAAATGTTCTGTGTGGCAATGACCACCTTCGCTTAACCCTCGCGTACGCATATATCTCTTGAAAATAACGCTATGTTAGTTCGCCGGAACGAAGAGAATCCGGTTCTTTTCAGAACCAACCCTCAACATCAACGCGGTATCCCCGAAAAAACAAATCTATATATATATATATATATATATATATATATATATATATATAGGGTGGGCCATTTAACGTGACCAGCCCAAATATCTCCAAAATTTTTGACCAAAAATGTCAAAAAGGAATTTCATTTATTTCGCAGGGCTGACACAGTGCTAAAAAATTCTTTTTTGTCAAGGTCATAGTTTATGCGTCCTCAAGGTCATCAATGGTTTTTCAAAAGGGGAACATGTATTTTTTTATCAATACATTGTAGCCATTATTCAGACGAATCCAGATACTTGAAATGGTTTTTCACCAACATACACGTGTGAAAACGGGAAATCGTGATTTTATTGATAATAAAAATATCCGAATAGAGTAGATTTTTCTGCAGATAATTTATTATAAGAAATGATGACCATTAACATCAACACATTTTGAAAGACGTCGGATAAATGATTCTCTTGAACGAATATTTTATGGTGTGATAGCGGCACAGGCTCTTCTAATACGTTCTCGCATGTTCTCCGGCGTCGTCGGAACATCATGGTAAACACGATCCTTTATACCTCCCCATAGGAAAAAATCTAGTGCCGTTAAACCCGGCGAACGAGCAGGCCAAGGGATTACTGCACCTCTCCCAATCCAGCGTCTGGGAAATTTTCGGTTTATCACTTCACGAGCTATAACTGCCCAATTAGCTGGACAGCCATCTTGTTGATACCACATTCGGCATCGCTGTGCTAACAGGATGTGCTGTAGTAATTCTCCTAAAGTGTTGTTCAAAAACTCGACGTATTTTCGTCCATTCAAATTGCCGTCTATGAAAAATGTATTTTCTATTGAGCAATGCATGTTGTGCGTATT
Source organism: Phosphuga atrata (assembly GCA_944588485.1). Taxonomy (NCBI): domain Eukaryota; kingdom Metazoa; phylum Arthropoda; class Insecta; order Coleoptera; family Silphidae; genus Phosphuga; species Phosphuga atrata. Next base: position 32,592,918 of record OX155895.1, read on the forward strand.
TAAATGTCAGTAAAGAAAACATCGTCGAAAAAATTCGGATTCACTTGTTACTGACGCAGAGCCCATTCACAGAACTGAACCCTATTACCAAAATCAGCTCCATTAAGTTCTTGATGCAAGGAAATATGGTATTGATGGAATTTATGTCGTGTTAATATTCGAATAGTGCTCAATTTGCCGACTACTTAATTACGGATATGAACTACTGCAGCTAGAACGGCAATCTCTGCTTCTTCATTTGTTTTAGTCTTCCGACGTTTCTTTTTACGTGGATTGCTGTGGACTGCCCGTTTCACGGAATAAATGAATAATTCGATCGAAACATCGACGTGAAGGATCAGTGGCGGATTTGAGCCACATTTGAGGGAGGTATTCTCTGCAAATTGCTGTGATGACTTTGCCAGAGTCATGCATAAGAGGATGGTGCCTTATTACAATACGTGTCCCGGGATCCAAACGCTAGCGCCTTACATGCACTGTGCTGCGCATAAACCTAGCTGTCGTGAAGGCATGCAGCTTGCTTTCGCAATATGATGGCAATAGTAAATAATGTTACCAGTTTTGTACGAGAGTCAGCAAAAAGATTGGAACTTTTCAAACCTTAAAAAACAGCCACAGACAAAAAGAGTTCTTTGACCCAATCGTACAGTTCCTTCAAGTCAGAATCGACAGAACTTCGTCATTGCAAATTTTCTGGCTTCTATTCAACGATTCGACTTTGTCTTATCTTAACGGTAACCGCCGCAGTATTTGATATTACTGTTTCGCTTTCACAGCAACAGCAGGCTGTTGCATTAGAACTTAACCTTTGTTATGAGATTGTAGAAAGTGTAGTAAGAACTACTAGTAGAAACTAAATATGAAGAAATTTTCCTAGAGGCGTGTATTATTGTAGAACCTTTGGAGATCCCAGTCCAGTTACCCAAAACTGCCAAATGTTCAACTCATCGCTCAAATATAGAAGCACCTGATGCTAAGGAACATTTCCGGTAAATATTAATACATAGGTGTAAGTGCAACCCTTGAGTTTCTTATCCGTCTTTTTAAGGGAAAACTGCCTTTCGACAGGTCGCACAATCAATAAATTAATTGGTAAAATAATTAATAGATAATTCTTAATAAATAAATCTAATAATTTTTGTAAATATTTAATTTAATTCTTAAATTATTGTGTGTGTTCTACACACACTTTTTGTTTGCTGCAACATAATATTTTTCAATAATGTTTTTGTAAGCTCCAGTATGTCATATTGTGTATTGTTTTAGATTGAATGTATTCCTCCCTTTCATAGACTTTGTGTTGGGGCAGTTTATGAGTTGCTTTTCGAGAGCAGAGCACTCTTCGATTCTTGATCTGTTCCACCTTCTACCAAGTGCCATCGTAAACGCAGAAAATCTGACCTCGTTAGTAGCAGTTGCATGCGTTTACAGTGACGATTTACCTCATTCTCTCTCGTTAACGGGAAGTAACTCTTTGGGAGGAGCTATGGAGTGGTAGACAACTTCTCCCCCAAACGCACATCAAGAAACAAATGAGTTTTTTACAAAATACCAAACCAAATATAAAAATTTTGTTACAAATTCTCGCTACATTACCACGCTCCACACTAAAAGTGGTTACTTGTAGTGTGGAGCGCAGCTTCTCTTCGCTTAAACTAATAAAAGGGTACCTTCATATGAGAATGACCCAAGACTGGTTAACCGGTTTGGCTTCCATGTATATTCACCAACATATCTCTGCTAATCTACAACCTAACGAAGTAATTGAGGAATTTGTGAAAAGTTATCCGAGGAGACTTATTATGCATTAAGCAAAATAAAATGTGTGTTTTTTAGTGTTTTCTTTGCTAGTCTTTACTTTACCTACCCTCAGCGGTGTCAAGAAAAAAAAAGGATTTTTATCCACTGTGTCAGCCCTACGAAATAAAAAAATCCCTTTTCACATTTTTTTCATGGACTCTAAAGGTAACGGAGGTATTTGGTGTGGTCACGTTAAATGGCCCACCCTGTATATATATATATATATATATATATATATATATATATATATATATATATATATATATATATATATATATGTTGTATTTGAGGTTTTCGCGGATAGATACCTGTGTTGTATTGTTTTCTCGGGGATTCCGCATTGATGCTGAGGGTTGGCTCTGAAAAGAACCGGATTCTCGACGTTTCGGCGAACTAACATCGCCATTCGTCGAGAATCCGGTTCTTTTCAGAGCCAACCCTCAGCATCAACGCGGAATACCCGAGAAAACAATACAACATATATATATATATATATATATATATATATATATATATATATATATATATATATATATATATATATATATATATATATATATATATATATATATGTGTGTCTATGTATATACCTTGTTAACTTTATTAACTCATAAATGAATATTGAATTAGCATTGCTACTGATTGCTCAACTCCACCGAACATTTTGGTGTCGGCAATTTTTTAACTTTTTCTAGGTAAATGGGTGCAGAATTCAAAATGTCCAAGAATAAGTATATGAGTGTATATTGCAACATGTATGCCGTATATTATCATTAATATAAATATACCTCAAGTGGTAGAAAAACACTATTGTCCAACATTTTCAAATCCGATTTGCGGACGAACGAATACCGAATTATAGCGATTATTATATTAAAAATGTTTTAAATTAATGAAAATTTTTCATAGTTGTTTCTTTAAGATGCCTGAGATTGAAAATGATTTGGACGACATGGAAAAACGTTTAGATTTCTTCAACATTGTTTTAATCCGCGAACGAATTGAATTGGAAATTGTAAAATTAAACCTAAGGGAAAAGCCTAAAAAATCATCTTGGTTAACAATTGTCTGGAATCGTTGGCATAACAGTGAGGAAGACATGAAAGCAACAAATTTATGTAAAACATCTACAGTTTACATTACACTTATTCTTTATTAACAAATTTTTTTCTTTATTAACAAATAATATATATTTTTTTTAGTGTCCAAATTCCAGAAGGTTATGACACTGGAAGAAAAAGAAAAATTGTTCAAAGCAATCGATTATCATGAAAATATGAAACCGCAGAATTTTCCAGTAGATTATGTTGGTATTGTAGTCAAGTTCCTTTTAAAGAGTTTTGAAATCCAAGTGTACAATGAAGCTTATGCTCTACCGGTCATACAATCCAAATTACAAAATGTACGATGTAATATCCATCAACGTCCTAGGAATAATGCTCTAACGTAAGATACTAGTTACCTTTCGTGGGGGGGTGAGCAAGGGATCACTTTTTAAAAGATTTGCGCTATTTGAGTCTATATGACTCAACCCAATATATTTATAAGAAGTAAATTTAATCAATATAATCCAAACTATGTATTTTAGTGTGGCAGTTAAAATCGAAAAGTTATCCCTGTATGGATTGGAACAAGACAATCTTCTACCAGAAATCATTTCATCCCAAGTTGATGAAACTGGAACTCTATTAGACGTCTTGTTCGAAACTAACCCATTAGAATCTACTTATGGTCAAAAACTACACGTCAGCGTCCAACCACTTAAAATTGTTCATGATGCAGCTACAGTCAACAAAGTAATATCGATCTTCCATGTGCCATCAAATAGTGCACTAGAACAGTAAGATATTTGTTTGTTCTTTTTCAAGGTTGATCTAATAGCGTTATGGCATTCTTTTAAATGATATGTTAAAGAATTGTTTGTTATTTAGAAGAAAACTTAAATTACAGATTATCACAGGTCACTGCAGCTCAATTAAGCAATTTGCGCGATTTATCTGCTACGGGTTTGCAACATGCAATCGAACAGCATGTTAAAATCGACTTGGACATTAAAGTGTCTGCACCATACATAGTTTTACCTTATGGTGGGATATATACAGGCGAAGAAAATGTTCTTGTTATAAATTTGGGTCGTTTGCGGTTAAAATCCGAAGATAAACGAGCAGTAACTGTCCAAGAACTAGCTAAACGTGGCACAGATCGCAAAGAGATGATAAATGAAATGATGGCAAGTAGTTACGATCGTTATATATTGAATATTTATAACGTACAAGTGTTGTTGGCTCAAAGCGATGAGGATTGGATTACTTGCATTGATTTAGGGAACATGTCGAAGAATAAAATTGGCGAAGGATCGCCGTTACAAATTTTGGAACCCGTTGATTTGAATATTGTGTTGGAAACATGTTTGATAACTAATGATGCGAAATTGCCTGCTATGAAAATATTTGCGGAATTGCCTAATATAAGAGTGAATATTACTGATACTAGGCTATTACTTCTTTTAAGTTTAGTAAACTCAATACCCATGGATGCAGAGGAAGAAGAATTGCATGCATTGGTATGTTAATAAAATTTTATTTTAACACAAAACCACATTTTTAAATATTGCATATCTCTTATATTCACAACCTCCACACAAAGAATACCAGCAATTATTTTCTTCATTTTAGTTACCAATTATATGAACACTTATAACTATTAACTTATATTTCAACTATAACACAGCCCAACAGACATTTTGGTACCGCGATTTTTTAGCTGTTAGTAAATGATCTATCAGTTTTTTTCACTATCAGCAATTTTCACCATTAAAAAAATTGCTTAAGAAGCGTAAGTTGTCTGGAATCATTGGCATAGCAGTGAGGAAGGCGTGAAAACAACAGATTTATGTAAAACATCTACAGTTTACATTACACTTATTCTTTGTTAATTTTTTTTTTTCTTTTTTAACAAATAATTGATATTTTTTTAAGTTAATACTAAATTATGAAAATCGGTTAAAAGTTTCTCGACAAACAACTTAAAATCAAAAATACCTTTAATAGACAAACTGCTGGGTATATGCATTTTTTTTATTTTAAGCTTTCTAGCAAAACTTTTTATAAAATAAGATTAATTTTCGTATGCCGAATCGAACCGTGAAGTCTCGGCGAAAAAATACAAAAAAATCTTGTTGAACTGTGTAATTTATATTTCGCCAATTTCAATTACCTTTATTTATATTATAGTTATTTTTATTTTTAGGTAAAAGCCACAAGTTCTGCTTCAATAGTAAAATATTTAGATATGAATGAGATCAATAAAAAAACAGTTATTAAGAAACAATCTACTGATACTGATCTGCCTCAGTTGACAAAACTAAAAATTGATTTTGAACTTAAAGGTAAAGTTTATCTAATGGATTAATTAAAGGTCGAAAATAAATTGTAGAATATTTTCAGATATAAGTATAAAATTATCACATCAGGAAATGCTATCTTCACCTATTCAAGAAGTTGCAAGTCTGAACGTGCATTCAGTTATATGTACTGTAATTCAGCAAACCTATAACATGGACATTGATGTTAGTTTAGAGAGCATATCAATGAACCAATGGATTGAACAATTAGGAAAATCCATAGATATCATTGGCACTCCCCTACAAAATTCAAACTGTCTATTTAACGTTCATTTATTACAAGTAATTATACTTTTCATAAGTTTATTACATTGCTTAAATATATAATTTTTAGGTTGATAAGAGATCACCAAAGTTTGCAACAAATTACAATTCTTGTGTATCATTACTTTCATTTGAGTTTGCAACATTAAACATACGCTTGCACCAAGAAGCTCTCCTTGAACTGATGCGATTTGCCAATGATGTTCAAAATCAACTTAATGATGTTTTGGACAATCCTAAACCTAAACGAGACCGTTCTGCAAGTATCGGTTCTAGTAGCAGTACATTTTCCCAACAGGCAGCAAAAATTTCATCTCGTAATTATACTCTTTGTAACATTATGTAAAGAAATTCAAACTTACATGTTTTTTTTAACTGTTTCTAGAACTGGGCCCAAAGCCTCACATTAGTAGTAACAAAGCTTCAATAATTATTCTAAAATTGGTGGCTAGAGTTCAGGAAATATCTATAATTTTTGATGATATTAAGAATCCAATTTCAAAAATTACCATTGGGGGAATCAGTTCAGAAGTTATTGTTAAGCACAAATCAACTCAAATTGTTGTTAAAATGGCAGACTTGTCCATTTTAGATCTTAATGTAAAAAATATTCACAATAAGATCCTTACAGTTGATAAAGGCGATGAAGCTTTTCATATTAATCTCGTAATTTTTAATCGTGAAGAAGTTGCAGCATATACTAGACCAGATGATGTTGATATGATACTAATATTACACTTAGGTTGTTTGCGAGTTTCCTTTGTAAATTGGTTCATTGTGAATATGTTGGTAAGTTTTTCTAAATAAAATCATTTATGTATATATATATATATATATATATATATATATATATATATATATATGTGTGTGTGTTGGTTTGTTTTCTCGGGGATTGTTTCTGAAAAGAACCGGATTCTCGACGTTTCGGCGAACTAACATTCGCCATTTTCAAGGGATATATGCGTCCGTGCGGGTTAACCGTTAGACGCATACTGAGAGCTCGTTTGTGGGATGCGACTCTTTATAGCTGACTGGCTTCGGGTTATTCGCGTTGTGTGCGGTGCTCCGGTTCCGTTGTTTGTTTGTCGTATATGTGTCTTGGGTGTCTAGGATTGCATTTTGAGGGTGGATATGATCGGTCGCCATGCTGGGAGGAGTCTCAAGGCCAATCGGCAATCTCATCCGCCACACATAAACCTACACACTGGTTAAGATATGTTGACGACACATTTGTAATCTGGCTCCACGGCAGACCAGAGCTGGACAAATTCCTTACCCATCTTGACTCCCAACACGACCTCCATTGTAAATCTCCATCTCCATTGTAAATTTGATTTAATTTACAATGGAGATAGAAAAGCATCAACGACTTCCTTTCTTGGTTTTTAGTACAGAAGAAATCAGACGGCACCTTAAGTCACACTGTGTACCGGAAACCAACGCATACAGACAGATATCTGAACGCTTCTTCTCACCATCACCACAAACAACTAGTATCTGTAGTCAACACTCTTACCACCCGATCCAAAAGACTAGCCGACCAGCTTAACTTACCAAAAGAAATGAAGAACTTACGAGAAGCTCTTTCTTCAAATACATATCCACACAGTTTAATATCCAGAGCTTTCCATCGTACAGAGAACAGTAACCAAAGAACTGAAGAACGCCAGAAACCCGTTAGCACAGCATACCTACCATATGTGCATGGATCAACTGACAAAATCGCCAGAATCCTAAAAAGACACAACATCGACACCACTTTCAAACCTAATCAGAAAATATCCTCCATGCTAAGCAGCGTTAAAGACACCATCCCGTTAGAATCCCATGGAATTTACGAAATACGTTGCGGAACATGTGAACGAACCTACATTGGACGTACCAATAGAAAAATATCGGCTAGGATTCAAGAACATGTAGTTTCAGTCAGACACAAAGACAAAGTTTCATCCGCTCTTGTCCAACACACCCAACACCGGTCACTGGATGGACTTTAGAAATTCAAGGACTCTTGCACAGATTAGCCACGAAATGTCAAGAGTATACAGAGAAGCCATAGACATAGAAAAACGACAACTGCATGACCACTACTGCATGAACACGAGAGACGACTCCTTGATACTCTCCCCAGCATGGCGACCGATCATATCCACCCTCAAAATGCAATCCCAGACACCCAAGACACATATACGACAAACAAACAACGGAACCAAAGCACCGCACACAACGCGCATGACCCGAAGCCAGACAGCTATAAATAGTCGCATCCCACGAACGAGCTCCCAGGCGAATGTTAGTTCGCCGAAACCTCGTAATATATATATATAAATATATATATATATATATATATATATATATATATATATATATATATATATATATATATATATATATATATGTATATATATATAATATATATATATATATATATATATATTAATATGTATATATTTGTATATATCATATAAAAATGGGCGTAAAAGGGGAGAGACGCACTCTTCACAACTTATTCTACCCAATTCCTATTTGCACCAAGTCTGGTGGCCCCCTGTAACTTGGAATTTGAGATCGGGTAAAGACCCGGATTGGAACCGTCCAGAGGATAGACCTTCAATAGAAAATAGCGATGTCATTAGACAACTAAGTACAGATAAAAGTCAAACTATAACTCCAATCGAACAGCCAATCGGCCTTCGGGCGAATAGGGTGCCTTCGATCGGACTGAAACAACCAGTAGATTAAAATGGAGTAGAGAAATGAATATTAGTTTAATCAGAACTTACCTTACTCATAAATGAATGTCGCGATGACCCTTTACCTGGATGGAGGCAAAAACTGTATTTAATAAATCTCATCCTGAATTCACCATCTCGAGTTCATCAGAACAGAACCTTGCCGACCAGAAGAACCTGATCATCTGAGAGAAATACTTAACCCAAACAGAAATAGATGAAATCCATAGGGATGCAGGACATGAACTCCATGTTCTAAAAGAAAGATCTGACCTACAACATGAGGCGCAGGGAGAATCGGAACCTGGAAATATAAAATAAATGAAAATCTGAACGAAATGGAGAATTCTATTGAAAAATTGCAAAGCTATTTTAACCTATTCCGCCACTCTGATCCACTAAAGAGGCCAATTATTCCTAAACTCATCTTCAAAAGAAACACAAACAAACATGTAAGAAACGTAAACCATGGTCTACAACAAATGTTAAACCATCTACAAGATCAATCCGATGTCTATGCAGAAACCACCATCAACTAACCGAAAAGAGTGGAAGCTTGCATGGAAAACACGTATTGAAAGAAATATAAACTACCTCAGAATAGTAATAAATATAACCACGAACAGCTCAATGGCAATACAAGTAAAAAAGTGGAATTCAAAATCAACGCCATTCTATATAAAGCCAGACTAAACAAAGAAGATGCAGAACTAGGACAGAAACTTATCAGCTACCAAGATGATCTAAGACCGAAGCTTCAAGCAAAGGGGGCAAGAGTATGCATGACATTAACACCTGTGCCAGTAAAACATCCAACTGAAAAGCGACGGGAGTGGATAATGTTCACAACTTCTGACTAAAACTATTTGAATCACTCCATCCACTAATAGCTGAATACGAGATCCTCATCAGTTACCATACGAGAATCCTATTTACCATACGAGACATCCAGATGGAAATGCTCATGGAGGATCAGCCATTATTATCAAAAGGAAAATAAAGCAACAACAAGAGAAGAAATATAGAAAGGATCACCTTCAAGCAACCACTATAACTATTGAAGATTGGATAGGTCCCCTAACCATATCCTCAATTTATTCCCCACCAAAACACAAAATAAAAAAGGAACAATATGAAAACTTCTTCAACACTCTGGGTACCCGATTCATAGCTGGGGGCGACTATAATGCCAAACATGTAGACTGGGTATCAAGGTCAACAAGAACTGATGAGAGCGAACTATTAAAGGCAGTACAGGCAAACAACTTGAAACATCTCTCTACTGGAGAACCAACATACTGGCGAACAGATCTGACAAAAGTTCCTGATCTAGTTGACTTTTGTATAACGAAGTCAACTACAGAATACCAAACCAATACTTCACAGCTGAATCAAGCTTGAAACTGTCCTCCACATCCCTCACTCAGCAGTAAGACAACTAACTGGGACCTTTTTAGAGCACACCTAAACCAAACACTGTCACTTGAAATCCCCCTCAAAGAAAATAGAGATACAGAGAAGGCAGCCAAAGACTTATCTATCGCTATCCAATGGGCAGCCTGGAGCTCAACACCAGAAGTGAAAGAAACAAGTAGGAACATCCAATACCCAGGGGATATTATGGAAAAAATTACCGAAAAAAGGCGGCTTAGAAAGAAGTGGAAACTACACAGATCCCCAGTAAACAAACTCATATTTAATAGAGCTGCAAAAGAATTAAAGAAGCTACTAAGTGAATACAAGAACCAGGAAGTACAAAAATACCTGCAAAACCTTACACCCACTGCTGCCACAGGATATTCACTATGTAAGGCTACCCGAGAGATAAAACAACCACTAGAACACATTCCGCCAATCCAAAATGAAAAAAGCGATTCTTGGGCAAAAAGCGATAAAGAAAAGGCAAAACCTTTGCTAACCACTTGAAATGTGTCTTTGAACCCTACCCTGGAGAAGCCACAGTAGAAGAAGAATTGACGATGTACGAATGTATAAATAGTGCAGGACAAAGAGGACCACCTATCAGAAAATTTAAAGTCACAGAAATCAGAGCTGTAATAAAGCACCTGAAACCAATAAAGGTACCTGGATAAAGCCAACTCACAAATATTTAATGTCGACTTGCCATGGTACGTCAGAAACGCTACAATACATAATGATCTAAAAGCGCCAACAGTCAAATGTGTAATTAAACAATACAGTGCCTAGGTAAGACTCAAAAGACTAAGTATGCATCCAAACAAACTAACAACACCATTAACAAATAAAATTCATATGCAAAGAATCAAGCGAACTAGACCAATAGACCTACCAACCAGGGGCAATTCAAAATTCGATATATATATATATAATATATATATATATATAAATATATATATATATATATACATATATATGTTATACATATATATATATATATATATATATATATATATATATATATATATATATATATATATGTATATGTATATGTATATACTACGTTTAATCGATGCAGTCGATCATGATCTTGAAATATATAAAATAAACCAGAGTATAATTAAACTACTACACGATGTTAAGCTGGCAGACGCAAATCCAAATAAATTGCAATCCTTTGACTACATGTGCCAAAGAAGAACCCTCTTAAGATTAATATGCGCATACAGAACGATATCGGCAGAAGCAGCAACGTCATGTGCGGGAGTTATACCAATAGAACTCCTGATCAAGGAAAGATTGCAGATAGAAAAACGAATCACAGCGATCCAAACACAAGTCCCACAAGAAATAAAAGTACACAAAACATTTATAATGCAAGAGGAGCGCGAAAACATTCTCGAATCGAAGCATGACAAATTAGCTGGAATAGTCTCCAAAACCAAGCTCAATGGACCAAAACACTTAAACCTAAATACGGAACCTAAAAGCATGGACCACAAGAATCCACATGTCTTGGAAGACATGGTTGCTTCATGACATACCTGAAGAGAATCAATAAAAGACAAACAGACACATGTATGATAGAGAAGCAGACACAGCAGAGCATTGTTTAAATGACCCACACTTAAAAAACCCACACTTCGAAAGAGAAAGAACAGAGCTCAGAATAATAATAGAAGAAATAAATAGCAAAAACCTTGTCCAAAAAATGTTAGATAGAAAAGAAAACTGGGAAGCAACGAAAAGATTCATGGAAAAAGTCATGAAACAAAAAGAAACAGACGAAAAAGCAGGAGCTAAAGAAAGGACATGAAAGGACAACAAAGAAACAGCCGGCGACTACCTGAGAATAATGTGGAAAACGGAGGCGGGCGGTCGTAGTAGACAAGGAGGGAGACACCATTTAGTGGGTATGCCAGGCTACTGGAGAGTCGCACACTACCAGACACGTATGGTGTGCATAAAGCATTTCCCCGCCAATACTGAAAAAAAACCTTTGACTAGAATAAATATTAGAAGAGGAATCTATCAGGGAGACACGTTAAATCCACTGTGGTTTTGTTTAGCGGTAAATCCCCTTTCTCTATTACTTAATGAATTGGCTATAGATTAGACATAAATAGTAACATCTGAACTAGTCTCCTCTTCATGGATAACATGAAACTGTATTCAGAAAATAATACAAATCTTGGAACATTGAATTGAAAAATTCACTATGTTTTTACCACACTTATGTGGTATGTAAAAATGTTATATAACTTATTATTCACAGTTATATAAATTTCTACACATATCACGACTCGAGTTTCGACGTTTGACGGTCATTTTCAAGTGACTTAACAAATAGATGAGGTTTAATATACCCTTATAGTTTTTGGTGGGGAGGGGGCGGTGTCTGTCCGTAGATGAGGACTTATCTGTTTGAGATTGGGTGAGATTAAAAAGTTGGGAAAAGATTAGGTCGGTTTGCTCGTTTAGGAGATTAACTGATGGTGAATGTTAATCTGAACAGTCAAGACATTTAGTGAAGACATATGTATGACTCTTGGAGAAGACAAGTGTTCTGAAATTCATTTAAAAAAGGGAAAACTCATGGAACTGCTAATCCAAGGATGCAACTTCCAACAACTGGGAATGGAAGAGACCTACGGAGGACCTAAGTTATTAGGAATACAACAGAATAAGCTTATTGAACACACTAAGCTAAAAATTAGTTAAAAACGAAATATAAAAGTCAACTCAATTAACTCTTGAACACCAAACTCAATGCTAAACATTTAATACAGGCTATAAACACCTATGTCATACCAGCCCTAACAGCTTTGGAATTTTGAAGTAGGCGACTAACTAGAAGGGTGTGTACAAAATTTAGGGTTCACCATCCTCACAGTGCTGTGCAGAGATTATACTTACAACGAAAGGAAGGCAAAAGAGGATTGACTAACATTTTTGAGCTGATGTAGATCCCATAAGAGCAAAATACGTTAATACATATGTAAGAACAACAGCCCCTTTCTTTTAGAAATAATACAGATGGATAAAAGTTATAGCACCCATAATCTTAATAATCAAGAACTACACTATAGGGATACAAGTAAAAGCACATATGAGAAACTAGCCCATGATATGTGGCAGAGCAAAATCCTGCATGGCAAATATCCAGTGACACTTAACAACCCTGCAGTAGATAAAACGTCTTTACTTGAAAGGCTTAGAGGAGGACTATTTCCAGAAGCCTAGGGATTTGCTTTTTCCACTCAAGATCGTGTTGTTCGAACAAGGAATCATGAGAAACACATAATAAATAATATAGCTATCATAGATACTTGCAGAATGTGTGACGTACCCGGACTATCAAGCACATCATGGCCAGATGCCGTGCTCTGGGAAATAATGAGTATTTAGGCAGACACAATCAAGTCGCTAAAATCCTTCATAGACAACTTGCCCTAAAATTTAACTTAGATTAAAACCCAACCCCTTCTAGAAATACTCGCCCTCTACAGTTTTGGAATCAAATGAAGCTCTACTGTACTATGGATCCTGAAGTGTGGATCACAATTGTCCCAACATAGTCATAATATGAATAGGATGGTTGCGACAGTTACTACGTGGTAATCCATACTTACATTGAATTGAAAAATCAAATTTTTCAATTCAATGTATAGTCATAATAGATAAGCTCCAAAGGAATGCAACACTTATAGGTTGTCCGTTGACAAATTATCTACAAAAAGTTGAAAGGGAAAAAGTAAGGAAATATCAGAATTTGGTTATAGAAAGACATACCAGGCATTTGCAAGAAGCCTGGGTAATACCTATCTTCATATTGGGATAGTCATGAATCAGTTCCTTAAACATCTGGACCACTTAGCTATTCCTACTGGTCTGTTAAGAACATTATCCAGAAAGCAGTTATTTTATAAATGTGCGAAAATTTTTGAATTCACAATAGAAAAAGATGAATTTATTTTCTTTTTGAAGCTTTACAAGTGGTATTTACCGGCAAATGAAGGCCGAGAACAAGTTATAAATAATAATCATATGTATGTACATGTGTATGATCAATAACACCATTGAATTCATATTTTTTTAGAATTTCCTGGATGGATTTCAAGCAGCACAGAAAGCAATTGCAGAAGCTTCTGAAAAGGCAGCCCGTAGTGCTAAAGCAAACATGCAAAGTTTCTATGAGAATGCAATCAAAATCTCCTTGGATATTCATCTCAAAGCTCCTGATATTTTAATACCAGAAAGTTCAAACAGCCTTGCAGGATTAAAATTAGATTTAGGTTACATCACTATAAATAATAAGTTTAATACATTGGACATACATAATGAAGCAGGAAATCCAGTGGTAATAGATGATTTAAAATTGAAATTGGCACAATTACAAATTGATAGTATTGGATTTGATCAAGAACTTCAACCTATTAATAATGTTACCATGTTGAAACCTGTAAGTTTTGATCTGGAAGTTCACAGAAACTTGTCAGGTTGGTACAAAGCTGTACCTGATGTAGACATTATTGGCAATATAGACACTATTCAAGTAAGATATTGAAGTCATAATTTGGTTTAGATTAGAGATTAGCAAATATCTCGTGAGGCCTTACATAAATTTCTGCAGCCTAGCCCATACTAAGGGAAGTTTGCTCACCTCTTTTCTACACTTATTCTTGTCTTGATTTGGTCATGTTTATCTATGTTATAATTTGAAAAATACACAATAAAAAAAATGATTTTAGCTAATGTTGGATACTGCTGATTATAAAACTGTTATGAGCATTTTAAATAAGAATTTGTCTGAAGGAAATAGAAATAAAGTGGAAATTGAAAATCTAACTTCTGCAAGTGTTACTTCTGGGCAAATATCTAAATTACATCAAAATACTGTTAATGAAGAGCAGTTAGCTGCGAATTTAGTAGATGAACAAATCATAACAACTTTGCGTTGGAATTTTGTGATGAATTGTTTTAAAATAAATTTATTCAATACATCAGAGGTAGTTAGAAACAGAGTATAGTTTTTATTTTTAATAATTTCTCATTTTTCAATATATAGACTGGCGAACGAGTTGGACTAGCAGAGATGTCTCTGGAAGGTTTTGCTGTCCGTGGTCGAATGCTTTCAAACGACTCAATGTCAAATGCCTTACTTCTTGTTAATTGTTTGATATATGATATGAGACCAGGAAGAGAGGATAAAATTAATTGTTTACTAAGCAGAACTCAAGATCATAGGAAAGAAGACCGAGGAACTTACCATGAAACCGTTCTAGGTGTTTCCAGAAATATGATAGATGTGACATTTACAAAAAAATTAGACACATTTGGTAAAAATTTCTAAACGATTTGTACATTTCTACATTTATATTATGCCCTTTTTTTTAGTTGATGTTAGAATCTATAGCTTTACATTTATTCTGTCTATTGAGTTTTTGCTGGATTTATCCAGTTTCTTCTCAACTGCTACTATTGAAGGTCCTGTAAATGCTATCAAAGACAAAACTCTTGATACAAACATAACTACAACAGAAGAATCGTCGCAAGACAGTACTATGATGACGCTCACCCTCAAGATTGAAAAACCTGATATCATTCTCGTGGAAAATATGGACTCAGTTAATACAAAAGCAATCATCTTAAATGTAATAATTATTTATATAAAACATTTGACCGTTTGAACAATTAAATTAATTTATATTTTAGAGTGAAGTTCAGTTCAAGTTACGTCTTTTAGGTAGCCATCAAAATATTAACGGCAGTGTAAGAGATTTTCAAATGTACACTTGCATATTTGATGAGCCAGTGAGAGAAAGCTCTCGTGTTACTATCATTGAACCAGTTACAGTAAGTATTGCAGGCTCTACACCTGAAAGCAAGGGTCTTCATATTGAAGTGTATGTTACTGATGTCTTTATAAGAGTATCCCTATACTCGATTGAAGTAATAAATAAAATAATAGCTTCTATGCAGTACACAAGTGAGCAAGTAGGGTCCACAGATGATGTAGCTGTTGATCATTCTATGTTGTGGGATATGAAACCTGAAGAAGATTTTTGGTTCCTCAAAGAAGGTACAATTTTAGTAAATTCAAGTAATATATATATATATATATATATATATATATATATATATATATATTTGTTTTAATTTATCAACTTTTGGTAATTTTTTTCTTTTGTTATTTAAATTTGATTGGGTTTTTGTAGAGGAGGAAGCTAGAGATGCTCTGGTTGTATTTAATTTGGAGATAAAACCTGAAGATACTAACAGGTTAAATGAACTTTGTATAATGAATATGCCAATTATATTGATCACTCTTGAGGCTGGTGTTGGCAACAAGACGTTCCCTATGCTGCTTGTTAAATGCGGATTTGAAGGAAAAGTTCGCGATTGGAGTTCACAGGTAATATAAAGGGTGTTTCAAATATGTCAGGCGGAGATTCTAAGGCGTTTTCTAGAGCCCAAAATAAGAAAAAAAGGTGTGTTCGAAAACGCTTCATAAATACAAAGGTCGTTCCTCGTATGGACCACCACTGGTTGGCTATCAAGACGAAAATAAGCACAAACGGTTGTTCGGCACCTGTAACATACAAAATTTTAATCAATTATCATGCGTTGCGTCTGAGATATTAGCAAAAATGTTGTGTGAGGCCACCCCTTTTTAAGGGCTGTACCTTATTTTAGAAGCGTTTTTAGACACATCTTTATAGGGACTTTTTTTCTTATTTTGATTTTTAGAAATTTTGCCGGATATTTATGAAACACCCTGTATTTGTATTTTATATTTTACCGAATTTTAAAGAAATTATTACAAATATATGCAATATGTGAAGCTATTTATGCTATAAATTGTACCCAAACTTCAGTTCTGAATTTCAGTTCATACAAATTCATAATAATTTTTACATGAAAATATGTTTTGTTATAGTTATCGATTGATTCTTCATTGACAATCCAAATGGGTTACTACAACAGTCATTTAGCCCTCTGGGAACCATTAATTGAACCAGTTAGTGAAATTACATCAAAAGGTGTAAACATCTACAGACCTTGGGAACTTAGACTTGAGGTAAAGTTTACAAAATGAAACAACCCATATTAAAAACATATTCTGTTTAATTTAATTATTCCAGTACTCAATAAATTCAGAAGCTGTGGACATAATGGAATCCTCAATTGGTGTAGAAGAACAAACAGAGGAATCTATTTCTGGCTCCATCCAACCATCAGCCAATACTGTTATAGATATTTCCTCATCCAATAATCTAGAATTAACCATAACAAAAACCTGCCTTGATGTTCTTTATAATTTAGCAAAACTCTTTTCAACTGTTGATGCTGAAGAATGTTTTGGACAGAATTCTATTAAAGCTGCCCCTTTTAGAGTCATCAATATTACTGGCATGCCAATAGATTTGTTATTAAAAGAAAAAGAAGAACTAACTGTGGTTGGTGGTGGAAAAACCGAAGGTAACATAACCATTCGTTTGGAGACAGGAGCTGAAATAGAATTAGACTTGAAAAAGCAAAGCAATAGTATAAATGATTATATTAAGATGTTAGCAGGACAAGATAAGACAGTAGATGAAAGATTTTTATCTATAATAGTAAGTAATTGCACAATTTTTTATATGTTTTATGTACGTTAAAATATATCTTAGGTACCACAAATGCAAGTAAACTTACGATTACCTATTGTTCGAGCTGACACAAGATATTTTATGATAAGGAAGAAAGGAATAAATTGGGGCCTTGTTTCATGTACTACTGTTGATAATGGTGTTACAATTGTCACATTAAGTAGCAATCTGAAAGTAAGATCTCATATAAAACAAAGTATTTATATGTGAATATAATGTCTAAACAGACTGATAAATATTAATTTATGATAGTCACTGATAAATAAGTTTATTGGGCTTACTTTTTATAGAATTTTTATAGAATTTAATTCAAGAAATTATTTTTTAAACTGTAAGCTCAATACAAAAGCAATAGTTAAATTTGATATATTTTTATTAGGTTCATAATAATTTCACGGTGCCGATTGATATGTATTATATGAGAGAGAGTGGTAATGAGTTAGAATTTATTTCAACAATTGCTGCTTCCTCTTCAATTTATGTACCTATGAAAGCAGTCTATTCTCCAACAAGTGAACTGTTTTTTTCTGTTGCTAATTACTCTGTGACTGCAACACCCTACGTCTGGAGGGATTTACAACTAAACGTTACCCTTACCAAGAACCTCACTTGCTCCTCAAAAAGAAACAAGGATGAATTATTTGTTATAAGAGTAAATAGTATTGTTTAATAATCCATTTTATTATTTATTAAGGTTTTATTTTTTAGGCTGTTGGGGAAATGTCTCAAGTTTACTTTGAGAATACGTTAAAACATACCATGACCAGTACTACCTATGATATTTTCTTGAGACCTGCTGTTACTTTCAAAAATTGTTTGCCTCTTGATGTCGTGTTGTGTGTGCAAGATGTTTCAGGAGAAATCTTAATTAAGTCAGGTGATACTATGGAACTACCTAATGTGAATCCTGGTCAATCATATTTAGTTGTCAGGGTATGTACATACATAATTTTTGACCTCGACAATTTAAACTATGATAGCCGCCACATTACTATAGTAATATTTGCGTCATTGTTCCTGCTTTAATATCGTGTTCATCTTTGTTCACTTAAGCTAACCTACCTAAGCTAACCTACTCAAAAAATACTCCTTCTAGAATTATGTCATCATTCTATACTATCCATTTTTATTTATTGCTGCACTTTATTCACCTGTTTATAATATTTAGTCTATCTATCATTATGTTTTCTTTTAAATCGGTTAGTTTTGCCGACCGTACATGCATGTCTTGTCTAAGACTCACCTTGACTCCCTTTAATTGCTTATACCCACCTAAAAATACATACCAGAAATAAATAAATTTTGGCCAAGTTTCTTTTTTATATTTAGTTGATTATTGAGAGTAATCATTTTTAGCTGCCAAGTTATTTAGAGAAGGTATGGTCATGTCAAAAAGATATAAGAGTTAATCCATCACAATTTTCTGTTTGGACTTTTGAAAGTTTTGATAGTACTTCAGTAGTGTCCATTGATTTGGGTATGCATACTTTTATGGAGAAGGACAGTTTCTTGATGATACTTTACTGTCCATTCTGGATGTTAAACAAAACTGGCCTGCAACTTAGCTACAGGGTAAGTTATATTAATTTTTAATCTAATTTTTGAATGAAGATATTTTTTTGTTCTATTCAATTTTTCTAGAAGTCTAAAAAGACTGAGAAACATGTGTCAAGCGGAAGTCCCCTCAAGGTATCAATACCTCCGTTTTATATTAATATATATATATATATATATATATATATATATATATATATATATATATATATATATATATATATATATCTATATTTTTTTTAATATTTCGCAGATTTTTTTATACAGGGTCTCCCATTATATATGCGAAAATTTTAGAAATGGACAAATCAAAGTTCCAGCCAAAGGAATTTAGGTTTGACAAAGATACCCCTGTATAATATCTGATATTTAAAACCTGGACTTTCCCGATCTAAAATGGAGATGCCTTGTATATTTGTTTGTTAAAGCTTTTTTTTTTCAAAAGGCCACTGGAGGCAGCTTCCGTTCCGATGCATGTGCGCTTATTACCAATCTAATCTCAATAGTTATTTGAATTTATTTTATTAAGACAATTAGCTATACAGGGTGTTTTATAAATGTCCTGCAGAAATTCTAGGACATGTTCTAGAGCCCAAATCAAAGAAGTCCATTAAAAGATAAGTACAGCCCTTAAAAGGGGGTGGCCTCACACAACATTTTTGCTCAGTCGCAACTAATGATAATTGTTTAAAATTTTGTCTGTACTCGTTACTGGCGCCGAACTACCGTTAGAGCTTATTTTGGTCTTGATTGCCAACCAGTGGCGGTACATGCGGGGAACGACGTTTGTATTTTTGCAAAGATTTTTTCCATCTGCACATCTTTCCATTAGCAAGTGCTTGAGTAGATGAAATTTTTCGCAATCAAAAACTGCACTGAAAAGTTACTCTTTGTTTCTGTCGCGCGACAGTTTTCGAGAAAAAAAAATAAAACGTACATATTAAAAATCCAGTGAAAACAAACAAATCTTAATTTCAGTTTTGAATTAGCACATAAACGTAATAATTTTAACGTTAATACGTTGAACGTTAATTCACATTAGTTATACAAATTGCCGTCCCTCAACCCCAATACAAGGTTCAGCACGTCGCAGTAATAATCTTTCAAAAAATCTAACACATTCAAAAATTCCTGCGATGCCCTGAATGGCTGCACATACAAAATAGTTGCGTTAGGTAGGTGAGCTAACGCGCTAAAGTGTGCAGGTACACCTCATTTGAAGTCTAGTCAAAAGAGGCACTTACTTCATCCAGCAACCCTGAAAAAATTTCTGTTAAAAAATGTCAAATTCTCCGGTCAACCACCCTGGTAGAATATGGGGACCGATTAATACATCGCCAACAATACCACGCCAGACTTTAATGGATAATCGTTGCTGATGATCTCTAACTGTAACAGTATGCGGATTTTCGTCCGCCCAGCAGTGCATGTTATGGGAATTTATAATTTCATCTTGTTTAAAGGTTGCTTCATCTGTGAAGAGCACCCGACTCGCAAACAAAGGATGTAGGGCACAACGACACCGCAACCATCGACTAAATTTTTGTCGATGAGGATAATCTGCTGAAGTCAATGCCTGCACTTTTTGATTGCAGTACGGATGCAACTGCTGTTCGTGGAGAACCTTCAAAATTTTCGTATGGGCTACTCCTATAACAGCAGCAACTTTTTGAGTACTTGTTGCTCAAAAGTTTTACTATGGGTATTCTTCTATCAGGGTACCTTTCTTGGTAGAGTTGCCTTGCTTTAATTGCGTTTCGCTCAGCCAGACCATACATGACAAACATGTTTGTATACTCAGCATTAGTAAAAGCAACCATTACAAAATTATAGAAAAGTGTCACAGTAACAGTTTTCTGCTATGGATTAACACAAAATGCCAAATTTTAAAGCTGCACTAAATAAGAAACATTTGTTTCTTATCATGATATTTAAATTTGCAAACAGTATTAAAAAAAAAGGGTAAATTTGGAGTAAAGGAATAGTAGAGATTTGTTTATTTTTATTTGGGCAACAGAACAAAGAGTACCTTTTCAGTGTAGTTTTTGATTGCGAACAATTTCAGCAAGCATTTTCTAAATGTGCAGATGAATAAAATATTTGCAAAAATATAAAGGTCGTTCCCCGTATGTACCGCCACTGGATGGCTATCAAGACCAAAATAAGCACAAACGGTAGTTCTGCACCCGTAACGAGTACAGACAAAATTTGAATCAATTATCAGTAGTTGCGTCTGAGATATTATCAAAATTGTTGTGTGAAGCCACCCACCCCTTTTAATACCTTTATATAGGGTTCCCAACCCTCCCGGAATGCCCGGGAGACTCCAGGAATAATGTTCAACCTCCCGAGCTCCCGCTCCGTAATAATTTCTCGTTTTTTTTTTTAATAAAATTAACCCTTTCGTTAGGGGAACCGGATAAAGCGTAAAATACTTTTGTGGCCCGTGTACTGGAAACAAATTAATAGCAAGCATTTTTTTTGTACTTAATATAGGAAATCAACTCATCCGCTGTATTATAATTATCATATACACTACTAAAAATGTTATAGACATATCAAAACTTGATTTCAGCGTAATCATTTTTTTACCCAAACTACGGGAATCGTACTAATCCGCTTGCATCATTTCACTGCAGCCCCTAATAAAAAAGCATAAACCAGGACTGTCCAGCCTTTCATTTCTAATCCAGCACGTATGCTTAGCCTACCAAGAACTGCATTGCGTATTATTTTGGTTACCCATTAAGAAAATAAAATGAAACAAATAAGATATATGAATTTATAGCTATTACAAACTGCGAGAACCGTATTTAAACGCAAAGAGTAAGTACCTAACTACGGCAACCGTTCGAATCCGCATTACCCTCGGCATTCCGTACACAGTACACTACTTGTAGAAAAGCACGCAGTAGCGAAAAGGTTAATAATTATTAACAAAATAAATAAATTACGCAAAAAACAAACACTCCCTTCCCGCCGCGTCCTGTGCTAGGTGCATACAAGTTCGCAGGTTTAAACCCGTTCGTCTCCTTGACGCATCGCGTCATCGTGATACGAGCGCCACTCTTATCCTCTCGCTCGCTCCCCCGTGGTGTTCACTTTGTCTCTCTTGCTCAACGAGAACTTCATTAATTTTATGGTAAATCTGCCATGGACTTATTAAAGCATTTTGATGAACCGCAAATGACAAACTTCAAAAATGATGCCACTAAGTTTTTTATGTCTTGTTTAAACTATTTTCAAAGGTGGTATAACTTACGGAAGATCCGGAATATCAAACAATGAAAATTTTGTCTCTTAAAGAACCAATCACACGGGCAGACATTACTACACTACAAGAAATTTACAAAATGAACTTAGATCTTGATATATTGTACGAAAAGGTAGGAATTTTACGTGATGCCATATGCAGTCACATCTCATTGAAAAGAATCGAGTTGATTTTCGCTGGGTTAACTTCTTAAGAAAATCGAAAGAACGAAATCCCTGCTCTGAATTGAAAAAGCTTGTCACGTTTGTTCTTTCCATTCCTGTCTCTAATGCTTTTTGCGAGCGCGTATTTAGCATGATGGAACAAGTGTGGCGCAAGGAAAGGAACAGGATGATAGGATGAACATATCGTTACTAAAAGCCGAGTTGCAAGTACTGCAAATTTTCATGTAAAACTTTTTATGATTATGTGCTAAAAAACCGTGAAATATTAAATGCTTCTCGAAAACAATTTAAATATAAATACGATATATAATGGACCTAGTAATATAATAATACGTACCCCTTGAACATCTTTGGTAAACAATGGCACGGAACATAGCACCTGGGAAGAGTGGGGTGGACAGGACTCCTTAGCCGTAGTGAAGGCGACCTGTCTAGGGGTGACAACCCCGAATAATAAGCCTCCCAAGCTAACAACTTGGGTAGTATCTTGAACAGTGGCTCGCCACTGTCCCATGAAGAATATTCTTCAACTGAGCATGAAGGAAAATCTCGCTATATGCACTACCCAAGGTGGTAACCAATCCACCGTCACCTATGGTGACGTTAGCGGACCTTCGGTTTCTGGGGAGTCCGCACCAACATGCTTTAAGGATGAGTCGGAGCATCCAGAAATCACCGGACGTAAACTCAGACCAAGACGGCAAAACTTCTTCGCAACATTTAATGCCAACTCACTGCTAAAAGTGGGTAAACTGAAACATTTGACTGATTCACTAACACGACACAACATAATACTGACAGCAGTACAGGAAACCAGATTTACGGATGAACATGCCTTCGAGTCCCAAGGCTACAGAATCCTTAAAGGAAAAGTGGGTCAGCGGGTAATGAAGAACATACCCCACTTAGGTACAGGATTTATAATCCGTCACAGGATACTGGATTCAGTCACTGACTACCTCTCTGAGTAGTCGTGTATCCATCCTCTCTCTCAAATGCGCAATCAAGGGCTACAGTATAGTCAATGTACATGCCCCAATCAACCAGGACAACAGACGCAATCCAGACAGAACTGAAAAATTCTGGGAAGACTTAGAAGATATTATCTCTAAACTTCCAGAGAGGCACACCGTCATACTGCTTGGTGACTTCAATGCTCAATTGGGAAGAGAGAAAAAATACAGAAACATAGTGGGCAATTATCCGGCGCATAAGCGAACCAACCGCAACGGAGAACGATTGGTGGATCTGTGTAGGACTTTTGGGTTGATCATGAGGTCTACAGCCTTCAAACACTTGCCAAGGAAGCAGAAGACTTGGATTTCACCTAATACCCACCTGGGTGAATTCCAGATAGATCATGTGGCCATTTCACGCAAATCTCAAAAGGAAATACAAAACGTGAAGGTACTAAGAAGCGCCAATCTGGACTCAGACCACTACCTATCAAAGATCAAAATAAGACTCCAGCCTAGAAACACTAGATTACACAGAACCTCCAAAATGGTAAAATTTGACGTCAAGCGACTCAAGAACAGTCAAGAACTAAGTCAGAGACTGAACAACACAGACCTAAACAACTGGGGCCAACTGAAGGAGACTCTTGTCAATGCGGCCATTGAACTCGCCCCTCTCGCTAGAAGAAGGAAGCATCCTTGTTGGACTGAAGACTGTGACAATGCAATAGCCCAAAGACAGATAGCCTGGCTGAAGTGGAATTCTAAAAAGACCAAGGAAAATTGGCATAAATTTTTGGAACAAAGAAAGGTTACAGCCAAGATAATTCGAGGAACCAAACGAATCTTCACACAAAACCAACTAACCCAAATCGTAGAGAGCTTTGCTAAGAATAATTCCAGAGATTTCTTTGGAACCTTTAAGCAGATACTTCAGAGACTCACAAGAAACCAAACTGGCTTATAACGACAAGGACAACTGCCACCTTTTGGCTCAGTACTTTAAAAATCTACTCAACTGTGACCCACCCAGCGAAGACTTCGACTATAAACAAACCACACCAAACCCGGACTCGCTTCCCCCTTCATTGGAAGAAGTTGGCCAGATCATTAAACTTCTTAAGAATAATAAGGCAGCTGGAGAGAGAGGACTCTATCGTTGCTGAACTGTGGAAAGGTGCTGGAAACAATGCCATATGCAAGCTAACCGAGATCATCCAGGACATCTGGGAAACAGAGAAATTACCACCCGATTGGAAATCTGCTCTCATCCATCCGCTTCACAAAAAGGGAGATTTTACGGATCTAAACAACTACCGTGGAATTTCTCTCGTCCCGGTAACAAACAAGATTCGTTCGAAGGCGTTACAAACAAGGGCAGATAATCAGTTGGATAGTCAACTGGGAGCGGGCTTCAGGAAGACCCGATCCTGTGTTGAACAGATCCTCAACCTTAAAACTGTAATTGCATACTCCAAGATGAGAAACTGCAAGGTGGTCGTCACCTTTGTTGATTTTAGGAAGGCCTACGATTCCATCGATAGAGAAACGCTTAACAAAGTACTCCAGGAACTAGCACTAGACAACAAAACCCGCAGACTAATCCTAGACTTCATGCCAACTTTGACCAACACTCATTCCAAGGTTAAATTTAGAGGCGAGATTTCAGAAAGCTTCGAAATAAAAACTGGAGTGAGACAAGGAGATGGACTTTCCCCACTTCTCTTCAACTGTGTCCTTGAAAAGGTTATGAGAGAATGGCGCAAGGAACTGAACAATTTGGGTGCTCAGAGTGGTATCTACCTGGGACGTAAGAACGATGGACTGGTTGTAGATTGCCTGACCTTTGCAGATGACATGGCACTGTTTGCTGATTCTCTTGAGATGGCAACAATGCAGGTAAACTGTCTTAGAAAACAGGCTGCCAAAGGCTGCCACAGGCTGCCACAGGCTCCCTTCAAGTGTTGCTGGAAAAAACAGAATTCTTCATCAACATTCGAGAAGCAAACAGAGAGATGTTACTAGAACAGGGAAGCATCAAGAGGACTGAGAAATTTAAGTATCTCGGTGAATGGATTGAACCCAACTTATCAGAAAAAGCATCATTATCCAAGAGAGTCAGCAAGTTAGAACTAGCCTATCGGCTGACTAAGAACACTTACAATAAGAAATGCCTGTCACACAACCTGAAACTTAAGCACTACACATCAGTCTTACGACCAGAAGCCCTATATGCGATGGAGTGTCTTTCCTTGAACCGAAGGGGTCTAATAGAGAAATTGGAAATCAGAGAGAGGAGAATCCTCAGGAAGATCCTAGGCCCGGTAAAGGAAGATGGGGAATTCCGAAGACGGCATAACTATGAGCTCTACGAACATATTGAGATGCTCTCTGACTGTGCTAGGAAAAGAAGGGTAGCTTTCTATGGCCACATTGCAAGATTGCCTCCAAACCGACTAACCAACCGTCTGTTCACCTTCTGGCAAAACAAGAAGCTTCGTACCACTTGGTTGACAGAGACCGAGAAGGACATTAAAGAACTGGGAATAACAGATCTCAAAAAACCGATAGTCTGTGAGACGCACCCTAAAAGAAGTCCGGGGATTTCAGGAAAAACCTCGAAGGAAAGGTACCCCCTGGACAGAAGAGAGAAAGGAGTTACATCGGCAGAAGATGCGACAATACTGGGCAAAGGTCAAAGCCCAACAGTTGAACAAGCGTGGTCCAAAGTAGGCCTATTCGAAAGAAGAAGAAGACGATATATTAAAATCTCCCGGTTAGGATCTTCCGAGAGTTGGTAACCCTAGCTGGACCTCAGTTATCGTTTTCGGTTTACAGGATTTTTTTCTTAATTTGGGGCCTTGAACACGCCCTAGAATTTCTGCCGGAGATTTATAATACACCCTGTATATATGTGTTCCCTGCTTATGGTTACACAATGGGTGTGTGCACTGGACGCTCACAACGTTAAAAATATTGTTTTAGCAGTTCCACGTGACGACCAGGGTCGTTGTGGTCGCGGCGAAAACGTCTCTAATGACGTCATTATTTCCGCTCACGTCGCGTCGAGCTCACAACGACCCATCTGAAGAGCTGGATCGAGCTAAATGGAGTGGACGTTGAGAAATTCGGCGTAATGTTCAAAACTTAAACATTTTAAATTCTTCATCTGAATAACGATTAAATACATTCTCATATTCAATAATACGAGTAGTCTATAGGCTTGAGTTTTCACGATCGCGATTTTGTATAATTGCAACCCACGCTTCATCTGAACTAAATTAAATAGTTTCTTAAGCATTATTGTGATGCCAATGAATATCCAGCTGTCGCAATAAAGGACATTTTAAATTCAGTATAATCTTGATAATCTGACACATATAGGATCAGACAACCGCCGGATTATCAACAAAATCTGAATTATCATAATTAAAACAATAACAATTTTACATATTCTATATACAATAGTTTTTCAGAAAGAATAAAATATGTATCTACACTGCCGAGCATAAAATCTGGGTCACTCCCTAATTTGAAGTTATTTTAGAAATTTTTAGTATTTTAAATATTGTAACAGTTTACTAACTGATGCCTTGAATAAAACAAAAGGTTTTTGTTGTTTGCTGAAAGTTTATTGAATCTAATGAAAATGAACAATTTTAATTTGATATGCTAGGTAATGAAAATGATCAAGTTTATTTTGTTATGCTTTTGTTGAAACAAAAGAAAGTTTAAGAACTTCAGTAGTGAGTATACCCTCCTCTGGCAGTGACAAAATAACAGTTTGCAAACGACGATTGTCCCATTCTTCCACCAGTATGTCGCGAAGCTCTCTAGAATTTCTGGGGGCCGGCACATGTCTCCGTAAACGTTTTCCCATCTCATCCCAAATATGGTCAATTGGATTTAAATCTGAACTGCGAGCTGGCCAAACAAATCGCGTGATTCCACACGTCAAGATACTCATTAACTATCCGAGCAGTGTGGGACCGTGCGTTATCATGCATAAATGTTGCGTCGTCTCCAAGAATAACCATGAACGGTAAAACATGGTCTTCTAGAACCTCTGCCAGATACCTATGAGCAGTCAACGTCCCAAACTCCGTGCGAATGTCAAAAGATGTCTCCCCATGCCATAACTGATCCTCCACCAAGTGGTAGTCGCTCGGAAATACACGTTGAGCATTTCTCTCGCCTTGTCGTCGCCGTCGTGGCCACACTCTTACATGTCTATCTGAGCCCGTAAGACAGAATCGCGGTTCATCGGAAAACAATACGCGTCTCCAATCCGCTATTGTCCAAGCCAAGTGTTCTCGTGCAAAATTCAACCTCGCAATCCGGTGTGCACGGGAAAGCGGCGGTTCAGTAGATCTAGTTCGAGAAGATAATCCAGCAGCATAAAGTCGCCTCCTAACTGCCCACTCACTTATGTTTACATTTCTCACTTCTTGCAGATGATTTCGAAGGCAAACTGCCGTGACCGTTCGGTTTCTCAAAGCACTAGAAACGAGATAGCGGTCATCTCTAGCTGTTGTAGTTTTGCCTCGGCCTGAACAAGGTCTTCGAGTCAGCAGACCAGTCTCTTCGTATCGCCGCCATACTCGTTGCACACTCGAGAGACTTACACCAACGTTTCTCGCAGTTTCGCGCTGACCGCGGCCGTCTTCCAAAGCCGCCAGAATTCGAGCCGCAAAAACAGGATTTATGCTCATTGCAAAACACTAACAATGACAACAATTTACAACAGACAGATGACACCACAGAAACAAAAACCATGCTGTTCTTAAACTTTATTTTGTTTCAACAAAAACATATCAAAGTAAACTTCATTTTTACTTCATTATTACTTAGCATATAAAATTAAAATTGTCCATTTTCATTACTTTCAATAAACTTTTAAAAAGGAAAACATTTTGTTTTATTCAAGCAATCAGTTAGTGAACTGTTTGTTACAACCGAAAAAACACTTAAAAACAAAAAATTTCTAAAATAACTTCAAAGTACGGAGTGACCCTAATTTTATGCTCGGCAGTGTATATAGGTAAACGTGTATATAAAAAAATATGTGCAAACTTAGAACAGATAGTAATAGACGATTGTAGAGTGGAGTTGGCTTGGTCAGAACTGTCAATCAAGTTTTCAGAGTTAAAAGCAGTTTTAACTCTTTTAGCAGTTTTTTTGGAAGAACACTTGACGGTGTTGTTTTTGATTTTAATTTTTGTGTGCGCGAGGTTTATATCCGGGCAGCGGAAAGAAAAGACACGTGTTTTCCCAGAACGCCGGATTACGGAACGTGTCGCATTAACCAACTGCCGGATTATCAATATTATACTGTACTTCTCTAAAATGAAATATAAAAAATTAAATTGTACTACAATACTTTTTGAATATAAATTATTACGTAAAAAGGCTTACAAATTATATCGTAACCTATTTAGGTTTCTGATTTATTTTCAAACTCGCCATTAGTAATGCAACATCGACGCTTAAAACGCTCCGCAATCCATTCCACTTGCCAACTTATTAAAGCGGAACATAGCTTGAATATATAAATATATTCAACCTTTCCGTAGCTCTATAATATTATTGTCTTTTTAAGACTACAAAGCAAATCTCATGTTGAAACAAAATAGATATTTGTATATTATTTACTAGGACTCGGTTCACTTTCGTGGCGCTAAACAAGAACTAGTTAGATAACATTGTTCTTAAAATCAGATTTAACCCAAGTGAATAGCCATCTGCAAACGCGTTTCGAGATCTATCTCTCATCAGTGCAGCTTTGCTATTTTGAATTATAAAATGGAATACCCTTCGATTAGTTTTAACTAATAAGTAATTGTATTCCATTTATAATTCAAAAGAGCACAGCTGCACTAATGACAGATAGATCTCGAAAAGCGTGCTGGAAGTTATTTTAACTAATGTAAGTGTATTCCATTTTATAATTCAAAAGATGTCTAATTACCTGGGGTTGAATAGAAAGATCTGATCTTAAAAACAATGTTATTTATCTAGTTCTTTTATCTATGTGTTTCAACATGAGATTTGTTTTGTAGTCGCAAAAAGACTTAATAATATTAGAGAGCTACGTAAAGGTTGAATATATTTATATATTCAAGCTATGTTCCACTTTAATAAGTTGGTATGATTGTATCTATAATTAGTTCAGTTTCACCCTATATTCCCACTAATTGCGTTTATGATTGTACCACTTGCGTTTATGATTGTAATGCTCGCAAGCAAGTGAAAAACCGCGGTTGTGAGCGTGAGTCTTGGGAGTGCTTAGTGGAACGCAGCCTTAGTGCCGGCGATGCAAGATAGACATTTTTAACTGTTACTGGAAGTCTTTGCTATAAACCTTTCTAAATACCGCATTGTAAAATCGACGGTTAATGCTAAAAAACTAAAATCAGTTAGTATGTATCTTGTTTAATTTTCGTTATTTTACAGTAATTCATCATTTTACAAATATATTGATAATAGAACATATTTTGTTAAGTTTGATTGCTTTGCAACACGTAGATTGTAGACCTTTTGTAAGTGTGTAGCGTTTTTAAGTAGAATCGTTTTACTATAGATAAAATACATTTGAGATTTACAATAGATAAAACATAGATGTAGTTTTATAAAATTTATTGTAGATTACCTATAGATTTACTATACAGTAAATATTAAATTAAATGTACATGTAAAATAAATGCAGAGCTATTTATTTATAAGTCATAATTGTTTTCTAATAATTTATTATTTCTTTTTGTAACATTTATTTTCAGAGTACAGATGAGAATACAAATATTCTGTATCATCCTGCACATTTCAAAGGTCCTATCTTATTTTCGTTCAATTCGAGGAATTTCTTCGGTAAAAAAAAAGCCTGTGTTCGTGTCGATGACGGCGAATGGTCCGAGAAATTCTCTATTGATGTTGCTGGGTCCTCTGGAGTTGTCATCTGTAAAACAGAAGAAAAAATACACCAAGTAAAATATTGATAATTAACATATTAATAGTACTTAAGCAATACCATTTATAGATTTTTTTAATGATGAAGGATTTATTTCAATTTGTTAACAACAACCTTGTGTTATTTTTATTTCAGATTGGTGTTACAAATCGTATTACTTACAATGGTTTGACCAAACAAATCATTTTCAGTCCATATTTTGTGATAATAAACAATGCTCCTTTAACTGTCGAGTGTCAGGAATTGGAGAGGCCCGGTGATCCATGGGTTGCAGTCGAATCTAAATCATGTGCTGCTCTTTGGCCAGTCTGTGAAAGAGACGACAAATTACTTAGAATTCGCATTGCTGACACCAGTGAAATCTCTGCTCCATTTTTGTTCACTGACAGTCATACAACTTTATTAAAACTTAAAAATAAGGTAAGGCATAATTCTAAATCGATTTATAACCTCTATATAAACAAGACCAATAGGTTTTTTGTGTACACCATAGGTGTACAATAAAAAATAAATTAGCAGAGAATGTAATCTATGTTTTGGTTCACCATTTTTTTTTGTTCTTAAGACATTCTCGACGTGAATAATTTACAGTCAAACTCGGTTCATGCACTTAAACTGTCACAAAAAAGATAAATACAAGTAGATCAAATGTAGCTACTGTTTAGAAGGGAATTCTTTTCCTTTTTTCTGACTCTTGGTGCTACTCGACACTGCTCCAGACTTACGGGGCTATAAATTCACAAATTATTTAATGTGATTTGTTTTTATCTACATATTAAAATGTTTCTAAAGTGACGGCTTTGTTAGGATTTAATATCGTTTCATGAAATTTTGCAACTCGCCTTATTTCACGTATAAAAGAAGTAGAAGCTCTGAAGACATCCTTCTTGCTCTGAAGACATCCTTCTTTCTTCCTTTCCCAATTTTTTTAAGACCTTCCACAATCGCCTTTCCTAGCTGCTTCTGAAACTGTTTCAGTTCTTTGTGGTCCTCTAGCAACTCCTCTACATCTTCATTATTAATTTCCAAGTCCCTATTTTAACCAAGAATTTCAATATTGTGAAAGGTCTATGCCTGCAACACATTCTGGCCGTGAATATTACCGACGTTAATACATACTATCCAGCCTAGGACGGCTTCATAACTTCGAGACACATTGTGTGTGTAAAATTTGTTCATAAACGTTTTTTTTTAAATATTTGTGAACTGTTGTTTGACTACATTTTTTAGTTGCAATATATAAAAATATTAATGTACTAAAACTGTTCGAATAAAATTTCCATCTAAGTGTTTAAAACATTTTTTATTTACCTCTATATCTCTGAGACCTTTATGAAATGTATCTAGATTAGCAATTAATTAGTTTTATTTTTAGTATGGCGGTATTAACGTAGATATTCAACTTACGGAAGGTGCAGTTTACATAAATTTCGCAATGTATGACAATGGTATGGCACCTGCACTAATTATCAATGACACTCAAAATACCATGAACATATGGGAGAAAGAGTCAGTTCAAATTCGCAAACTGCCTTCAGCTCATCAAATGTTCTATACATGGGACAATCCATCGGGACAGAGAGTTCTCGTTTGGGAAGGCGGATACAAGAAAGAAATAGACAACGACCTTAGGATGGATGGCGTAGGAGAATACGCAATCTCAGAAACTTCTAACGTATATTGGGTTTCCTTCCTCGATGGAATGCAAAGGATTATTCTCTTTACCTCCAGGCAAACCGTCGCAGAAAACGCGCAAATTTCTAAACAGTTCGAAAGAGTAGATAGGGAAATTACTGTTTCTATTTACGGTGTCGGTCTATCTATCGTAAACAATTTAAAGCGACAAGAGATCATGTATATAGGAATAGCTAGCACAGGCATTATATGGGAAACGTGTAAGAACAACGGTAAACGTTTCAAACAGATGAGCACCAAAGATAATATCATGATGGAAAAATCTTATCAGTTATACTTGTTAAAAGACATTTCCGGATCTGATGTGGATAAGTTGTGGTCCGTCGATAATAATACCGAAGTAAATTTCATTACATTTGATATGGTCAAGCCGCATAAAAAGAAAATTCGTAGACGATTCCAAACTGGTCTGTGGTTGCAGATGAAGAGCAGTCCAAATCAAATGCAAATTCACGCTAAAGTTAACCGACTTCAAATGGATAATCAACTGTATGATTGTACCTTTCCAGTTATGCTTGCTCCTGTTGCTCCACCTAAATCTATTGCCGTTAATAATGGTAACATAAATAATAATTTATATGAAATATTCATTTTTTCAATTACTTTTTTAGCACATAAGCCATTTGCTGAATTGAGTATCGTCCAATTGTTAATCAAGAATAGTCAGATTAGACAGTTTAAATACTTCAAAATACTAATTCAAGAATTCCATATTAAAGTTGATATGGGTTTTATTAATGCAATTATGGAAGTTTTTACTTCCACGGAATCTGAAGCTGATGTAGTGAGTTTGAAGACTAAATCTTTATCTCAGATTTTTTTTTTTTTTTAAATTAAAATTTTAAAGACTTTTTAAATAGAAGAATATTAATAAGGTACTAAAGAAGATAAAAAAAGAATAAATCGAGATTTTGTTTAATTCCTCCGATTAATTAATTTAGCTTTTTAGGAAAACAAAACATTAAACACTATAAAGGGGACATTTTTATTTTGTATTGAGTATTTTTTGTTAGATTTGAGTTATACCAATAGGCAAGATCATGGATCGCCAACGTTTCCACCATAAAATGGTTTTAATCAAAATTTGGGTATAGGTATATTTAATGAGAACCAAAAAAAAAATTTGCAGCTTAAACATTTCACTTTTGATAGTTATATACATTTATAAAAATATGAGCGAGTACATAATGAGCGAGTATTAGAATTGTCCAGAGGGCACACATGCGCCTAAAGGCATCCTATTGCCGACCTCTAAATTTCAAATATTCAAATCAGCTTTAAATTATTCGAAATTTACATGAATTCGACATTTTTAATTTATATATGTTTATTATTTGTATATGTAGAAAGAAAAGTTTATTTTGGACTTGAATTTGGCAAATGAACCACTTTACTCTTTGGTTTCCACGCATTCTATCCAAGAGCAAAAGAGTTTCTACGATCTTCTCCATTTTAGTCCTTTGAAAATACACGTTTCATTTTCAATGAGTTCTGGCGGTATTTCGAATACAAATATGCCCAACTTCCTCAACGTTCTTTTACAGGGCATTGGAGTAACATTGACTGACCTACAAGACGTCATATTTAAGTAAATATTAGTTACAATGTTACCAATATTGTGCTAATAATTTATTATATAATTTTTTTAGATTGGCCTTCTTCGAAAGAGAATATTCATTCTTGACACAAAGACAACTTATTAGTGAAACAACAACACATTACGTTGGGCAAACTGTTAAACAATTATATGTACTTGTGTTTGGCTTAGACGTGATCGGAAATCCTTATGGCCTTGTTATTGGCATTTCTCAAGGAGTTGAAGATCTTTTCTATGAACCTATTCAGGTAAATATTAATGTTAATAATACGATTGTAAACAATATCTTAATCAATATTCTAAGAGCAAATTGAGATCTAAGTCTTTTAGAACATTATTTTTCTAGATTTTGAACACATATCTATAGTATAAATTTACAAACCTGTTACAAGAAATTGCTACAGTTGTTTAATAAATGACATTTTTATTATGTTTAGGGTGCTATTCAAGGGCCTGGTGAATTTGCAGAAGGTTTAGCTTTAGGTGTTCGTAGTCTTTTTGGTCACACAGTTGGAGGAGCTGCTGGTGCAGTTTCTAGAATTACTGGAGCAATGGGCAAAGGCATTGCTGCTCTTACTTTCGATAAAGAATATCAACGTAAACGTAGAGACCAAATTAACAAGAAGCCAGCTACAGTACAAGAAGGCATAGCTAGAGGCGGTAAAGGATTAGTAATGGTCGGTTATATTTTGATGCGTATTGTGTGAAATGTTATAGATGAAATGCTTTATTTGCTTAGGGTGTGTTTGATGGTGTTACTGGAGTTTTTACAAAGCCTATTACAGGCGCTAAAGAACAGGGTGTTGGCGGATTTTTCAAGGGTCTTGGTAAAGGAGCCGTTGGTCTTGTTACAAGACCAACTGCTGGTGTTATGGATTTTGCCAGTACTTCCTTTGATACTGTTAAAAGGTTCTTATTATAAAAATAAATGATATAAATATTTCATTATATATTTTTAGAGTGACTGATTTTGGTCATGAAGAAGCAACGAGGTTGCGCGCACCTCGCTTCGTAAGAGCAGACCATTTTGTTAGGCCTTATGACGTAAATTTAGCTAATGGTAATAAATTACTTTGCGAATTAGAGAAAGGCAAATATTATAACACTGATATATATTCTTGTCATTTTGTTATTATTGAGAAAAAAGAAGTGTTGCTTATGTCTGATAAACGTATGGCTTATATTGTCCACAATGATTTATTTGGAGGATGGCAGGTAAATTATTATAGAACTTTTTCTATTGGTCATTTTTTCATTTGAACTTGTTTTAGGTACATTGGTCTGTTACATGGCCTGAAATAGTAAGAAGTCCACTTGAAGTGAATCAGGGTGTGCAAATTTCGCTGGAATCGAAAAAGAAAAATTTACTATATGGTAGTGATAATTATCGTAATAAAATCATTTTGATAGGAGACAAGGAGATACGACAAAAAATCATTCGGGAAGTTATTGACCATATGAAAGTCTCTTAATTTATTTTTAATTAAATTAGCAGAGTTAAATTAGCTAGCTTATGAAGGTAATTTTTATTAATTTTATTTTTTAAATATCGGCTTTAAAAAAAATTCACTGGCATGCTTGCTCTAAAACATTTCTTGTATGGAAACATTTTTATGTCAAGTAAAAAGCTTTTTTAAAATATATAGGTATATATTTATAGTTTTTTTTTTTATAAATAATCTATCTATTTGTTAAAAATATACTGTATTGCCTTTTTAATAATAAATATTTGTTACTTCAAATTATT
The DNA here is from genome assembly GCA_944588485.1 of Phosphuga atrata. Lineage (NCBI taxonomy): Eukaryota > Metazoa > Arthropoda > Insecta > Coleoptera > Silphidae > Phosphuga > Phosphuga atrata. The sequence goes on from OX155895.1 coordinate 32,628,139, forward strand.
TAATATTTCGCCTAGGCGCCGAAGCAACTTTTGCACAAGTCACTAATGTATGGTATATGTACAGTGCATAAAGTGATAAGGTTTCTGTAGAAAAAACTTTTTTAATATGAGTTTTCTCTTTGATCTTATTCTTTGTAAAAAGTTTGCTTGTATCGAAACCCCTCATAGTCGAAGAAAAATCTAGTAATCACTTACGATAAGATCAAAAACTTGAAATAATGTCGAGTTGTTGATTTTAAATATGACTAACATTAAGTACAAACGTTGCGTCAGTATCGTGTTACCAACATGATTGATGATAAATGATGACAATTTTTGACAATTCAGCGATCTTAATTATTACGTTGTACTAATTGAGTAAGGTACCGTCACTGAAAAAAAAGGGTCTAAAATTGACGATTTTTTTAATATTACGAAAAATTTACCAAAAATGCGGTTTATGTCTTAATTTTTTTAAGGTGAATTGAAAAAAAATTTTTTTTTAGCCGAACCTTATAAAGGTCCGCCTTCGCAAGGGGCCAGTGTATCTGCGTTTTAAATTTTGTACTTTTTCCTCAAAAACTTCGTTCCTCTTGCGCGTCGAAACGGGAAATTGTCATTTGCTGTTGTAAAACTGTACGGGCATTCGACCTGTGTTGGTCTGCCGCTCGCAAGTTCCAAACAGCGTCCTCCAGATGCCAAAAACAGGGAAACCTTTGAGGAGCAACTTTGGTCCGCGGCTCGATTTTTTTACTGCGTCCTCTTGCCGCGTCGATTTCACATTTTTTTTGACGTCATGCGGAAAAGTACGCGACCGTAGGTTGACCCGGTGCGGCGGAAAATGTAAGCGAAAAAAAAAAACGGTTTTTTCGATAACATATGTGGACGCTGTCGCTGACGGAAGGAACAGCCTTCTCAAATTTTATCAACATTTTCGATTCAAATTCTAATAGAACTCATCAAGTTCTATTAAAATGTGTAGCACGAGTTTTCTGCGGCTGACGGTCCAGACGTGGCCGACGTTTGAAATCTCCCTCCAATTGTTTACTCCATTTTCAAATATGTGCGCTTATGATTTCCCAAATTTCTAAGAAATTCTTCTAGCATGCAACGATAGAGCACACTTTCCTCAAACAGTGGAGCAAATTTTATCATTCCATTGCATACTGTATTGCCAGGGGATTTTTTTTAATTCAAGTCATCTACACGGATTCAGGGTGGCTAGCAACTGTTGTAAACCGGATGGGTTGCATAATCGACTCCGACCTAGAGAAGTTTCCTTCCATTTTCCGCGGTGAATGGTGTCCGGGAAAATTTTATTTGGTAGATTCGGTATAGTTGGGAAATTCTAAATTAGAGACAATTGAACATTCTTGCAAATTCACACTTTTACCAAGTATTTCGTAAGCTGGTCCACATTTGATTAGAGTTTTTTTCTGATTTTATCAAAGAAAACCAATGTTTTACAAATTTGAGATTGGAGATTCTTGAAATTTGAGACGATGTAAATTTTTGGACCATCTGGTAATTTAAAATCCATTTTCCAAACGGTGACATTTACGAGTGTTCTGCAAGAATAGTTAAAAATTACACATTTAATTTGAAATCTAGTGGTATATTCAACGTCTTCCTAGCGTGTATAATAAAAGAGTTATGGTTGAAAAACGGTCAGTGCTACCACTTGACGGCTGAAGGAACAGCCATCTTGAAACTTCGGATTTTCTTTTTAAAATCGAATAGTGCACATCGAGATGTGCTCGACTACTTCTGCTTCACTTTCAAAAAATCACAAGCCTCATTTCCTTGGGATTGCAAGAAATAATTTTCACACAGATCGATAGAGCGTACTCTATTTTAACAAACGCTTTAATTTCGTGGCTCCGCTGTTAATTGGTTGGTCATGGGATTTTTTTTTCATGCACCTCCAAATTCATTCTCCCTTTAAACCCATGTAAATTGTAAAACCAAATTCAGAGAAGGGGTCCCCTGGAAAAAATATATCTTTTCACATTTGTGACAAAACTAAAGACTATAAAATTTGCAAAAATGACTTATCTGTAGTTACCATTATTCCACATATGGTGCACCTAGTCCCTATTTTCTGCTTCGAGAGTCTGCAAAGACATTTGCCAAAAACCTCGAAAACAAAAATAATTTCTCGCGCCGTACCCAATGGCGCCGGAATATTGAATTTTCGTCTGATTGTGAGTGTACTTTTTATGGGTACCCATGTACAGTAAAAATTTCATTGGAACCCCTAGAGGGTTAATGCGTCCTTTCGCAATTTTTGAATATTTTAAAATGTTTGTGTTCGGTTTTGGTTAAAATTCATGATTGACTCATGTCAAAATCAAGTTTGATTTCCTTAAAAAAATTGCCTTTATTGGTGTAACAATACGTGTAAAAATAAACCACGTATAACAATAAAATTGTACACATTTGCATCGTTCTGTGTAGAGTGATTACACAGAACGATTACACGTCAATTTTGCAAAATTTTATTTTATTTTATCTGGCGGCGGCCGCTCCCTCTCTAAGCCACTGCCACCTCTTGATAACTGTTAACTGTAACAGATTTTTACAAAATTCTTTCAGTTCTATATGACCATACTATTTTCCATAGAAGTTGATATTTTAACATCTTCACGGTCTATAGGCTTGATACAGGATTTTTGTCTTAAAAGCAATATATGTTTTTGTTCAACTTTTCGTATTTTACCAAACATGCGTTTATATTCAATAGAGCAGATTTTTTTCCCAAAACCTCCGACCACGTTCTCCATTTAAACCCATGTAAATTGAAAATTCAGATTCAGAGAAGGGGTGGGGTACCCATTGAAAAAAAAACTTTTCTCATTTTTCACTTTTTTGACTACAATTCTACAAAATTCTCAAAGAATATTTGTATGAGAATTTGTAGGTACCAGAATTCTACATATGCTGATACAAGTCCGAATTTTCTACTTCAAGGCGTTGCGAGATATTTGGAAAAATAACTGTAAACTAAAAATAATTCCTCTTGTCGCCGGGTGAGGCGGAGCGTTCAAATTTGGAATAAAAGTGAAAAGTGAAAGTGAAAAGCTCTTGCAGATAACAATGTTCAGTAAAAAATTAATTTAAATCTTTCAAGTGTTCATAAATTTTTTCACAATTTTTTAAAATTTTGAAACTTTCGTGTTCGGTTTTGGTTAGAATACGTGGTTAATATCTGGATTAATTATAAAATTATGTTAATGTGATACACATCAGGTGAAACTATGAAATTAAAAATATTTGTACAGAAAAGATCAGTCTATCATGTACCTCTGTCAGCTTTCAAAAATAATTTATGGTATGAATTGTAGGGGCGGCTGTCATCGTCCCCAAATTAATTCCATTAAATTCAAATAACGATACTTTGAATTGAAAAATGTATAATGCAGAATTTACCACGTAGAAACGGTCGCAACCATAGTTTTCATCAAATTAAAATGACATTATCGTTTTGATATCTTCGAAGCCGAGAGCCGCAGGATATCACATTTTTCATTTTTGACATTTTCACAGATAAAGTATAATGTGAAATTCTTCAAGTCTTTTTCTACCAAATCCTATCCTACCAAACATATTACTCGATGATGCAGATTTTCTTCTAAAAACAATAACTTTAAAACTGTAACAGATGTAATAAACACTCTTTCAGATCTATTAAGATCATAGACATTTCTATTGAAACTATTTGTCCCTTTCGAAATGTTCATGGTCGATAACCTTGACTTCAACTTGGCTTCTTTTCGATGCAGACTATTCGTTTAATGGCTGGATTGGCAGGAGCGGATTTAATGATTGGAAACATGCAGGCGTTCGTGTTTCCGAGCATGAAAACTCCAATAATCACAAAAAATGTATGTTATACACTCTCTTTGTATAAGTCTCAAGCAAAGATCAGATACTAACAATGGAATAGAACATGAATTGGTCGTTAAAATTGAGACGGAAATCTCGAATTGGAGAAACTTTTTGAGAAGTGTAGTTGCTGGTACTAAGGCCTTACCTTCAGGAGGGCTTACATTTCGAGGAAGTGGTGAGAAATTTGCCTCGCCAAATAATAGCAATTTTCTGATGCTTATTGAATTTCTTGCTTCTTTCGGCCCATTTTTAAAAGAACATATTAAAAAATTTGGAAACAAAGGATCTGATAGCACGAGCTACTTATCAAAACCTATATACGAGGAATTTATACAGTTTTTGGAAAAAAAAATCCTCAATTATAGTTCAAGAAGTCAAATCAGCAAAATATTTCGCCATTATAGTAGATTCCAATACCTGATATATCCCACGTCGATCAACTTTCCTTTGTCTTCTGATATTTGAAAGAAGACGGAACACCCGTTGAACAAAATGTTCATTGAAAACTCTGGACACAAAGCTGGAGATTGGTTGCTGTGTTATCTGCTCTCGAGTTTTTTAATATTTCTATCGCAGATTCTCGAAGTCAGTCGTACGACAACGCGAACAATGTATCAGTAATTTATTCAGGTTTACAGGCAAGAATTAATGAAATTAATGATCTTGCAGAACATGCTCCTTGTGCTGCTCGTTCCATAAATTTAGTCGGAGTTCACGCGGTAGATTGCACGCCTGAAGCAGCTTCATTCTTTAATACAGTACAAGCTTTGTACAATTATTTTACTGCATCCATATACTACAATCACATACTGGATAAAATATATACTACAATCACATACTGGAGAAAAAAAATTGCGTTGAAGTCTCTATCTGCAACCAGATGGTCATCTCGTCACGAGGTAGTTCAAGTACTTATTCGACACTTCGGCGAAATAATTGATACTTTGATTAGTCTCGAAGAAAACATTAAAGAAAATGCAATTGCGAGACAAGAAGCTAAAGGTATTCGAATTCAATTGGAGCGACTTGAAATAGCATTTATGCAAATACTTTTCATTTTTTACTCTCAAGATTCAATGCTATCAGCCAAAAATTGCAAAAACTTGATTGTAGCAGTGATGGATAATTATCATAGTTTGATCAAAGTTGTTGCTGATACACAGAATGATTTCGAAATCTATGAAAATAAAGCTTTGGAAATCCGAGATTCAAGAATATAAGACAACTGTTTCCAGAAAGAGGAAAAGAAAATTACACGCTGATGAATCACGAGATGGAAATGTACAACTGTCAGGTCGGGACCATTAAATGTCAGAGTTAATACTTTTAACGTCATTCTTGACAATCTGGATTCTGAATTCCGAGAAAGATGTTTAGCATATTAAAAGATTCAAAAAAAAAATATCACTGAATTTGGCAATTTAGACAATAAAGAAATTCGTGAACTAAAGTCTTCACTAAACGTTTAAGAAATGTTTATTTTTCAGACTTCGAGTCTTCATTGGATGACGAATTTGTACACTTTCACGCGTATGACAATATGATAGAATGATTTCGATCATTCACCTTCCGATCTTTTGAAACTTCTGCGTACATCGAGCTTTACACTGAGTTTCCGAACGTGGAAATAGCATATCGAATATTTATCACATTAGCCGTAACAAACGGTAGCGAATACCGTTCGTTTTCATGTTTGAAAAGAGTTAAAAATTACTTACGTTCTACAATAAGTGAGAATAGACTAAATAGCTTAGCTATTCTGTACATCGAATCAGATGTACTTCAACGCTTAGATTGTGATGATTTAATTGACCAATTTGCAAATCAAAAAGTCAGACGCGTTTGTCTCTGAAAATATGAACATTAAATTGTAATTTATGAGTAATCATAATCCTTAGTATATATAAAAATGGCTTTTTTAATATAATTAAAAATTGTATATTGAAACTTTATCAACAAAAAAAAAATACAGAAATATAGTGGGCAATTAAAATCAAATCAAATATATTTTATCTTATGAAGATAAGATACAAACACTAATGTTTAATTTGATCGAAAAATCAAAATCTTCTAACAACAAAATATATTTAAATAAATATATATATATTAATAATTATTCATGGCTTCTTGGTCAATAAAGTTGAATAAAAATTCTTTAATATATTTACTTCGACCAATGTTATTGGTCAGCTAGTACAACAAGCGCCGCATATGGTTTTTCCCAAAAAATCTCAATACCTGGTTCAACTATAAATAGAATAATCTCAAATGCGATTAAATCAGTTTGCTGTGAAAAACACACTGGGTAAGTCGTATTTCATTTTATTTCTTGTCATAATTTGTTGTTAATGATAAAGCCATACTGATGAAGCCAAAAGGCCGAAACGCGTATATGGATGTTCATTAATTAATTGTTAATTATTTTTTGTATTTGATCAGGATATTGTTATTTTTTGGGAAAATCACAGGGTTATGTAGAACCCAAAAAAAAAACTTTCTTAATGTAATTCAATGTCAGTCGAGGTGTTTGCCAGTGAAGTAGTTGTTTTTAAGAAAGTTTGTTAAAGAAAGATTATTATACGTTCTATACGCAATGATGTTAACTTTGTTAACGATATGTATAAAACAATTTCCTAGAAATTATAATCTATGAAGATAAGATACAAACACTAATGTTTAATTTGATCGAAAAATCAAAATCTTCTAACTCAACAAAATATATTTAAATAAATATATATATATTAATAATCAAATATATTTATTTCATTATCTAAGTTACAATACAGAAATGCTAACTAAATGAAATATGTTAAAAACAAAATATGCATTTATGCATCACACCGAGTTTGAGAAATTGTAAATTGGCAAACCAAAACAGATCAGACAAATCATAACAAAACCAATTTCATAAACGTTGTGTGAGCACAAAAACCAAACACGACCGATTGAAAAGAAGATTACAAAACAACCTAAATTCTAAGCGAATCATGTCGGTGTTAAAGTTTCTATGAGCAGCAATATATCTAAACAGATATAGTAATTAGTCCGGCAGTAATATATCCGGCGCATAAGCGAACCAACCGCAACGGAGAACGATTGGTGGATCTGTGTAGGACTTTTGGGTTGCTCCCAATTTTTAGCCATTAGCTCATTTAGTCATTTCACGAAAATCTCAAAAGGAAATACAAAACGTGAAGGTAGTAAGAAGCGCCAATCTGGACTCAGACCACTACCTCTCAAATAACAAAATAAGACCCCAGCCTAGAAACACTAGATTACACAGAACCTCCAAAATGGTAAGATTTGACGTAGAGCGACTCAAGAACAGTCAAGAAGTAAGTCAAAGACTGAACAATACAGAGCTAAACAGCTGGGATCAACTGAAGGAGACTCTTTTGTCAAGGCGGCCAATGAACTCTCCCCTCTCGCTAGAAGAAGAAAGGATCCGTGGTGGACTGAAGACTGTGACAATGCAATAGCCCAAAGACAGACAGCCTGGCTGAAGTGGAATTCTAAAAAGACCAAGGAAAATTGGCATACATTTTTGGAACAAAGAAAGATTACAGCCAAGATAATTCGAGGAACCAAATGAAACCTTCACACAAAACCAACTAACCCAAATCGAAGAGAGCTTTGTAAGAATAACTCCAGAGATTTATTTGGAACCTTCAAGCAGGCATTCAGAAAATACGCTCCGCCAAGCCTCCATTTCAGAGACTCACAAGGGCAAACTGGCTTATAACAACAAGGACAACTTTTGGCTCAGTACTTCTCATCTACTCAACTGTAACCCACCCAGCGAAGACTTCGACTATAAACAAACCACACCAAACCCGGACTCACTGCCTCCTTCATTGGAAGAAGTTGGCCAGATCATTCAACTTCTTAAGAATCATAAGGCAGCTGCAGAGGACTCTATCGTTGCTGAATAGTGGAAAGGTGCTGGAAACAATGCCGTGCGCAAGCTAACCGAGATCATCCAGGACATCTGGGAAACAGAGAAATTACCACCCGATTGTAAATCTGCTCTGCTCCATTCACTTCACAAAAAGGGAGATTTTACTGATCTAAACAACTACCGTGGAATTTCTCTCGTCCCGGTAACATACAAGATCTCACGCAAGCCCTCACTCTGGAAGTCACCTTGTCGTCGTGTGAGGGCTTAGTTTCGCAACAAACCGTTAGACGTTACCGACCAGAGTACAACTCCGGTCGGAGCGGTCAGCGGAGATGGAACAACCAAAACCCTTAATCCAAGGTGTCATGCGACCCGTGCCGAAAGGACTGGTTGGTGGCCAAGGGCAACCGGCCATCGCTAACGGAACCCCTCTGATACCTGGCGACCTCAGAGGGTATCAAGCCTTACCATGTCAAGCAGGGCTCTGACGTGGCGGACCTCTAGTTCCCTTGCCACTCGTGGAATTTATATGAATTCCAAAAGTAAAAATAATCAGACACAGAGAACAAGGAAGTCAGCCCGGATTCCCGGGAAGACGACCTTGACCTCACACTCGTAGACATGAGCTCTCCAGCCATGTCTATGGAGGCAGAGGTATATGTTCTTGTAGGGACAGAGGAGGACTTTCCGCCTCCTGTCACAAAACAAGAATGACCAGCAGGCGCACCAAAATAGCCCAAGTGAACATCCATCATGCCAAAGCAGCTTCAGCTGTGATGGCTACGATGTTCACCAGGCAGCACCTTAGGCTAGCGCTGCTTCAAGAACCCTGGACCTACGGAGATAAGATCAGAGGCCTTAGCAACAGGGAATGTAAGTTAGTATGGGACAGCCGTGAGGTCTCCCCTAGAACTTGCATTATGGTAAGGAAGGGCATAAATTACTTATGTCTTTCAGAATTTTTAACGCGGTATTTAGTTCCGATTCAGGCCCTCATCAAGACCGAGGGTCTCCACTGCGAAGTAGTGATCGCATCAGCATACTTTCCTGGCGATGGTAACAGCATACCACCCATTGAAGTACAAAAGCTGGTGGAACACTGTATTATATAGGAGAAGGCTGCCACTCATCCTGGGATGTGACGCGAACGCATACAATGAGATGTTAGGCAGCACGGACACTAATAAGAGAGGTGAGTACCTTTTAGAATACCTCATAAAAGAAAACTTAATTGTGTACAACGTTGGGAACACACCAACATTTGTCACTAAAGTCAGAAATGAGGTACTGGATATTACGGTAGGTAGCGCTAACGTAAGTAAACTAATTAAAAAGTGGAGGGTCTCAAGTGAACCCTCAATATCAGGATCATAGAGTTTGAGCTGGAAGGAGCGAGTGAGGAAAACACCCCCATTCGAAATCCCAGACAAACTGTGTGGCCGATGTTTAGTTCCCAACTAAAAGAAAACCTAGAGCAGGTGACAGTTCGGGGTAGTATCAAACACTACACCGTGCTGGAGCAGGCTGTAGGAGAAATAAATGTAGCAATCACCACTGCATTTGAATCCAGCTGCCCGGTAAAAACCGTAAAGGAGCATAAGGACGAAAAATGGTGGAACAAAAATTTGTCTACATAAAGAGCAAAAGTACGTAGGCTTTTCAACAAAGCCAAGCAATACGGAAATTGGCTAGAATACTCCGAGGTGCTTACCACCTACAACAAAGAGATCAGAAGGGAAAAAAGGGAAAACTTTAGGACCTTCTGTGAAAACATAGAATCCACGCCGGTGGCAGCTAGACTGCACAAAGCACTAGCGAAGGATAGAGTGAAAATGACAACCACTCTCAAGAAACCGGATGGGACCTTCACGGAGAATGAAGAGCAAAGAGCTCTCCTCCTACTAGAAACCCATTTTCCGGGATGTAGAGGATATAGGGAGACCGAGGGCTTGATGCAACCACGGAAACCAAGTCGGGCCGACTGGAGGATGGGAGCGTCCATCTGTACGGAAAACCGAATCAGATGGGCTATCGGCACTTTTCAGCCTTTTAAGGCCCTAGGTGGACGGACTAGTTCCTGCCTTCCTACAAAAGGGAGAGAGAGAACTAATGCCGTATCTTCTAAATATCTTTAGAAGTAGTTTAGCGCTCGGATATATACCGGAGCTATGGAGAAGGGCTAAGGTGGTATTTATACCGAAGGTGGGGAAGAAAGACACCACTCAACCGAAGTCATTTAGACCCATTAGTCTAACATCTTTTATGTTAAAGACAATGGAGAAGGTGATTGATAATCCTTAGGACTATAGTGCTGGTAGGTACACCACTACACAGGCGTCAGCATGCTTACAGAGCAGGGAAATCCACAGAAACCGCCCTGTATCAGCTGACAAACGAAATAGAAGCAGCACTAGAGACAAAGGAAGTAGCGATATGTGCCTTCTTGGATATAGAGGGAGCTTTTAACAACACCTCACACGAGGCTGTCAGGGCGGCCCTCGAAAGAAGGAATATCGACAGCACTATCTTAAAGTGGATGGGAGAAATGCTGAGAACTAGAACGGCGGAGACACAAGTGGGAAAAGACACCATTAAGATCTCCATAACTCGAGGGTGCCCACAGGGAGGTGTACTATCACCGCTAATGTGGAGCCTGCTAGTTGATGAACTACTGGTTAGGCTAAACGACTTAGACATCAAATGTCAAGGTTACGCCGATGATATAATCATAATGGCTAGAGGGAAATTTGAGGCAACGCTCTGTGAAATTGTTCAGAGAGGCTTCAACGTAACTAGTAGATGGTGTCAAATAGTGGGACTGAAACTCAACCCGAGCAAAACCACGGTGATACCATTTACTAGAAGGAGAAAACTAAACTGCCTACATTCCATACTCATAGATGGGAAGGCAGTAGAGTACCAACAGGAGATAAGGTATCTGGGTATCACACTAGATAGCAAACTCCTATGGAATAGATACGCTGAGGCAGCGGTAGGTAAAGCCAAACGCGCCCTAATGGTGTGCAGAAATTTGGCAGGAAAAACGTGGGGTTGTAACCCCACTATCCTGCGATGGATGTACACCATAATAGTGAGACCTGCAATCACTTATGGGGCAGTTGCGTGGGGAAGTAGAATCAAGCTGGCCTCTATGAGGAAACAGCTTGAGAAGATTCAAAGACTGGCGTGTGTCTGCATCACGGGGGCGATGGGGTCGTGTCCGACAGCAGCATTGGAGCTGCTGCTGGATCTGACTCCGCTGTACCTTGTGGTGGAAAGGGCCACCAGATCGGCGATCATAAGGTTCAGCTAGGAAGGAATGGGCAGAGGTAAAATAATCGGGAGCAGAGACCGAAACAGCCTCGCTGCCAAGATCCCCTGGCTGGAAGTACCAAAAGACGAGATGGTATGCAAATACCAATTCGAGAAAAAAAACACAGCAATGTGTAGTAGTAAAGCCGATTGGAGCGACGAATCCTCAGCATACCACATAGCGCAAAATGCCATCAATTGGTATACAGATGGTTCGAAGACAAAGGAAGGTACTGGTGCAGGAGTGTTTGGACCTCGTACCAGGTACTTCGAATCCATGGGAACATCCCCAAGTATCTTCCAAGCAGAGGCACACGCAATCGAAAGAAGTGCACAGTTTAACCTCGACCGGAATTATCGCAAAAAACGAATTGCTATCCTGTCAGACAGCCAAGCAGCCATTAAGGTCATTAGCTCATACACCATCAGATCCAAACTGGTATGGGACTGTGTGGGGAAGCTGAACAAGCTTGGCAGAGATAATAAAGTAACGCTATACTGGGTACCAGGACACACTGGTATAGACGGAAACGAAGAAGCCGATCACCTAGCAAACAAGGGATCCAGTAGCCCCTTTATAGGTCCGGAACCCTTTTGCGGCATGAGTGTGAACACCATCCACAAAAGTTTAGATCAAGAAACAAGAGGAAAATGGATGAAAACCTGGAAAGAACTTCCAGGGCTAAGGCAATCCAAAGTGATGCTGGGAACATCTCAAGGCCCTAGGCCTAGAGGAGGATGACGGATGCAGATTCTGTGGCTCAGCAGAGGAAACCCCGATACATCTGTTCAAAGACTGACTCTGCATTACTCCGCAAGATACCTTGGGGCTCACTGCTTGAACACAGAGGAGTTGCAGGCCTTGAATCCCACCCAGATCCTGAAATTCCTAAAGGAATCAGGATTAGAGGAGACGCTCTAAATGGGTAAGTACACCAACACTTGTGCGGGGAGGGTGGGGTACAATAGATCTATAAAGGTCGCAGTACAAGTCATCACCCCCATATCTACAATCTACAACATACAAGATTCTCTCGAAGGCGTTACAAACAAGGGCAGAAAATCAGCGGGATAGTCAACTGGTAGAATACCAGGGGGGTTCAGGAAGACCCGATCCTGTGTTGAACAGATCCTCAATCTTGATCCTCAAACTGTACTTGCATACTCCAAGATGAGAAACCGCAAGGTGGTCGTCACCTTTCCTGATTTTAGGAGAAGGCCTACGATTCCATTGCTAGAGAAACGCTTAACAAAGTACTCCAGGAACTAGGGCTAGACAACAAAACCCGCGGACTCATCCTAGAAACTTTGACCAACACCCATTCCAAAGTTAAATTTAGAGGTGAGATTTCAGAAAGCTTCGAAATAAGAACTGGAGTGAGACAAGGAGATGGACTTTCCCCACTTCTCTTGAACTTTGTCCTTGAAAAGGTTATGAGAGAATGGCGCTAGGAACTGATCAATTTGGGTGCTCAGAGTGGTATCTACCTGGGACGTAAAAACGATGAACTGGTTGTAGATTGCCTGGCCTTTGCAGATGACATGGCACTGTCATCAGAGAAGCAAACAGAGAGATGTTACTAGAGCAGGGCAACATCAAGAGGACTGAGAAATTTAAGTATCTCGGTGAATGGATTGAACCCAACTAATTAGAAAGAGTATCATTTTCCAAGAGAGTCAACAAGTTAGAACTAGCCTATCGACTGACTAAGAACACTTACAACAAGAAATGTCTGTAACACAACCTGAAACTTAAGCACTACACATCAGTCTTACTACCAGAAGCCCTGTATGCCATGGAGTGTCTTTCCTTGAACCGAAGAGGTCTGGTAGAGAAATGGAAATCAGCGAGAGGAGAATCCTCAGGAAGATCCTAGGCCTGGAAAAGGAAGATGGGGAATTCCAAAGGCAGTATAACTCTGAGCTCTACAAACATATTGAGATGCTCTCTGACTGTGCAAGGAAAAGAAGGGTAGCTTTCTATGGCCTTAGCTTTCAACCGTGTGTTCACCTTCTGGCAAAACAAGAAGGTTCGTACCACTTCCCAGCCAGCGTTGAATGTTGCAGAAATGTTGCAGCAATGTTCCGAAGGCTGCACAACATTCCGAATGTTGCAGCAACATTCTTGAACATTCCAGTGGCAACGTTGCAATGTGAATGTTGCAGCAACATTCCAGTTGTAACATTACAATGTGAATGTTGCAGCAACATTCCTGAACATTCCAGTGGCAACATTGCAATGTGAATGTTGCAGCAACATTCCAGTTGCAATATTACAATGTATAATGGCTGCGCCAATTATTTTTTTTATTATTAATATTATCATTTATTTTTACTATGATTATTTTTACTCTTCTCACGTTTTTTTTTATTCTTATGCTCAAAAATGTATTATATTTTTAGTTATTTTTCCGATCGGCGCGTGTATTTTCCGCTGATCGGAATTTGCATACACAATGCGTGTATATACTCAATGAAACGTTGCTGTATTTATCTACGCTCTCTCTTCTTTCTGTACTCCTCTCTTCCACTTTTATGTAGTGTATTAAGGCGGAATTACGATGAACTTAACGTGACGGGATGAAAACCTAAAACCCACTGTTTTATATGCGGCCCATTACGATTGAGGTAATGTGAAGTATGCGAACTTAACGTAATGTGAAATCTACCAATGTCCAAAGTTTCACGTCGTGTCGCCTTAATCTTTCAGCCAATCAACGCTCTCGATTCTTGCGCGCATGCACTCGAATTCAAGAGTGGCATTTTCCATTGTGGTGTTACATTCACTTTGTTTACAGTTTGAAAAGTTGTTTATAAATTAAAAGTTAAAAAATGTCGATTAATGACGTTTTGTCAGTTGAGTGTGTGCGGGCGTATCCCCAAATATATGATGAGACCGCATGGAAGAATGTGGCCCAAACAATGAATGGTAGGTTATGTTGCACCTTTTTATTCGAAATTTACAGTTCATACTTTTCTATATCCTTTCTATCTTTATTTCAGCAACAGTGAAAGGATGTAGCTCTAGGTGGCAAACGCTTCGTGAGAGGTTTGTCAAAGAGGAGTGGATTGTTGAGCTTGATGGGATGGGTCAGGGGCAGTGGCATCGACTCGTCCAGAATGGCCCTTATTGCAAATATTGCAATTCCTGAAACCCCATATTAGGAAAAGGAAGTGTATGAACGCTGAGTCCCTCCTAAAAGTGTTTACATAACCTACTTGTACAACAAACAGGTTGCCTTAAAATTTAGTTGACAAGGTCGTTCGAATAAGAAACTATGTTTTAGCCAATTGATGATGGCGAAATTACTCTGCAGTAAGTTTATTTCTTTAAAAGTGAACATTTTTATATTTTTACCAGATATTTTTACTTATATTTTATATTGTCCTACAATTTTACAGAGACTTGGCTGAGAGAAATGGTCGGAAAATGATATAGAAGAGACTCTGGCGAAATGACTTATTTAAACTCCAACAAGAGTAAGTCGAGCCAAAAAAAGCCAATGTGGAAGTTTGAGAATAACAAGAATGAGAATAACAATAACAGTACATGAATTTAAAAAAAAATAATTGAAAGTGAAATATGTAAATAAAAGAGAATAAAACTAAAAATATAATTTTCTATTTTTCAATATTCAATATATTCCTATAACATTCCTGCGACATTCATGCAATATTCGCAATCTTCCTGCAACATTCATGCAATGTTCGTTATGTTCCCGCAACGTTCGTAATGTTCCTGCAATGTTCGCAATGTTCCCGCAACGTTCCTGCAATGTTCGTAATGTTCCCGCAACGTTCGTAATGTTCCCTCAACGTTCCTGCAATGTTCGCAACGTTCCTGCAATGTTCGCAACGTTCCTGCAATGTTCCGTGCAACGTTCCCACAAAATTTCTGAACGTTGCAGAGAGGCGGACATAGGAATGTTGCAGCAATGTTTAACGTTGCGAAAGTAAAATTGTTGCAACATTCAACGCTGGCTGGGTGGGAGTTTGAATTCTTTTGTTATTAGTGGAGGAAAGGGCGGGAATATGGGAACGGGGAGTAAGCCTTCCTGCTCTTAACAATATATAATTATCTTCAGCTTAAATCCATCTTCCTTGTCACCAAGATACCAAAGTAATAGAAGTGTTAGAAGTCTGTTGATAATAGAAGTGTTGACGTGTTCGTTTATTTATTCATTTTATTATATCAAAAAGAACATATTTAAGTGGTATTTAAGTGGTTCAACACCAAAAAGAAAAAAAGATGTAGCTCAGAAAGAAATAACCAAGAAACTTCCTAAACTCACTTCATTTTTTATGGTTGAAGAAGTAAATAAATAGGTTAATTCTTCACCTTCATCACCTCAAAATCAAAATACTTCTGAATATCAACTGGAAAAAGATCCTACATGTGACAAAAATGACCAATACACTTCAGATGCTGAACCCTCTACTTCAAGCTACTGTTAGTTAATAACTACCAGCTTGAAAAATTTATCACCTGATCCTGGTAAGTACTGTGACGAAATTTGTACAGATAAATTAAGCGCTATTTGGATTCGAAAAGGGCCAGAGTTTTTCCAAAATAAAAATTGTGACTTCTCCGAAACTTCAGAGCGGTAAAACCAGATTCAAGCGGTAAAACAAAAACTAGATACTTGACGAAAAATATTTTCACCCGTAAATTGACGAATGGTGAGTCTGGCTTCGAAAGAAAATGGCTTCTTTATTCACCGTCGAAGAAATCTGTGTACTGTTATTGCCGCCGTCTATTTAATACTACTATAATAAACATAATTTGAGTTCTCCCAATGGATATAAAGATTGGAAGCATATAAGTAACTTATTACTTGAGTATGAGAACAGTTTACAGCACAAGCAATTAATGATAAATTATGTCGCAAGAAGCATAACTACAGGACGAGTTGACAGTGAGTTGCTGTCCCAATATAATACAGAAGTCAATTATTGGAAGAATGTACTTAGTAGAATTGTCGCAGAAATGATTTTTTTAGCTTCTAGAGGTCTTTCTTTCCGTGGTGATAATGGGATATTGTGGTCTCAAAATAACGGGAATTATTTGGGATGGTTAGAACTGATTAGCAAATTTGATCCTTTCCTTGTTGATCATTTACAAAACTGCGGAAATCGTGGAAAAGGAATTACATAATATTTGTCTGCAAATATTTGTAATGAGTTTATAATATAATGGGACAGCAAGTTATAAAATCAATTTTTAACGAAATAAAATCATCAAAATACTACTCTATAAGCGTGGATTCTACATCAGTTCTCTCTCACGTTGACCAACTGATCTTCATCGTTAGATACGTAAATGACGGAGAGCCTATTGAGAGATTATTGCAGTAATTCTCTATGGATAAGCATAATGCAGAAAACATAGCAGATACTATTTTAAACTTTTTTGAAAGCCTTGATATTAATATAAAAGTTTGTTGTGGGCAGAGTTATGATAATGCATCAAATTTGGCTGGAAAGTATTGTGGTGATTAGTCAAGAATAAAAGTGAAATTTAAATTTGCAATTTTTGTTCCATGTGCGGCACATTCGCTAAATTTAGCAGGTGATCAGGCTGTTGAATGTGTTTCCAAAGCTGTAGCATATTTTCAGTTTATCCAAAAATTATTCTTTTTTTTCGGCTTGCACCAAACGATGGAAAATTATGATAGAGCATTTAGGCACAAATAAAGTCCTGAAGTCTCTCCCGAATACAAGATGGTCTGCACGTGCTAATGCTATTAATGCCTTACAAAATGGTTATTTAAATATTTCTGAAGCTTTGTCCTCAATTGCAAGTGACATTAATCAACCAGGAGAAACAAGAAACGAAGCCCAAAGCCTAGCAAAAAAAAATGGGAAAATTGAATACTATTCTTTTAACGGAGATATGGAATGATCTTTTGGGAATTATGGATAAAACAGGCTTATGTTTACAGAATAGCAATATAACCATGGACGTTGCAACGAAACTTTACGCATCTCTGATCGATAATATCAATAACGTACGCAATAAATTCGATCAATACGAATCGGTTGCTAAACAGAAAAAATCCAAATGAGTCTGAAAGAAAAATAATTCTCAGTACACGCTTCACTTTTTTTGAAGAATCATCAGAATCTGTACAGTTGAATGGCAAAAAAATTTTTTTGTAGATACGTGTATTCCTATAATCGACACATTATATGCACATTTAAAAAATCGTTCGGCAGCACAACAAGAAATTGATAATTGTTTTAGTTTTCTTTGTCAATTAATAAGAATCGATTCCGACGAGTTGACATAAAAATGCAATGAATTTGAAGAATTCTATCACCCAGACATTAATGCATATGAGCTCAAATCAGAATGTTTTCATTTAGGGGAATATTTAAACAACATAGCAAAGGAATCAGCGGATTTGAGTATCTTAACCTTACATAAATTAACAAAGTCTGGTAAATTAGAAGAAACTTTTTCAAAAG
This sequence comes from Phosphuga atrata, assembly GCA_944588485.1. Classification (NCBI taxonomy): domain Eukaryota; kingdom Metazoa; phylum Arthropoda; class Insecta; order Coleoptera; family Silphidae; genus Phosphuga; species Phosphuga atrata. The sequence continues at coordinate 32,645,684 of OX155895.1, forward strand.
TTGCTACAAGAATGTTCCTTTTCTTAATGGTTACCAATTGTAGTGGATAGCGATCATTTTCACAGCTAAAGAAAATAAAAAATGAATTACGAATCAATTATGAGTAAATTATGTGCATAGAAAGTGATAAAACATAGACTTTGAAGATTTTGTACTACAGAAATCCCGAAATAAAGTATCGTAATCGTAACCATTTCAAACCAGTGTTGTGTACCAATTAACCATAATAAATATAAGATCATAGCAGAAAAATGTTTTTGTCATTCACTTTTTTTACTTTTCAACAGGACCCCAAATTCTTGTGGAACCAAGGGCCCCGGCATAGCCTAAGAGGGCACTGCTGAGAGATACTGAAATGTGGTACGCATGGCTTATCAGAATTACGCGTTGTATAATAGTTGACATCTCCAAATCTCATAAACTCTTTCAGGTGTCGTTTAACATAACATACACCTATACATACTATATGTTGTTAGAATTCTGTACCTAAGAAATAATGGTTTACACTTCTCCGTAAATGGTACAGTGGCTATAGTTCTAACGATTCCCTTTTGCAATGTAAATAACATTTTTACGTGACTTGAGTTACCCCAACAAAGGATGCCGTAATTTAATACCGAGCCTACAGATGTGTGGTAAAATATTAGCAATGTTTCAAGTTGTCAACATATCTGAGCTGAAGGATGCAATAACAGCATTTTGTCAACTTTGACGCGATGTAATTGATTTGATGTTCCCAGGTCATGTATCGATCAATGACAATTCCCAAGTATTTGGTATTTAAACAGGGCTGAATTGTGCCTGATTGCCCTCTTATCAACAAACTATAATTTAGTTTATTTGGAAAATAAAAAGTGGAAAACTGAATTCGTTCCGTTTTAGCTGAGTTTAATATTAGACCATTTTGACTACACCAGTTGGAGACTTGACAGTTGGAGACATTTATACGAAGATTTACATACCTTTTTGTAGAGACCACGCTGGAACTATCATCAGCAAATAATACCAGATCCTTAATACGGTCACAGATGTCATTAATAAACAAAATAAATAGCAGCGGTCCCAGAGTAGAACCCTGTGGGGCACCAATATTTTACTCAATTACACCTGAAAAGGCAGTGTGATTTAAACTGTTTTTTTTTTATTTTTACCATTTTTTTCCTACCAGAAAGATAGGATTTTACCCACGCGATAGTACATAGCCTCTAACATCGTAATAAGTCTCCGGTTTGTTACACATGTGATTTATAGTGTCCAAGGCTCGACTCAAATAAAAAAAAAATGCCTAATGCTAGACATTTCTCGTTCAATTTACTAAGAACTTTATTACAGAAGGAGAAGATAGCTTCTTCGGGGTTTTTCAGTTTTTTTGGAATCCAAACTGGGTTTTAGAAATTAAGCAGTGTATCTCAGCAAATGCTGTTAACCTTCTAAAAAATAATATCTCATGAACTTTAGAGAAAATAAACAAGTATTTGCCAGTATTTTATACACTGGGACTATTACCGATATCTTTTGGGAAGTAACCATTGAGGAATGAGTCATTAACTAAATAGCTCAAAGGTGTGACTAATATATATTCCGCTACTTGGAAAGGGATATTGGAAGGAATTTCATCATAACCTGAGGACTTCTTCTTTGCAAGATGTTTCAGTATGTAATAAACCTCATCATCAGTTGTACTATATAGAAACATAGAATTTTCAATAGGCTTGGAGCTAGGTGACATAGAGATACTATAGCTGATAGCTGAGTATCAACTAGTTTTACTATAGACTCATGAAAATAAAGATTGAACCTGTTAACCAATTCCTGGTCATCGTCGATACAGTTTGAGAATTTTATATCCAGGGCTTGACTTCTCATGGGCTGCTATAAAAGTGCCTGCCGGCAACTTTTTCCAAAATTATCCCGTTTCGTTCAATAACGTTTTTAATTATTTCCTGCATTTCGCATGCAATTTTTGTGAGGTGAATTTTTTTAATTTTTTTGACATTCTAATGGAGACCTATCACATAGGTATACCTTCACAGAAAATATTATAGAGCACTATTATATCTTTTTGGAGATCGTCTTTATTCCTATTTTGGTGCTGGATTAAAGTGACCACATTTTCATTGAGACAAAGCGGGACAAATGGGATGAAATGAGAATTATAATTTGGTTATGAAAGCAGACCAATAATTTAATGTATATATTCATATGCATATGTCTATAAATATTCAAAAATGTATTTATTGTTAATTATTGGTAACTATAAAAATATTTTTAAAAAACAATAATTTGATTATAGAATTGGGAAAAAATTACTATGTGAATTTCGATATTACAAGAAAATAATTAAGAAATTACCATGTTCTTTAATTCACTCATGACTTATAAAATAAATAAATATAATTACAAGTACGATTTGGTTTCCTGCACTTTTGTGCTACGAGAGACCATGTGGGTTGCTAAAAAATACTGTAACATGATAAATAATAATAATGAACATTCTGGATTTTGGCTTCATCAGTATGGACTTATCGAACGAAAATGCAGGAAACCAAATCGTACTTGTAATTATATTTATTTATTTTATTTATTAAGTTATGAGTGAATTAGAAAACATGGTATTTTCTTAATTTTTTTCTTGCAATAATTTGAACATTTTGATTTTTAATTAATTTAAATTTTTCATTTAAAAAAAAATATGATTTTCTTTCACGGTCATATTCGGATCATCACTGATCTTTAATAAAATATCGTGAAATTTCTCATATGAATTGGTCAAATTATTTTTTACGCTTTATAGAGATTTTAAAGTTTAATGTTCAACTGTGTTTGACCTTATCAAAATATTTTGAAAATATTATTCTGTTTAAAATAAAGCAATAACTTTCCAATTTTTGTCTGTTTCCACATTTGCAGACAATCAACATTTAACTTTTTCATCAGTAACGTAACTTTTTACTAATAACACCTCATCAAAAAGATCATTTTCGCAAATATTATTTTTCGGAAAATATTTACTAATATATTCAAAAGATTTTTTCACATATTCCCATAAAATCTCTTTTAATATCACCCAATGAAAATTTCAGAACAAGGTGCCACTAAACGATCGGATTTTCTGAAAGAAGTCAAAAAATTTTATAATAACTGCTTGGAATATCTTGAAGAATAGGAAAGATTTCAATTCGAGGATATTAAAAATTTTCCAAAAAGCGGGACTGTCCCGCCAAAATCGGGATGTGTGGTCACTTTATGCTAGATGCAAATCCATGCGAAAAGAAAAATTTGTCGTCTTCTTCCTTTTTAAAATTTGGTATCATCACCGTCCATTCCGTCCACTTCTGGACATAGGCCTCCTCCATAGCACTCCATCGTCTTCTGTCTTGAGTTTCGTGGATCCAGTTGTTTTCGATCCTTTTTAGGTCATCGGTCCAACGTGTCGGTGATCTTCCTCTGCTACGCTTATCCTTGTTTTCCACTCTAATATTTTCTTCGTCCATCTACCGTCCTTCATTCGACTCACGTGGCCTGCCCATCTACATTTGAGTTTACTTATACCCTCGATCAGGTCTGCCACTTTAGTTTTCCTCCGTACGTCCTCATTGGTGGTATGGTGGTGTAGGGTTATTCCAATCATTGATATTTTCATTTTTCGTTGAGTTATTTTAAGGTTTCCACATTGGTCATGTACTTTCCTTTTCAGACAAAGCGGAATTTTGCTTTTAAAGATATGGTTGAGTTTCCCATTTGCTGCCCAAGCTAGGTTGGTACTTCTTTGCAATTCGCAGGTCTGGTTATCTCTAGATATTATGATTTCATGACTAAGGTATATGTATTTGTAGACTAAATCTACGTTTGTGTTTCCGATGTTAAAGTGTTCGCTCGGTACCAAATTAGTCATTATTTTTGTTTTAGAAAAGTTGAAATCCAACTTTCAAGCATACGATATGAAGTTCTTCCAGCATCCGACTTAACTATCCCAGGCTGTCGGTTGTGAGGACTATGTCGTCCGTAAAACGAAGGTGGTTTAGTTTTTTTTCCATCTATTATGTTAATGCCTCTTGTATCCCAATTTACCTCTTGATTCCCAATTTGCTTGACTTTTCGATTAGGACCTTGATGCTTTGCAAATGGTCGTTTGTTCCAAACCTAGGGCGGAATCCAGCTTGTTCGTTTGGTTTGTAAAAATCTATTTTTTTCTCTAATCTTGATGTTATTACTTTTGTGAATAGTTTATAGAGTTGGCTCAAGTGTTATGGGTCGATAGTTTTGTAAGTCGGCCTTGTCACCTTTTTGTGGAGCAAGGTGGTAATTGCGTTGTGCCACTTATCTGGAATTGTGCTATCGTGCACACAGAGGTTAAATAGTGTTCGTATTTTCTTCAGCAGAAACGTGCCTCCTGCTTATATTGCTTTTTTTAACTATTTTATCTTCACCCGGCGATTTGTTGTTTTTTGTTTTTGACAGGGCGAGCTCGATTTCTCCGATAGTGATGTCTAGAAGCTCTTCGGATCCTTGGTTGACGATGTTTTCTTGTGGTGTTGTTATTTCCAGATCTTTTACTTGACGGCTTTTATATAGTTCGTGGTAGAACTCTTCTACCGTGCGCAGTATTTCCTCTCTGTTCGTTGTGTTATTCCCTTGCATGTTCTTTAGTTTTGTTATTTGTTTACTTTCTTCACCAAAAGGTTACTGCGTAACACCTTCATACTTTTGTTCTGCTCTATTGTTTGTTGGATTTTTTCGTTACGATATCTTCTAATGCCCCGCTTGGAGCTTTCGGAGATCTTCTTATTTATTTCTTTTAGTTCCTCTCTTGTTGTATCTGAGTTGCTTCCCATTTCATCTCGTTTAGCCATTAAGTTTTTAGCATCTTGGCTGAACCTTTCTTCTTTCCTTGATTTAGGGCAGTTGGCATTTTTGTATAGCTTCCGTTATCGCGTCAATTAGATTTTCTATGTTTGTTTCTGAGTGATCGTTATTTCTTAATGTATCGGCAATGTCCGCTTGAAATTTATCTATATCCAGTGGGGTTTCCCATGCTCGATTAGTCGTTGTCTTTGTAAGTTGGTACCTTTCCTTTCACAGTTTAATTTGGATTTTACTTCTTACCATTCTGTCGTCTCTTCCCGTTCTGCAGTTGTTGAGTACTGTTAAGTTTCTGTCTATTTGTTTATTATTGGAGATTATAAAATCAATTTCGTTGCGAGTTCTACCGTCTGGGCTTTCCCAAGTCCATCTTTTATTAGGTTTTTTATTAAAGGAACTATTCATTTGGTAGAGATTGTTTTGTAAGTGAAATTCCACCATCATTTCACCACGAGCATTTCTTCCCTATGATCCGAAGTTTCCTAGACATGCCTCCGACTGATTTGTTTTAATACAAAACAGTGTAAAATTACATAATAGTGTAAAATTCGGTATATTATATAGGAATTCAAATAATAGTTATCATGATTTTTACATTTGTTTACTTAAAGAAATTTCATGAAAAGTTTGGGAAATTTCGATAACGAAAAATCAATGAATGAATAAAAATTATATTGAAAACTTTAGTTAAAAAGGTAAATTGTAGCCCAACTATCTCCCCGGGTCTTGGGTGTATGCCTGGCTTACTGGCCATGAAGGCACGCACCACTAAAGAAAATATACTGAAATTTGATAGTCCCGGTTTGGATTATTATAATAATCATGGTAATCAGATTTATATGAGGTTGTTTCAATGCCAGAATAGTTATTTACATTAGAGTGCGGAAACGTTGATTTTACAACGCAACAGCCCCATTAGCTGGAGCCTTATAAAATCATTTTTGGCCTCCTGAATTGTAAAGCTAGCTTTGACATCGTGTATACGTCCAGCGAAACTAGATTTTACATTTTTGCTCCAGCAAATGGGGAACTCGCACTTCGGGCTCGTTCCACAAACGAGCTGTTGCATTGTAAAATCAACGTTTCCGCACTTTAATGTAAATAACTATTTCGAAATTAGACAAATTAGTTCTAATAAATTTTCAATAGGTGGCGAAAAAGAAAAATATGACAATTTGTATCTCCTATCCAACTTCACTCGTGTCATTTTTTATTGTGACGGCGTGCGTGCGTCGTTTATGTCTTTGCCCCGCAAAATAGTGTAAAAATCAACGTAATTTTGAGTGTTTTAAGTGTTTTAATCAACGAAAATAGAACTATATGTAGCTTTAAACTAAATAAATTTGAATTTACCAAGTTTAGAATGGAAAAAAATTGAAAAGCTTGGCGGAATCGATCACCGTTTGCATATTTCCTTCACTACCCTCCCATCGTTCGCCATTTGTGAATTCCGGAAAATTATATTGATTACGCCGACCATAGCCACGATCAGACGAAGATGATGACCGTTCTTAATGGAGATCCATGTGCTGTAAGTTATTAACATATTTAAATATTAAATTTGTAATTAGAACGTTAAAAATCGCACCATAAAGATTAAAATATACGCCATATTTTGTTTGTTGCTTTTTTTATTTTTGAAGCATTGTTTGGTATCTAACCAGACTTATAATGCGTATTATATTGCGCTATTATTATCATTTATAATTAATTAGTACATATTTATAGCTTAAAAATAAATACAATTTTAATATATTTAATCAATAAATTTTAACAAGATTTATTTTATAGAAGAATATTTTATAATGTAATGAAACATTTAAATTTTCATTCTAAATAATTTGTTGTTTATGAAATATAATTTAATATTTTGTTTATGTAGGAACAATATATATATATATATATATATATATATATATATATATATATATATATATATATATATATATATATATATATATATAAAAATATGAAAAAAAATATCGAGCCTCAAACCAGTTTTCTAAAAATACTATCTTAACGTAATTTGCTATTGAGCTGTATATATGTTGATGGTAAATACTTTCACATTTATGCCCGCTCCAGACTCTCGCGGAGTAACTTCGGCGAGGATCCTCGCCGAAGTTGTTCGAGTCGAGGAACTACAAGGAGTAGGCATCCACACTCTCGCCTTACTTCACGAGGACCTCAGTACTAGCACCTCGTGTCCCTTTGACTCGGGCACGAAAAACCGCTTCATGAAGCGAAGTTAGCCAAGGGGAGGTGAGGAAGCACAAGACGAGTCGAGTAACCTGACCACACTCTCGTTCCTCCCTCAACTCCGTGCTACTTCGCGGGAATCTGGAGCGGGCATTTAATGTGACATACTCGACTGGATCAAAAATGAGACGAATAACTTTTTCTCCCGAAGATTATATATAAAAAAAAAATAAGCGAAGTAGCTGAAACTACATCGTTACGTGTAATAACGAAATTAAGGCACCCTAATAGCATCCTCCATAAGCAAATTTCGGTTAATATGCGTTAAGAGGCATGAGCCATTCAGCGCCCTCCGTGTCACAATTGAAACTAACGGAAATTGACATAAAACCTCCAGTGACTTGTACAAAACGCCACCGTAGCTACAGATTTGAACAAAAGTGTGGCAAGTTGTCAATTGCTCACGTGCGCGAAGTTGGGCGCCAACGAAGTGAGTGTGCTCATTCGCTCGAGAGAGCAATTCGAGAGACAATACTGCACGAGTTGCAGATAATATTTTTTATTACTCATGCAAGGAGACGTATCTAAAAAGTTTGGGGTCCAGGGGCCATCCAAGAAAAAGAATGCAAAACGAAGATTTTGCTTTTCCAATTATCTCCGGTGGTGTGGATTCGTCATAGAAACATAAGAATCAGTCTCCGGTATCACCATAGAATGTACACTCCTTTACACCATTCTAAAACCTTTAATTTAATTTAAATTTCTTAATGAAAAAAATTCTGTTACTTTCACGTCACTTTTTTTAATATTGTTTTTGATTGTTTTTTTTAAATAAATTACTTATTCGATTTTTATTTGCGTGGGACAAAGTATACTTGTCGCACGCAAATAATTGAATTGACAAACCGCCATTTGTCGAACTAAAAACGGGCGCCAAAATAGTACTTATCCCGCATGAGTAATAATAGTGTATTCAAGAATTTTTCAGCACGCGTCCATGTTTAGAAAATGACGACCGTAGCGAGACAAGTGCGAAAAACGTCTTATGAACGAGTTTTTATACTATTGTTTCGTTTCCAAACCACAGATCGGCTATGTTGTACTCGAGAATCGGTCTCTTACACCCGTATTCATAGTCGCTCCTTGAGGAACAAGGCCTCCTTGTTACTTATTTCGCGTTTCATAGACCTTCCTTGACAAGGATCATTATTCGGCTTCTTATCTCAAGGAAGGTTTCGAGCTTCCTTGAGGAAGCCTTCAGCTCTGTGATTGGCTGTTGCGTTTCGATGACGCTTGCGTTTCTCGTCGATGTAGTTTTGACATATTGGTTAACCTCAAAACAGTATAATGAACAAAAAAAATTTTAATAATTATGATAGTGAGTTTGATAATGGTTTTGAGGAAAATTCAATATGAAATGGAAATAGATTTCAAAGGCGGCTCGCCAGAAGGTACATTGGATACTTTCAGAATCCTATCGAAATGTACAACGATGTTCCTTTTCCAAGAAGATATCGGTTCAGCAAAGGAGACGTGGTCGAACTTCTGTTGCCGTTGGTAAATGCCCAATTAAGGAGATTAATTAATCATGGGCTGTCCGTGTCTCTGTTAACACATTCACTGCCGCCCGGCGATGTTTGGATACTTTTTTTTGCGTATTACAGACCAGCACGTCACTGGGTCACCAGTGACCCATTTCGTGAAAATCACCTAAAATAGTTCTATGGGGCCCCTAGAGAAAGAAAATAAATACCATATCATTATAACTATCGATTTTGTAAAGTGGTTTAAATCGGAGATACAGGAAAGTCATAAAATCAGGCGCGGCAGTGAATGTGTTAATACAACTCCTAATAACATTGCATTCTTATTGGTAAACTGGGTTTAATGACAATCTTTTATTGAAAAATTGTCATTAAACCCAGTTTAAAAACTTAAATGAGAGTTAATAATTGTGTATATGTAAATATATGAAATAAATATACTTTGCTCTAAATATGTATATATTTATATGATACGGAATATTTTGTATTGTACAATTTATTGTAGAATCTTTAGTAGTCTAGGTTCTCTTCTGCTTCGGCAATTTTTTTTTAATGAAACTTGCTGCTGTCAATCAATCACTTCTCACAGTCGTATCAGCCTCAGTACCTTTTCATTGGATATATTATAAAAGCAATTGCAAAAAATTGCTGTAGAGCTGACGTTGACCCCATGTCACCTGAAAAAGTTAAAAGAAAATGGTAAAAGAATGCTAATAAATTTGTCCTTTTTATAATATTTACAATGTTCTTCAAATGCTACTGTGCTGTCAAATGGACAATCAATTTTCACATCTATATTTCCGGTTTATCGATGAAATCCATGACTCGATCTACAGGCGCAGGCCCCCCCCACCAGTCATGAGACGTTGGTGTTTCATTGTGTTGTCGTTTTCTGAAATTATTTTTGATAAAATAATTGCATTTTGAAATAGAAAATATCATGCAACAATTCGATTAGATATCAACAACATTGTTGTCACTTACTTTTGTTTCTGATTTAGTGCTGTCCCAGCACTTTCTCAATTGTTTGCTGGTATGTGGTGCCCACCCTTCACTTATAAATTTCATCATTACCCTTTCCCATGGCTTCAGCTTTTTGTTTCAAATCAACAGCACTTGTTTTTTTTTTCGGTCGATTGCGCTTTCTTCTGATATTGGCTGAGCTAATAACAGCCTTTCGCGGTTCGTGTAATGCACACTTTTTACTTCATCAATAATAACAATTTTAAGGTTATATTTACAATCAGCCTTGGCGGTTTGAGTAATTTGAGTTAGTGTTGCCACCATAAGCAATCAAATATCCCTAAATGTCCCTAAACAAGGCTTCCTTCTAGAAGGAAGCTTTATTTTGCGACTATGAAACCAGGACGCCTCAGAGATTCAAGGAAGCCTTCATCAAGGCGTCCTTATTCCTTGAGATAAGGAGCGACTATGAATACGGGGGTTAGTGCCATTAATCGGAGATAGCGGTCCTGGACCACATTTGTCTGTCTTGGTCGTCCACTTTCTCTTCTACGACGTTCTTGATCTTCTGTAGATCATGTTTGATAACACCGTACTACAGAGGATTGGTTACGGTTAAGACGATTAGCAATTTCTCTGAATGAAAAACTACCTTCATGTAACCAATAATGCGAACACTTTTGTATTCACTCAGTCGGAGCCGGATATATGGGGGGGCAAAGTGTGCACTGCACACGGCCCCGCGGTTAGCGCGGGGCTGGTCTAACCGCGTCTAACTTTTCCACCATAAGGAAATAATTACCTTACAGACGCGTGCCGACGCAGAAACTAAAATGCCTTCATGGGCCAGTTCAAATTTAATAATAGGAGAGGTCGTCATTTTGTTTTCAGTTTGAGAGTAGAACATGTAGCACGTGTATGTAAGTTAATATTTTCTAGTTTATTAGTACAAGCGGTTCGCGCAGATCTCTGTTTATTGTGCGCGTACTGCTGACACGGGACCACCATAATAATAGTATTCGACGTGACTTTTTGCGACAAATAATCTCTCTTGCTACGTAAGTAGTATTTAACTAATAGTTTCGTCTTTTATTTATTTATTGTTTTATGATTTAGTTTTTGTCAAAAAACGTATAGCAAATGATACGCAGAGATAGAGACCAAGGAAGAAAATATGTTGGCGGGGCTGAAAAAGAGAAAATCTAAGGAAGAATTTATTAGTAGTCTAAAAGGATCTATGACTAAGTATTTGAAAAAAGAGCACATACAAAAGCCGGAGAAGGACTCCGAAAACGAGAAGACTTTAAATCTTTCAAAAGAAAAATCTGACGATTTACCTGAATGCGACGCTCTAGTTCTCGTACATTGCACAATGACAAGTGCATTACAATCTACAGATGTGCCACCACATATTGATACATACGCAGATCCTGTTGTCCATGACGATATGAAAAACGAAAAAGAAGATTCCAGCACAAACCGAGATCTTCCTCAAATGCAAGATCCAGGTCTCTGGCCCGCAAAATTGAACCGCTTAAAATTCATCCAATATTCGATTACAAGTATACAAAACTCAACATACAATAAATGGATGAAGTTCTACAAAAAATGGCTGGATAAATACAAAATAAATTAATCAATCCAAAATTCGGTTACTTCGTACAAAATAAATTACTTCGTCCAATAAAAGGTTAATTCATCCAAAATAAAATGTAATCATCCAATAATTGGTTTTTTCGTACAAACTATGATTTTTCCTTACAATAATCGTACAACATAAAATCAATTCACCCAAAAAAGGTTTACGTGTACATAAAAAGGTTTTCATCCATCCATTTGATTGCTCTTTACACAAAAACAAATTGCTTGATATAAAATTTCAACTATAATCAAATAACTATTACCTATAATCTACTGTATGTAATATATTATGTTTTATTTTATATTATATGCTATATAATCTGTAATAAGAGTAGCACATGACCCTCCAGATATTGTAGTGATTTTTAAGAAAGGAAATGAAATTATTATCATTGAAATTGGAATAACAAGCCAGGATCAGCTGCAAATGGTTGAGACAACGAAACTGCATAAGTACGACATGGTAGCGAGTGAAATATTACAAATATAAGTGTAAAACCAAGATTATCCCGTATGTGATGACTTGGGACGGGGTGGTTACAAAAAGCCACAGCAGATATAACCAGCAAATTAGAATAACACCAAACATCGAAGCTTACATCCAAACTAGAGTGCTGAAGAGGACACTTGAGACTGTGTCGTTTGAGACACGCAGGGGCATACTTGATGGACCTGGCGAGGGCGAAACATCCGAAGCAGCAGTTGTGAGGTTGATGAGAAGAAGCGATACGGTGGCCAATGCGAGTATATAACAATATTAATTCCTAAAAACTACTTCTTAAATAAATTTATTATATATATATATATATATATATATATATTATGTGTAATTTATTATGTGTTGGTTAATTTTGTATATATTTTAACCCTTTCACCGCCATTCCGGGTGGTGTGACCCGGGGTCCTGAATTCATACAGCGCCGTCCCGGGCGAAGTAGCCCGGGTTTTCTTTTTGACCCGGGCTATCTAGTGATGATATGCTGAAATTATTTCAATTTTGCAGTTTTCTATAATTTAAAAAAACTCACTCAAATCATATTTTTAAAAAGTCAGTGTGACAGTATTTACTCTATGGATAATTATTTAATTTTGTCCTCGTCGGACGAGGATGATTTAAGTGGAATTTCTAGTAATTCAACCTCAGAAAGTAATGGAACGGATTATAACAATGATGATTTTCCTTTTAGAAGAAAAAGAGTTAATAGAATCTTATCAAGTGAATCTGAAACTGATGAACTAACAGGAAATTTGCCTCATACAGAAAATTTATGGACTTCTTGCACTGGAGCACAACGCAAATTCATTTTTAGTTCAAATGAGGGGATAAAACCTAATATAGCCGAAATTATGTCTGGAGGAGAGCCAATTGATTTTTTTTATACCTGGTGGATGATAATATATTCAAGGAAATTTTTGATCAAACAAATCTGTATGCCACACAAACTTAACTTGCAACGGATGTACAACCCGCATCACGACTTCACAATTGGTGCCCAACGGATTTTTCAGAAATCAAACAGCTTTTTGGTGTTATCGCATATAAGGGAATGGTAAATATGCCGGCAATAAGTAACTATTGGAGCAATGATGAATTCTATCCGAAGACTCCGATTTCAAGAATTATGTCCCGCAACCGTTTTGAGCTATTGTTGCGTATGGTTCACTTTGCGAATAACGAAGATAACCACAATGAAAATAAATTGCACAAAATCGAAAATTTAGTAAAAATGCTTTTGAAAAATTATCTAAGTATCTATGATCTAATTGAAAATGTATGTGTTGATGAATGTTGTTTAGTCCCTTTCAAAGGCGATTAGCATCTCGGCAATTTATGAAACATAAACGACATAAGTACGGAATTAAAGTTTTTAAATTGTGTTCTTCGATTGGTTACACTTATAATTTATCTATTTATACTGGCAAAATTAATGATCAATGTAATAGTGTTCCCACCCAAACTGTTTTACGTCTTTGTGATTCGATCATGAATAAAGGACACACTATATATGTCGACAATTGGTATACTAGCATTGACTTGGCGGAGCGACTATTGCAAGAAAGTACCCATCTTGTTGGTATGATGAGGATAAACCGAAAAGGAATTACACCTAGCATTTCGGCAAAAAAACTAAAAGTTGGAGAACACATAGCCCAAGAAAATAGCAGTGGAATAACAATTTTGCGTTGGCGCGATAAAAGATACGTACTTATGTTATCTACAAAACATACTAATACTGTGCTTACAACTACTAATAAGCGCGGAAATGAAATTACTAAACCACTTATCGTTCTTGACTATAATAAACGAAAAGGGTTTGTAGACTTTTCCGACCAATTAGCTTCCTACAGCAATCCCTTAGGGAAAACTATAAAATGGTATAGGAAAATGGCCATTAATTTAATACTGTCTATCTCAATGGTAAATTCATATATTCTATATAAGGAAGCAACTGGTAATTCAATTCCGATTACCAAATTCAGAAAAGAAGTAATTAGTGATTTACTTTACTGTGCCGAAAGAAGGAACTCAAGCAAGGGATGTCACGAACTGAAGAGCAAAGAAGGACTACAGAAAAAATTAAAAAAATATTGTAAAAACTCTTACAAAGAAAATTCTAAAAAATATGGATGGAAAGAAGCCAAAAATCAATCTGCAAAAATTATAACATTTTGTGGAAGCAGTCCAGGCGAGCCACATATGTGTATTCCGTGTTACAATCGAATACACAACATATTGTAATTCTAAAGTTGTGTCATTTGGTTTATTTTATTTTTTATTATTTTGAATAGAGTTTCTTTATAAAATCTTTCGATTTTGATCACAAGGTGGCTTATCAATGTTAAAGGGGTTGCATAACTACCGGGATTTTTATAAATATTGGCGCTGTGTGTTATTCCTTAAAATTGACATGGCAGTGAAAGGGTTAACTTCATTGACGAACTAATACTGGCTTAGATTTTGAAGGTTGTCTACGTTTTCGCTACTGTCCAAATGGAATTTATTTAAGTGTCAATGGAACCTTGTACAGTTTCAAGAGAATTCCGATTCCAATACTGTACTTACATATGTAATTCTTCATAAACCCACATTTATTAACAGGAAGATTCTTCCCATTTATTAATGTTCTAATGTTTATTACAAAAGAAAAATGAATAATGGTGAAATCAATGATCGAGAGTGGCTTATTTACTCAAAAACTACAAATGCAATTTTTTGTTTTCCATGCAAGGTTTTTGCTTTGGAAGCTACCGGTCAGCTTGGGAATGAAGGATTAAATGACTGGCAACATGCTAGTTCCCGTTAAAAAAAACATGAAACCTCCAACAGTCATTTTAAAGCAATCGGCCTTTGGCATGAAGCAAGGACACGAATTTAAAAAAATTCCTCCATAAATAAACAAAATCAGGAAATGTACTTAGCGGAGAAATATTCTATAGAATCATATCTATAATAAAATACTTAGCAGAACATAATTTGGCACTAAGGGGTTCGTCTGACCAATTATTTTCGGAAATCAACGGAAATTTTTTAGGCCTTGTTGAACTTTTGGCAAAGTACGATCCTATTCATTCAAGGAACATATCCTTACAACAGTAACAAGTAAACATAGACAACACCATTATCTAAGTAAAACTATACAGAACGAAATAATTTTTTTAATGGGCAACAACATTATTCACTCAATAACTGAAAGAGTTCAAGCTTCAAAATATTATTCGGTGATTTTGGATTGTACTCCTGACTTGTCTCATGAAGAACAGCTGTCATGGATTTTACGATATGTTTACGTATCAGATTATAACGCCGCGGTCGAAATACATGAAAATTTTACTGGATTTTTAATAGTAAGAGATTGTACTGGGGCTGGTTTAGCTGACACATTAGTACCACACTTTGGGTCTTAAACTATTCGATTGCAGAGGCCAAGCCTACGACAATGGGGCAAACATGAAGATTTTTATATAATTTTAAAAATCTTTGTACAATTTCGATTGAAGATTTATTAAAAAACTGTATGGACCTTCAAACAATATTAAAGGATGACAGTAGTTGTGATATAGATGGTGTTGAGCTCTATGAAGGATTGAAATCATTAATTACAATAGTTAAATTACAATAGTTAAAGATAAATACAATTCTTTGTTGAATATTCTAGAGTATCTAGTTAGAAATAAACTTAATTTTGCCTATCCCAATACATTCATTGCTACAAAAAAATTTACTCACCCTTCCAGTAACTGTTGCTTCCGCAGAGCGTAGTTTTTCTAAATTAAAACTAATTAAAAATTACCTACGCTCGACTATATCGCAACAGAGACTAGTTGGGCTATCGTTAATATGAATTGAAAAAAGCATTTGTAATGGGATAGATTTTTCCCAATTTATAGACGATTTTGCTGCGAAAAAAGCACGCAACATTAAATTATATTAAAATAAGGTTTTTTTTGTTTCTCTTAACATAGTTTCGTTAATTTTGAATTTATGTGATTTTATTTTTATAATTATTTTTTTATTAAATGGTACATGTGTATATTTATAATGAGTAAATAAAAGTTATTTTTCTTGGCCCCGCATTTATTTTTGCACACAGCCCCGCAAAGCCTAGGACCGGCTCTGCACTCAGTTGTTGATAATTTTCACGTTGTCGTACTCTAGGCATAATCGCAACCTCAAAACGCAAAGATCTCAAAAAGAAAAGAATTGCAACCAAGATCAATATCGAAATCGACTTAATCGCAAGAAATACAGCCGATAATTTCGATTGTAATAACAAATAAAACGTCAAATTTGCCATGGCTACTGGATTATTTTGAATGAAATTTTAATCAATTACTACCTTTGCCTAGTTAAACATTTCTGCCAAGTTTGGTCCAAAAATTCCCACCCCTTCTTAGTGTTGCATTTTTTATGTGACAGAGTATACTTACAATTTGAAATGCTTGAATTATAGACACTCAGAATCTTATTGACCCGTTTTCGTGAGAGGGCCTCATAAAAATGCAGCGCGATAGCGCTTGGTTCATTTATGGCATTTGAGAGCAGAGCAAATCACTGAGAGCGTTGCACATTCCATCACAGTTAGGAATTGCATCCGGTGTCATTTTCAATCCGGCTGGATCGATGGAATTAAATCAACATAATAAACTTTACTAAAAAAAAATATATTTTTTATCTATTTAACCCTTTCGCTCAATTTTTTCGGCCGAAACTACGGGAACCGTACAAATCCGCTTGCATCCTTTCACTGCAGCCCCTAAAAAAACGCATCAACCAGGAATGTCCAGCCTTTCTTTTCTAATTTCGTACGTATGCTAAGCCCACCAAGAACTGAATTGCGTATTATTTTGGTTACCCATTAAGAAAATAAAATGAAACAAATAAAACTACTACAAACTGCGGGAACCGTATTTAAACGCTAAGAGTAAGTACCTAACTACGGGAACCGTGCGAATCCGCACTACCCTCAGCACCCCGTACATAGGGCACGACTTCTAGAAAAGCACCCCGTAGCGAAAAGGTTAAATGTCTATTTAGTTTAATCAACTTACTGTAAATACCTTATTGCCGGTGCATAACGCGCACCCTAAAATTCAACCTACTTTAAGTGCGTCTATAACGCGTACCTATGTGTTAGAGCTCAACCTCATCTTCATTGATCTGTCGCTGTCTTATTTTTAAAAATAGTAGCACAGCGGTTTCAGATTTTCAAAAATTTGGTCTTTTTGGAGAAATTCGATGTTATTAGATTTTCAAAATTCCTCCAAATAGTCTCACTGTAGTGAAAATAGCGAGAGTCTATGAATGTTAATTTTGTCAAATCTTAACCTCGTCTTCATTAATCTGTCGCTGCCTTATTTTTCAAAATATTTACAAAACGGTTTCAGATTTTCAAAGTTTTGACCTTCTGGAGATATTTGCGGTTTTTAGATTTCCCAAATTCTTCCAAATAGTCGCGCAGTGAGGAAAATAGTTAGAGTCTACAAATGTTAATTTTGTAAAATTTCTATGTCATCTTCATTGATCTGTCGCTGCATTATTTCTCAAAATACTGACAATTAGGGATTGCAATCCTGTGTCATTTTCAATCCGGCACGATCGATGGAATTAAATCTAACATAATAAACTCTACTTAATCTACTGATATCACAACAATCAGGTATTTGACCATGCTAACAAGTCTAATTCTTATATTTATGACTCTGATGTGATCATTATGAATCTGTGTAATGCAATATAATATCTATCGAAATATCTATTTGGTTTAATCACCTTACTATAAATACAATCTAAAATTCAACCTACTTTTTTGCGCTTATAACACGGAACTATGTTTTAGAGGCAATTTTTTTGGAAAAAAGGTGCGTGTTATACACCAGCAAATACGCTAATTATTTTAAGTATACATTATTTAAAACAAAATCAATTTTAGTTTTGAAAAAACCATGTTGCGCCATGTGCGACACGCATTTAAAGTATCTACTCATACAACAGCGCGATTATTTTACCAAAAATTAGCATCACCTGATCCGGTATATTGGTACCGGATCCGGTAAACGTTTAGTGATGCCGGATTACCGGATCCGGTTTTTCGGATTGCAATCCCTTATCACAGTACGCATAATAGCGCGATCGCGCTGCGTGGTGCTAAAACGGTTAAACCATGTACCTTAATATTTAACTCATTAAGTATTAGTAAAAATAACAATTGAATATTAGTTTGTAAATCCATTGTACACTTTTTACTACTTTGAGGTCATCAATTTTATTATCATTATGTAAAAAAAATGCAACACTTCTTTTGGAAACTAGAATAGCAACTATTTCTCTTGCGTGCTAATAAAAATTTTCTCGGTGTCAGCTGTGAATGTTTTCAGCTGTGATTCGCGTGCCATAGGTTCGCCACTGTTGCGCTAGGGAAGGGGTCGGCAAACTCTATAAGTGTAGAAGCCAATTTTTGTTTTTAATGATAGTAGGGAAAGATAGTTCCTTCTAAACCCACCGCCACCACAGTCATGCGCATGCGCGATGACCTTTGACCCCTAACTTGACCTTGGAACTTCCGGTTTTGACTTCCGGTTTCCGGTTTCGACTTCCGGCAGCCATTTTCGGAACTTCCAGATGCGCGGGAAAATTCAAAATATAGACGCGAGGCTGGAAAATTCAAAATTAGATGCTGGCGGAGGCAAATGAGATGTGTAGTTGGTTGCATATATCAATGAGACTAAATACATGAAACTAGATAGACGGGTTAGATACATGAGACTAGACAGACGAAGCCAAATACATGAAACTAGATAGATGGGGCTAGATGCATGGGACTAGATAGATGAGGCTAGATACATGGGGCTAGATACATGGGACTAGATAGACGGGGCTAGATACATGAAACTAGATAAGACTGAACTAAAATATATAAGGGATTGTTTAATTTAACTAAAATATATTTTCAATTGCTTTTTCGTTTAAATTTAATAAACGTAATAAGATTTTAATTTAAATAAAGTTTCAGTATTCGGTTAAGCATAGCCGGATGTTTGTGTATGTCAGTGTAATTAATTTCTTCTAAATGTTTTTCGTATTGGTGTTTATTTCAATCTACTGCCCTGGCTTTGCGATCGGTTAGATGCAACTAGTCGTCTAGTGCTGATAAGAATTTCTCGTCACAACTTGTCTGGATCACGTGACACATACGAAGCATTTTAGACGGGACTAGATACATGGGGCTAGATAGACGGGACTAAATACATGAGACTAGACAGACGAATCTAAATACATGAAACTAGATAAGACTATACTAAAATATAACGTTTAGGATTATAAATTGAACATCAATAAAACCCGCTTATATCATTTCCAATCAATTCTCATGTTTTCATGAAACAAGTTCAAACTAAAAATTAATTATGTGATATTTCTTACTACCCCTTGTTAATTATTATCACTCAACCCCTGAGTAATTAACGTTTTTTATTTTAAATAAAAGGATGTACCATAAGAAAATAATATATTTAAGCATCCACACATTAATATTTTTAATTCCATTAAAACATATTTATAATTATTAAAATTAGGAATTCCTAACGGTATTGCAGGTATTATAATTATCTACATTTCCATCAGATATCGATGTTAGAAATATCTGTGTGAATACATATTACTGTATCCATTCCATCAGTATTTAAACCAACTAAAAAATAAAAAAACGATTGGAATTTAATATTGAGAAAAAACCAAACTCTAATAAATTCTTTGAAAACATCAAAAATACTTACAGGTATAAATTCAAGCTTGTAGGCTCGGATACATTTCCCGGGGAAGGCCTGCAGTCCTCGGTATACCAATGCACAACCGCTGACGACGAGCTGCCGCGCGTCTTCAACTGATATCTTCTCAGCATATCGTGTTGGTAGAAAAACATAAACGTCTTCGGCTCCGAATTTAATGCTTGCTAGTAGACTCTCCCCATACTTTGTTTCAACGTTTTTTGATTCAACTAGTTTATATGGGATGTCTATGGTTAAGTCACACACCCTTTTCACGGGCGTCTCAGGAAAATCCACAGAATTATTTATTTTATTGTATAGGTCCATGATAATTTTTAGGACTGCTTTGTTAGCGATGTAAGTGACGACTAACTGCAGAATATATTTACGAGTATAAAACGGATTTATCGATCTAAATGAAAACCTCAACATCCTAAACAAATATTTTTCTATAGTTCAGGAGTAAAACCGCTACTAATCAACGGCCACACGTGGAATTTAATCAGTTTGTTTACCAAACCAGAATTCTCTTTAAGACTTTAATCTTACATTGAAAACGTATATTCACATTCATATTAAATTATATAAGGTATAAATAATTTCCTCAAAACTTTATGAATCTTATATTGAAAAACGTATATCCACATCAAATTATATCCGATATAAATAATTCCTTTATTAAATTGAGGGTAATCGTAAATATTACTCGATTATGACGGCTTCTCTTAAAGCGTTTTCTATAGTTTGAATCTCATAATCCTTAGAGGTGTTTCCAAATTTTTGTGACTTTTTTAACAGCCATAATCGTTCAACCAACTCATTAGGATCATTCCATTCAATAAACGAATTAAACAACTCGCTTGCAATTTTCTCGTAGTATCCGCTTGCGACAGCTTCACCATAACTTTCCACCCATCAGCTAAACGGAATAGAAGCAGATATATCACATTACAAAGCAGAGGGGTTCAATTCGATCTAGATCAAGAGGCAGTATGGAAGTTAGATGGTTTATTTAAACTAATTGATTATCGTTTGGAATGTTTGAAAACCTTAAACTTTGCCGATTATTACAATGAGTGAATTTTAAATAAATATATATTTTTATTCTACTAATAACTTGGATTTATTTTTACCCGTAATCCTGAAACTGAATAAAATGGTTAAGAAAAACGGTATACATTGTTAAATTATTATTTTTATTATAATTAGTAAAAAATCATTGCAGATTACAAAATCTTTTTTTCATCAATACATTTATAACATTTATATCGGGTTGGTGGGGGTCCATCAATATGAACAGCATCAGTTGGTAGATTGTAGTGTTTGTAGCATGGGAGACAGGTGGCTATATCTTCATTTTCTTGAAAATGTGATGGAAGTGCCTCCCACATTGATAGTAGTTCCCTGGATGTTATATGTGTCATTAAATGTAGTTTATACTGATTACGGCAAGCACGACACCTATCCGTTGATATACAGAATAGAAAAAAGTTGATAGCACTTTTTAGCATCTTGATATCTTTTAATTGTTAATTTTAATCGTTCAATTTTTTAATGTGTTGTTCCAAGCATGCTTTTCTTTATACTAACCGTTCTACTGCATTGTCGACATCGATCTTAATCATTACACTGCCAAATTGATTCTATATCTTATAAATTACATTTGTTGTGCGCCAATATCTCATACATATATTCTACGCTTTCAAACTGCTGGCTAGCTGAAGATGTTTGTAGTAGGTTTTCAAGCGTTGATGTCACAATCTTTTGGTAGGTTTATAAAATGTAGCAGTCACTCGTTGTAATAATCGGCAAAGTTTAAGGTTTTCAAACGTTCCAAACGATAATCAATTAGTTTAAATAAACCATCTAACTTCCATACTGCCTTTTGATCTAGATCGAATTGAACCCCTCTGCTTTGTAATGTGATATATCTGCTTCTATTCCGTTTAGCTGATGGGTGGAAAGTTATGGTGAAGCTGTCGCAAGCGGATACTACGAGAAAATTGCAAGCGAGTCGTTTAATTCGTTTATTGAATGGAATGATCCTAATGAGTTGGTTGAACGATTATGGCTGTTAAAAAAGTCACAAAAATTTGGAAACACCTCTAATAATATTTACGATTACCCTCAATTTAATAAAGGAATTATTTATATCGGATATAATTTGATGTGGATATACGTTTTTCAATATAAGATTCATAAAGTTTTGAGGAAATTATTTATACCTTATATAATTTAATATGAATGTGAATATACGTTTTCAATGTAAGATTAAAGTCTTAACGAGAATTCTGGTTTGGTAAACAAACTGATTAAATTCCACGTGTGGCCGTTGATTAGTAGCGGTTTTACTCCTGAACTATAGAAAAATATTTGTTTAGGATGTTGAGGTTTTCATTTAGATCGATAAATCCGTTTTATACTCGTAAATATATTCTGCAGTTAGTCGTCACTTACATCGCTAACAAAGCAGTCCTAAAAATTATCATGGACCTATACAATAAAATAAATAATTCTGTGGATTTTCCTGAGACGCCCGTGAAAAGGGTGTGTGACTTAACCATAGACATCCCATATAAACTAGTTGAATTAAAAAACGTTGAAACAAAGTATGGGGAGAGTCTACTAGCAAGCATTAAATTCGGAGCCGAAGACGTTTATGTTTTTCTACCAACACGATATGCTGAGAAGATATCAGTTGAAGACGCGCGGCAGCTCGTCGACAGCGGTTGTGCATTGGTATACCGAGGACTGCAGGCCTTCCCCGGGAAATGTATCCGAGCCTACAAGCTTGAATTTATACCTGTAAGTATTTTTGATGTTTTCAAAGAATTTATTAGAGTTTGGTTTTTTCTCAATATTAAATTCCAATCGTTTTTTTATTTTTTAGTTGGTTTAAATACTGATGGAATGGATACAGTAATATGTATTCACACAGATATTTCTAACATCGATATCTGATGGAAATGTAGATAATTATAATACCTGCAATACCGTTAGGAATTCCTAATTTTAATAATTATAAATATGTTTTAATGGAATTAAAAATATTAATGTGTGGATGCTTAAATATATTATTTTCTTATGGTACATCCTTTTATTTAAAATAAAAAACGTTAATTACTCAGGGGTTGAGTGATAATAATTAACAAGGGGTAGTAAGAAATATCACATAATTAATTTTTAGTTTGAACTTGTTTCATGAAAACATGAGAATTGATTGGAAATGATATAAGCGGGTTTTATTGATGTTCAATTTATAATCCTAAACGTTATATTTTAGTATAGTCTTATCTAGTTTCATGTATTTAGATTCGTCTGTCTAGTCTCATGTATTTAGTCCCGTCTATCTAGCCCCATGTATCTAGTCCCGTCTAAAATGCTTCGTATGTGTCACGTGATCCAGACAAGTTGTGACGAGAAATTCTTATCAGCACTAGACGACTAGTTGCATCTAACCGATCGCAAAGCCAGGGCAGTAGATTGAAATAAACACCAATACGAAAAACATTTAGAAGAAATTAATTACACTGACATACACAAACATCCGGCTATGCTTAACCGAATACTGAAACTTTATTTAAATTAAAATCTTATTACGTTTATTAAATTTAAACGAAAAAGCAATTGAAAATATATTTTAGTTAAATTAAACAATCCCTTATATATTTTAGTTCAGTCTTATCTAGTTTCATGTATCTAGCCCCGTCTATCTAGTCCCATGTATCTAGCCCCATGTATCTAACCCCATGTATCTAGCCGCATCTATCTAGTCCCATGTATCTCCCCATCTATCTAGTTTCATGTATTTAGCTTCGTCTGTTTAGTCTCATGTATCTAGCCCGTCTATCTAGTTTCATGTATTTAGTCTCATTGATATATGCAACCAACTACACATCTCATTTGCCTCCGCCAGCATCTAATTTTGAATTTTCCCGCCTCGCGTCTATATTTTGAATTTTCCCGCGCATCTGGAAGTTCCGAAAATGGCTGCCGGAAGTTCAAAGGTTAGGGTCAAAGGTCATCGCGCATGCGCATGACTGTGGTGGCGGTGGGTTTAGAAGGAACTATCTTTCCCTACTAATGATTTTAAGCTTGATCAAGAGCCACAGATGATTTTTTTAAAAGAATCATACTTTTGTATTTTCTTATTAAATATAAATACTTAAGAAAATACAAAAGTATGATTCTTTAAAAAAAAATCATCTGTGGCTCTTGATCAAGCTTAAAATCATTAACATATATAAATAGATAATAACATATATAAATAGATCCGAAAATACTTAGAACGCCAAATGCAATTTTTTTTAATTCGTTGTATGAGTCCGGAAGGTTATTCCAAGTATCGTATATTACACTATCTATTTTCAACAGAAAGTTTCTCAAATTTAGATCTCCACAAATCCTTGTTTTGTAAATCAATCAATTGCATCTTAAACATACCTTGATCAATACCGAACGGAGAAAATATGAAATTTTTCCGATCTGTATTAAGGACGTTCCCAAGCAGCCAGTCGTGCCGCTTTATAAAATATAGCTGAGGTGCAGTGTTCCTTTGGGTGACGCTTATCTGCGTAGAAGTTCTAAAATACTTTCGTTTCGTCGTTTCTAAGATCCGACAACATGGCATTCTAACTATATTCTTATTTTGTTGACATGCGTAGCATTTCGATATTTTGAAAAAAAATTAAATATTGGATCTTGCAAATAATATATTAATGATGATCTCTCGATTGAAGGATGATAGATTTGTTAAAAAAAAGACTAGTGATGCAATAGCTAAATCTCTCGCGAGTATGTTTGAGGCTAAAAAACAGTGTAACGTTGCCAAGTCTCCATCTCCCACTCTTCAAGTTATAGAAGTAAACATGAAAACCATCAAAAGTGCTTGGCTTTTAACAATATTATAACAAAATCAATACCGCTTGTTAATGTTATTTTTACAGAAAGATATTTGTTATATCTTCATTTACTGATTCTCAGTTTATCAAAAGAATTTCAAGAAAATTACTATTGATATTTAATAAAACGTGTGTGAGAACATCAATCCGGGTATGGTTTTACATGTTAAACATACAAATTTTAACCGCCAATATTTACAAATTTTCCAGCGCAAGGACTATTTAAACAAATTTCTACGGGTAAGACGGGTAAGAATTTAAAGAAAACTAATTTTCTTGGGAACGTCCTTAAGAGGATCGGTAATGAAACCCAACATCGCTTTATGATTTCTAAATTCGTCGAATCTGCTTTGAATAGATTTTTGCATATTAATAATGACTGTCTTACTGTATGAAAATTATCGGTGTCAATCACAACATCATTTTCTTGGCGATACTGATAAGTTTTGAAAATGAATTATCGTTCCTCTTTGTAATTCATCAGCTAAAAAACTGAGTTTGTTTTCAAATGAAATAATTTCTTGAAGCATATAAAAAGCAATATTTCCTTTACCCCGTAATTTAAGTGATTTAGTTGTGATGTAACGTCCACCATGAAGTGAAATTTTTGCAACCACTGGTCGTCTTCTAATTCTGGATAATTAATTCCCTTGTACTCAAAGAATGCTTTAATTTATTTAAAGCAAGATGCAAAGCGTGATAACATATTTCCTCTTGAAAGCCATCGGACCCTGTTGAACAGGAGAAGGTCTGAATATTCACTCTCCATTTCACTCCAAAACTCTTTAAATTGGCGATGATTAAGTGCCTTTTCGATAATATTATTGGTGACCTTTACTACCAAATCCATAACTTCACCAATGTCTTTTGGGAATGTTTGTGCACAAAGCGCTTCCTGGTGAATTAAGCAATGGAAAGATAACACGTCATGATCGATGTTTTCTATTAAAATTGTTACAAATCATTTTTTATTGCCCACCATACTTTTAGCTCTATCTGTTGCAATTGAAACAATTTTAGTAAGTGGGATGTCATTTTTCTCCAGACATTCGGTAACTGCATTTGCAATATCTTCTCCGCGAGTTTGACCCTTGAGTGGCAATAATCCCAGGAGTTCTTCTTTGGGACCATCTGATGAAATATAGCGAGCAAAGAGGGCAACTTGCGCAGAGTCCTTTAAGTCACAAGACTCATCGACCGCTATTGATGTGACTGATGTTAATTTAGCGCCCTCAATTTGTTGTTGGCATGCATTTAATGACATTTTTTTGCCCTGTCTGTTACAGTTTTGGCAGAAAATGGTAAGCTTTTGATTTTATTCATTATCTCTGCTTTATTGTTAAAATTATGAAAAAATGTGTCTGTCCCCACCAGCAGTTTATGTACCCACCATCAATGAATGGTTTTCCGTTTTTTACGATTTCATGACTCACGATAATGCTTGCCAAGTTAGCATTATTTGCAGACTGCATCAACGATTCAGTTCATTCAGTTTGGAATTCACGATGTCTATCGGCAAGTTTTATTTGTTTTTTTTTCGAAGCCTTAAGAAGAATTTAGAATTTCTGAATAATCCCAAAAAAGGAAAATTTTTAACTGCACTGACTTGAATGCGACACACAATAACTAATATAAACGTGCGAGTCGCGCTGTGCTGTGAATTAAGAACTTGATGGCGTGGCACAGGGACGGAGGTCTCTGCCATACGAAAATACCCCACCACACAATACGTGACTTTTTTTGCCGTGACTTTGCCAGCCATTTTAAGAATGAACTCAAAGAAAGTAAATGTGTCTTCAGACTTTTATTGTTTCATTTCAGTTTTTATTTTTGAGATTTTTTTTTAATTTCAATTCAAGAGCCATAAGTAGGCACCAAAAGAGCCACATGTGGCTCGCGAGCCACGGTTTGCCGACCCCTGCGCTAGGGCATTACAACACAAGGCGGTTTTAACCTGCCGTCTTCCAACACGTCAAATACTTTCGCCAAGTCAAGTGGCTTTTTGCGAAAGTTAACGCTTGTAGCGCATTTTTTTTGCAATATTCTTTTACAATCCTAACTAGTACATGCGGATGGAATAGTTGAATAGGGTGAAAAAGTTGATGAGGGTGAAACGATTGGAAGTGTAGATGGAATAGTTGTAAGGGCGAAATAGTATATACTAGGTGGGCCATTTAAAACGAAAGAGAGGGATTTTCGGATAGTTAAGGATTAATTTTAAAAATACGCTCGGACACGTCAACTTTGTTTGTGAGGAGGACACCTTTTACAAGAAAATTTGTAGCCAAATCACTTAACCCCTTCGTGCTGGGACCACAACTCGTAAAATCTTAAATGGCACGGTGGGGTAAGTGATACTTCATTTGAAAGCTCTTTTTACTCTGAATACTAAACAGTTAACATTTTCCAAATTTATCGATTTGTTGTCGGGATTATTTAATTTCAAGTTATGAACGCGTTCGAACGCCAATTGCTCAATCTGTCCATACAAAACTGTAAAAGTGAAAAAAAAACACAATTCAGTCAGAAAAGATTTTTATTAGTTTAAAAATTGCTCAAATTGTACGCCAGCAACTTCCATACAAAAATACAAATTCCGCACGAAACGTTCTCTTACATTTTGGAGGATCTGTGGCATAATTTGACGGCATTCTTCAATAATGCGTCGACGTAACTCTTCCAGAGACTTTGGTTCTTTTGCATAAATTCTACTCTTTAGATGACTCCACAAGAAAAAATCCAATAGACTTAAATCATTTGAGCGAGCCGGCCATTCCATAGCACCTCTTCGTCCATTCCATTGTCTTGGGAAAATTCTGTCCAGAAACTCCCGAACAAGCCTGCGTATAATGCGGTGGCGCTCCATCTTGTTGAAGTCAAATGGTCTTCTATTAATTAACGGATCACCATTTTCTTTCAACGACATGAACTAAAAACACTTTCATAACTTGAAATTAAATAATCTCGAAAACAAATCGATAGATTTAGAAAATGTTAGCGTTAGAGTTAGAAAACGTTTATTATTCAGCGCTAAACGGGCTTTCAAATGAGGTATAACTTACTCCACCGTGCCATTTAAAATTTTAGGGTTTGTTGTCCCAGCGCGAAGGGGTTAAGTGATTTGGCTACAAATTTTCTTGTAAAAAGTGTCCCCCTCACAAACAAAATTGACGTGTCCGAGCGTTTTTTGAGAAACCATCTTTAACTATCCGAAAATCCCTGTCTCGTTTTTAATGGCCCACCTTGTATAATCTTGACCATTTTGTAGTTGTACAATATAAATATTCTAAAATTTTAAATATGAACTTCTTCATTAAAAAAAATCCTGTGTCAAGGCTATCGACCGTTAAGATACCAAAACATTAATTTCAATATTAAAATCAACGATCTATGAAGAATTGAATTTGTCATATATCTCTTACATTTTTAGAGCAGTAACTCTTTCAATTTATTTCCATCAGTTCCTCTTTGACTTTGTGGGTCTGCTGCCACCAATTGATTAAATATTTTTCAATCGTCTCATCCTTTCTCTACAAATGTGTACAATTTGTACAATTGTTCCACTGTATTGGAACTTATTAAGACGATTTTTTAATAATAATCAGGTTTTCTCACCAAAGCCGATCACATAAATCAAAATATTCATAAATTGTAAAAAATGTATTAACGCTTGAAGAATTTAAATAAAATTTTTACTGAACATGGGTGTCCCTAGGACTACATTGAACGCTCCACCTTCACCGGGGACGCCATGGGGAATATTTTTTCCTTCAAAGATTTTCTGCAAATATCTCGTCAATGCTTTAAAAAATTGAGACATATACAAAATATTCATTAAGTATTCATTGGGAATTTTGCAAAATCGTTCTGATTAGTCACCAAAGTGTAAAAGGTTAAAAGCCAAAAGATTTTTTTCAATTGGTACACCTCTTCTTTGATTTTGGTTCACGCTTCACGTTTCCGCAAATCGAACTTCAACAATTTACACATATTTGGTCAAAAAAACCCATCCACTCTTGCAATACATGTTAATATTTAGATGCATTACCTCACATTACTTTGCATTCCTTAGCAGTATGTAAGTATTACACCGCATTACACCAAGTACTCTTGGATTCCTTTAATTACTCTTGCATTCTCTGAATTACGTTCACATTACGGCCATATCGTACATTACGCCCCCCTCGGTGTCAACTGACTGACGGTTGGGCTGACATTTGTGTTTACGTCCTGCCAGTAGCGCCGGCGTGTTTTATTGGTGAATTCTCGGCACAGAAAATGGTGTTTTTCGTTGCATCGTAAATGTCGTGGCAAGAAAATTCCGATTTGACGAAAATTTAAGGAATTTTGGAAAATCTCCCCCCACCGAACCGCATCCGGCGAGGAAGCGAAATTTACAACCCTTGCAGAAAAGAGGAATTTGCGAATTGTTGGTAAAACTTGCTAAAGTTGAAAAACGGGTGAATATAACTCGCGAGTATTGGTCGACGATTCGCAGGGCTCCGAGGGGCGCAACGCAGAAACGAAATGTCTAAACTTACTTTCGGAATATCGGCAATTACCAGCTGAAGGACATCGTGCAAAAATTTCTGTCAAATTCACAATTGGTAGTGAGGGAGGAACCAATAACGTGGAGGAAACCGAGGAAGAAACTTTTAAATCGAAATTTCCCTCGAAAAATGAAGAAAATGAAATATTTTCAAGAACAAGTGCTTTATTACAAAATTTTAAATCAGTTCTTTTTCAGTCAATCAGATTTCAAGAAACAATTGTAGAGGTAAGGCACGACCACGATAAAGTGGCTACGGCCTCAGGACTTTTAAATAGTTTCACATTTGATGATTTTAATTTTTTTGAATGATGTTCTGCAAACTATCGGTATTACATCAAAAATATTGCAGCAAAAAAGACTGATTTATTTCAAGTCGTTTCGTGCATGAAAAAATCTAAAGATAAACTTGCACCAGTAAGAACTGACGCTTATTTCAACGAAATTTTGAAACTCTCCAAGTCGAAGTGACTTCGATGTGATATGAACGAAGAACACATGCATCTAAAAAGAAAAAGAATTCGAAGAGTTAAAAAATTTCACGATGAAGGCACCAGAGACGATCCTGTTATCGATTTTAAAACTAATGTAATAGATGCAATGGTAAACGAAATGTCTGACAGAATTAAGGCCCTGAAAGATGTTACAGAATTATATCAGGTTTTCTAAAACCAATCTTCATAAAAAAATCAGATTTGGAAAATAGTTCTACATTATTAAGTGATACATTTAAATTTATTTCCCCTATTTTGACAGATGAAATGATACAATTTCAGGACATATATTTTCCACGTGATAACCCTTGTTGTGATAGGGGTGTACTGGGTTATCTAGAATATTTAGTTGAACAGAAAATGTATGATATTTTCCCAATCTTGAATTAGTTTTTCGATTGTTCGTAACGCTACTCATAGGTATAGCAAGTGTTGAGAGATCTTTTAGTGTATTGCGTAGACTAAAAACATACCTAAGGAGCACAATGACTCAAGTTAGAACTTCTGATTTGGCATTACTTTCAATAGATACTCTCAATAATCCAAATTTAGAGGAAAGTTAGGCGAGGCGTTCGCCCATCTTTTTAAACCTTTGTTGATTTGATGTCTATGCTGTATTGCTTACTTTTGTTTACTTAAAAGTTTTGTTTACTTTTGTTACTTTACAATGCGTGGCCATACAACGCTTTATAACGCCATCTGATTTTGGAGTTTACAGAACTAGCAGCGTGACGCCACAATGTGTGCCAAAAAATTGTTCAACAGAACTCTTGGTGATGGTTCTTCTATGTACGTTTCTCTTCTCTCAGAGCTGATATATATATATATATATATATATATATATATATATATATATATATAATATCAGTTCATGCGTTTGATGACCATCAGCTCATTTCTTACTTGACAAAATTAATCTGCAACCAATTTAACACAGATGTTTATGTCTAGTTTCGTGTATACAAACCCACCAATCACGTATTTTCCAACAAAATGTCAAAGAGATAACATTAATCACGTATTTACAAACAAATTATTAAATAAATGAAAAAAAATTAAGCAATCCCCGACACCAAAAAACACTAAAAATTAAAAAAATTGTCTGTCTTGCCCTTTTAACTTCATTAGAAGTACATTAATATTTTGATGATGTGCGCCGTCGCGTCGGGGGACTGCTAAGTAAATCAAGTAATAATACCTTGTAAGATAGATTGATACATCTAGGGTAGGTATAACTTATTATACTTCTTCACATAGTAGTCGGTGACGCCGATGCGGTGACGCATGAAGTTAAAAGGGCGAGAGAGAAATTTAATTTTTTACCCTTTTTTTTTTTGTTGGGGGTTGCTTAAAATTTTTAATTTTATTTTACATCAGCCTAGTTTCTGTTAAGATATAAAAAAACGTATTAAAAAGTTTTGAACCATTATAGCCCATACTACTTCCAAAATTTACAACAGTTTATTTTATTTTTTAGTTCTGAATTTGCAGAACATCTGTAAATGCAAGTAAAATTTATCTGGATAAAAAGAGATGCATAATTTCTTTTTTCAATAAGAATAAAATTTCAATATTTATAAACACTATTATATATATATATATATATATATATATATATATATATATATGTGTGTGTGTGTGTGTGTTGGAATGTGTCGGATGGAAACATGTGTTGGTTTGTTTTCTCGGGGACTCCGAGTAGTAAAACTTTTTTCCGTTGTAGTTGAGGGTTGGTTCTGAAACGAACCGGATTCTCGACGTTTCGGCGAACTAACATTCGCCATTTTCAAGAGATATATGCGTCCGTGCGGGTTAGTCATAGAACTTATACTTATGGAACAGGAATACAAATCGTAGAATTGTGTCCAAGAAGTGAGATGCCAAGTCTCATTCTATTATGTTTTGCTCGAAATACTCATGCGATAGTACAAGTACACATACTCAAGTACACATATTTTTCGATGTTGTTTACATTTGCTATCTTGTTAGATACATGGTTATTAATGCAGTTCATTACGAGTTTAATTTTTAAGAAACCTAATGTAAAAAATATTATTGTAAATAAAGTGTTTCGAATTGTATATAACAAAGTATTTATAATTGAGACTATGTAAGATCATATTTTAGAACAAGATACTTTCGATAACCACAAGGTCTTGTTAATTGAAAAAATGATTGGCGTCTTTGTAAAATTGAGATTGTTTCATGAATGGAGATGCGCCACCCTTGCAGAAAAAAAAAATATGTTAGGCATAAGTATAGTAAATTGATCCATTTTAATAGTATATTACGTAACGAGAGTTTTAAGAAGCATAATGCGTACGAGCGGAACAGTTAAGCGAGTAGGTACTACAATTCCGCGAGTACGTAATTGCCTTACAACTCGAGCTATGTGCTATAGTTTATCTACGACCACACTAATTTGTTTCTGTTTAATAAGAAAAATATGTTTGATGTAACAAATTGATTTCTTATTAGGTATATTATTATCTACGACCACTATTGTACAGTTCGTGGATTATGTAAATACATCATACAACACACGTATGTAACAGTCCGCGATTAATGTTATTAAATGATTCAATAACACACTAGTGCGTTTGGTTTACGATTCGTTGATTGGTTGAGAGCTGCTACTATCGTTTAATATAAGTTTAATTAAACAATTATTAACAATTATTAACGTCAAACTAATCTAACATAAACACTATATATTTTTTTCAATTAAAACAATTTCAATTAAAATAATGTCTAGTGAAAAAGAAAATAGCACTCCGCCCGAAATTGTTGAAAAAGCGAAACAATTATCGATTAAATCTCGGAATCGATACGAGGATGCATATAGAAAATTTATGACCTGGAGAATGAAGCATAAAGTTAAAACATTTTCAGAAAATGTTGTATTATCATACTTTGATGAATTAACTCAAACAATGAAACCATCTTCACTTTGGGCAATTTATGCAATGGTTCGGACAACAATTAATATAAAGCACGACATCGACATTTCAAAACATTCAAAATTAATAGCTTTACTATAGAGAAAATCTGGCGGATTTAAAAGCAAGAAATCAACAATTTTCACCAATCAAGAAATGAACAGTTTCCTCAATGATTAGAAGAATACGACTTCAAGTACTCGTAATTCAACTAATATCTCAAATGATGTAGATAATAATGTCGATAATTGTTAAGATTAAATTCTGAACAGTTAACTTTTATATAGATAACAAATCCGTCCAACTTTATTTCATTTGACATTGCGTACATTGTGTTGTCTATATCGATGAATCACTATATCAGTTACATCAAACATATTTTTCTTATTAAATAGAAACAAATTAGTGTGGTCTTAGATAAACTATAGTACATAATTCGAGTTGTAAGGCAATTACGTACTCGCGGAATTACGTAACTGTTCCGCTCGTACGTAATGTGCTTCTTACAACTCTCATTGTGTAATATACTATTTTATTACTCATGCACAGAAAGTACTATTTTACAGGCCATTTTTTAGGTCAGAAAATGACTGTTTGCAAATCTAGAGCGGAAAATTTACTTTCCGCCCTAGATTTAGGGCGGAAAGTTTACTTTCCGCACTAGATTTGTGAACATGTGTGACATGCAGCGTTGCCAATCATACGATAATTATCATACATATACAATAATTTCGTTAGTTTAACACTGTTGTCATTACATTACCCGGATACTTTTTGTCAACACATATAGAAACGACAACCGTGTGAAACAAAATGACATCTCAATCTCAAAGTATGTTTTTCAAATGACGCATCAAAAATAACAATAATAGAAATTTATGGTTATGATGTATAATTTATTGTCATTATGAGTTGTCAAATAGAGAGTTCAGATTCAGAAAATGATTCTACACCGTCTGAATTCAAACAAATTGCGACTGAAATGATTGAAAAATTAACACCAACGAAATCCAGAAGTAGATATGAAGCTGCGTATGAAAAATTCATGAAATGGCGATCAATAAAAAAAATTAAAAGTTTTTCTGAATCGATAGTTTTATCATACTTCAATGAACTGGCAAAAACCCATAAGCCGTCACTTGACTGGGGAATAAGTTCCCCACAAACTTTTGTGGGGAACTTATTCGATGCTGCGAAGCTTGATTCACATCAAGCACAGAATTAATATTTGTAATTATTCGAGTTTAATTGCTTTTTTAAAACAAAAAAATAAAGGTTATACATGCAAGAAAGCTCAAACACTAAGTGCTGAACAAATTAATCAATTTCTTCGAGAAGCTCAATTTATCGAAAAATCGAAAATTATCGAAACGGAAAATGTACTAAACAAGTCATTGGCATCAATACTTTTGGCAGTATGTCTAAAACAGTAGCAGCTTATTTAAATTTGAAAGATCCTAAGTCTTATACTGGACATACGTTCAGAAGAACATCAGCTACTCTGTTAGCTGATTCTGGTGCCGATCTGCTGACCCTTAAGAGACATGGAGGATGGAAATTTAATACAGTCGCTGAAGGCTACGTGGAAGACTCGGTCCACAACAAAAAGCGAATCGGCCAGCAAATTGCAGATACTATATCAAACAGACCGTCTACTTCAAAAGAAAATATACAAATAAATCCAGTGCCAATTGAAATTCAGAACAAAGAAAATATAAATTTTGAAACGAACACAATTTCAACATCAACCTCAAAACACATAAGTTTTAATTTTTCAAATTGTTCAAATATTTCAATATATAATAATGAAAAAAAAAATGATTAATAACTTTTTCAACTATTGTTGAAAAAAATAATGTTTCTGTTTTTCTTTTCTTTTCATTTAAGTAGGTACATAATTTTAATATTTTTTATATTGTCATTCTCAAATTCATAATAAAAAATAGTAAAACTCGTTAATTTAGCACTGTAATCATTACATTACACAAACACTTTGTCAACACATGTAGAAACGACGGACGTGAAACACAATGACATCTCAAAATCAATATTAAAAAAAGTGAGGTTAAGTTAAAAGTGAACTGGCCGAAGGTTATAAGCTGTCAGATAGAATGACATTATAAACAATAATGTCGCGTTTAGAATCACCTGATTCTTTTTAAAATTTAAGTCTTTGTCTGGCATTCGTAATAAAAAATAATATGCGCAACTCGTGCTGCATTGTCAATTGCCCCCTCGAGCGAATGAGCGCACTCACTTCGTTCGTGCGCTCATCTTCGCTCTCGTGTGCAATCGACAACTTTCCGCACTTGTTGCGAAATATACTATAACATTATAATAAACAGTTGTATTTTCATATATAACTGCTACTCGACATTATTTAACTTGATAGAAATGAAAAGAAATACATTCTTAATGATTACATACCTTATTATTTAGAACTTATTTGGGTTAGCTGGAATAAGAGTGCTATATATATATATATATATATATATATACTACTACTACTTATGTATATTTATTACCTCTACAGGTTTATAAATGGATTCCAAAATTTTATACATAAAACAGTACATATATATAAATAAAAAAGAAACAAAAAGAAACGTATGCTAATAAAACTAAATAAATCACTAAAAACCTAAACTTGCTATTCCAATTCAGCTCTTGAGATCCTTTTCTGTAGTTCCCCCATGGATCTGTTCTGGGACCGATATTGTTTCTTATAGTGATGAATTCCGTTGTTGGGTGGATTGTCGGCTTCCCTCTCCACATATTGCTCTTCTTCTCTCCTCAACTTTCTTCATCCAATCTATCCCTCTTCCATCCTCGTTTAAAACCTCTTCTCTACCCTCGTCCCTTTCTCTCATTTCTGAACATTCGTTCAGACAGTGTTCTATTGTCTCCTTGTTTTCTCCACACATCCTGCATACTCTATTCCTATCCTCCATCCAAAATTTATTATCTCTCTCTTCATTTCCACATCTGAATCTTGCTATTGTCACTCTCTCTTTTC
Organism: Phosphuga atrata; assembly: GCA_944588485.1. Classification (NCBI taxonomy): domain Eukaryota; kingdom Metazoa; phylum Arthropoda; class Insecta; order Coleoptera; family Silphidae; genus Phosphuga; species Phosphuga atrata. The sequence continues at coordinate 32,681,058 of OX155895.1, forward strand.
TACTTTCTCTTCCTAGGTACTTTGGCAGTTCTTCCGTTATTATTTTTTCATATTTCCCATTGTACCTAGACTCCCTAATTCTTGCTCTCCTTTCTTGCCTTTGCACATCTCTATCTCTCTGGACCAATTCCTCTGTCATTACTCTACCTCTCTCTCGCATTCTTTCTATCTCCACTCCTGCATACCCGTTTCTTTCTAGATATGCTTCCCTCTCTTTCCACACCCCCTTTCCTATTACTTTTCTTTTTTTCTTTGAGGCACTCTTGCAGAATTCTGCACTCTCCTCTCTCTATCACCCTCTCCTCAAAACTTATTGCTCTCTTTCCTGCTTCTATTCTTATTCCATCTCTCTTCGTTTCCTCCATCACTATATACCCCGGGGTCTCTCTACCTAGTCCTAGCACCCATTTCAAATATTTTTCTTGCACCCTTTCCAGTCCTTCTTGCTCTCTCCACCCCCATATTTCCGCTCCATACATCATCACACTTTTCACCAGGCTATCAAACATCATCACCCTCCTTCTATAGTCGTGTCCAAGTTTTCTCTCTCCTATTCCCCATACCACTCCTAGTATTTTATTGGCTTTCTTTACTAAGTCTCTCACGTGTGCTGTTTCAGTATTTCTCTCATTAAACACGTACCCTAGGTATTTAAATTCTTTTACTTCTTCAATTTTCTCCTTCTCCCATCTCCACTCAATTACTCTTCTCCTGCCACCCCCTTTTCTAAACACCATCATCTTGGACTTCTCCACATTCACTGTCAGCTTTTTCCTCCTCATATATTTCTCCATGTTTCTTATCATTTCTTTCATCCCTTTCTCGTCTCTCGCTAGCACCACCAAATCATCCGCGTAGGCTAGGGACCACACTTTTTCTTTGCCCACCACGACCCCACCCGTCTGCGCCTTGCTGAACATCTCCTCTATGTCTCCAATAAATGCTGCAAACAGGCTGGGGCTTAGTGGGCAGCCTTGTCTCACTTATGCGTATTAAAACCTTCGCTCACCCTTTCCCCAACTCTCACTCTACTTATTGTTTCTTCATAAATCTCTTCTAATTTTGCTATCAGATGTTCCTTTATCCTCTTCTTTCTCAGGCATTCCCACAGTGCCTCTCTTGCTACATTATCAAAGGCCGCCTTCAGGTCCACAAATAATGCATACATCCTGCCGCCCTTCTTTTTTATCTCATTCCCTACTATGTGATTCAAGATGTATACATTATCCATGGTCCCTCTCCCTTTCCTAAATCCCGCCTGTCCGTCTGGTATCACACCTCGCTCCTTCAATTCTTTCGTCAATCTCTCTTCTACAATCATTGCATATATCTTATATGCTGTATTGAGCATGGTGATCCCCCTGTAATTGCTTGCTGTTTCCCTTTCTCCTTTCTTATATATGGGGCATATTATCCCCTCTTTCCACTCCTGTGGGAAGCCCTCTCCCTTCCACACTCCATTCATTATCTCCAACAGCCTGTCAGCTTCCCTTTCAGTTCCATATATCCACGATTCATTCTGTATACCGTCCCTCCCCGGTGCCTTTTTCTTTTTCAGTTTACTCAGTTGTTGTTCTAATTCTTCTCTTGTTATCTCTTCTATTTCTCCCACCCTGTGATGACTCTTTTTCTTTTCCTGTCTGATTTCGTCACCACCCAGCAGCTGACTGAAGTACTTTCTCCATTCCTCCATAGTAATTCTATTACTCACTCTTTCTACTTTTTTCTTTCTTTCCCTATTTATGTATTTCCATACCTCTTCTTCCGTCTTTATGCCTTTCATCTTTAGTTCTTCTTCCATCCATTTCTTTTGCTTCTTCTCCTTGCATACTAATTTGTACCTCTTGCGTGCTCTCTTGTAATCCTCATTACTTGCTTTTCCTCTTTTCCAATTTCTTAATTTCTTTCTTACTGATTGCTTCCCTTCCCTGCATTCTTTATCCCACCACTCGTTTTTCCAAGCCCCCACCTTCACTCTTGTCTCTATCACTTTTTTTTCTGTTGCATTTTTTACGTGATCACCCAGTTCTTTCACTTTTTCGTTTATCCCTTCCTCTTCGTATCTAGCCTCCCTAAGTCTTGTTCTATAATTTTCTATTGCTTCTTCCGTCCAGATATTCTTCACAATTTTTCTTCTAACATCCTTCTCACTTCTTCTATTTTTCTCTCTTCCTTTTGTCTTCACTTCCAATGGCATATGATCCGACTCGACTCTTTCTCCCACCTTGAATTGTTCTATTTCATCCCATGCTTCTTCATTCACCATAACATAGTCAATAACTGTCTCCCCTCTTGGTCCGATATATGTGTACTCTCCTTTCTCATCTCCTATACTGTTTCCATTAAGTATGTCCCACCCTCTTTCTTCTACTAGACTTATCAGTAGTCTCCCTTCGGCGTTTTCTGTTGTGTCTTTTGTTGGTCTTCTTTCTATTGTTGTTTGTTCTTCTTCTAGCCGTATTCCTTTTTCTCCAATTCTTGCGTTAAAGTCCCCCCCAATCACCAGAGTTCCCTCGTCTTGCTGTTTTACTCGCTCTTCTATCATTCTCTTCGTTTCTTTCATACTTCTGCTGTATATTGTTATAATTCTCCATTTTTTCTGTCTAATTTTCACCGTTCTTTCCATAATGCCTCTTTCTTCTTTTGCTTCGGTTCTGTTTTCTTCTTCCAAACCCTTTTTCACTCCCATTATTATCCCCCCTTTAGCTCTCCCTTTCCTGCTTACCCTCTCTGCAAATTGACACTTCCACTTAAACTCTTTCGGCATTATTTTTTCCAATTTTTCCCACCCCTTCTCTTCCACCCACGTTTCTACCAGTCCCACTACATCAAATTTTCCCAAATATTCCCAAAACTCATTGTCTTTGTTTTTTATCCCCGCTGTGTTCCAGTATACTATTCTTAACTGCTCCGTTTCTTCCTTATTCCTCTCCATGTTCGTTTTCCGTTTTCTGTCCTGTCGTCTTTTCCTTGTGCTCTTATTCAAAAATTTGTCGTGTTTAACGCCCCCTTTTCATCGTCCCACTTAAAGCCTTTTCCGTCTATCCATATCTTTTTATAACCGACTTTCGCCCACCGTCCTTTTTGTCGCTCTTCTTTGGCTATCGCTCTTAATTCCTTCTGTATTTCTCTTTCCTTCTTTGTCAGATCGTCTTCTATGTATACTCTCTTTTCCCTTTTTTCTCTTAGTTTCCTCTTATTTTCCATAACTTTCCGCTTTTCACCCCAGGTCCCAAGTTCCGCCACTAACATTTTCCCTCCACTTACTTTATACATCTCTTTCACCGTCACTTCTACCTCTAATTCTGCCTTTATCCATTCTTCCAGATTCTTCTCGTTCTCACATTCCCCTTCGTCCAGTCCCGTCACAACAATCTTCTTTTTTCTCATTATTTTTTCCTTCTCTTCCATTTTCTCCTCCAGTATTTTAATTTTTTCATTTAGTTCTGTCTTTTCTCTTTCCCATTTTTCTTCCTTTTCACGCATCATATTTTTCAAGTATTCCATTTCCCGGCTCATCTTCCGATTCTCTTCCTTTATCTCCCCTATATCTTCCATAATTTTTTTCAGCATCTTCATTTCCTCACCCATTTCCTTTTTAGCCGGTGATCTTTCCAGTTTTTTACTTTTTTGAAAGGGGTTCAACCTTTCTTCTGACTCTCTGCCCTTTTCTCTTTTCCTTTTATAATCCTCGTCTCGGTCGCTTTCACTCTCACTTTTTTTCATTTTTTCTTTTTCTTTCTTTTTTTTCTTCCTTATCGCGCACCGTTTTTACGCGTCCCAAATAAAAAATAAAAAAAACTCAATCCGTAAAACTCGCTTCACAAAACACGTCCGCTCCGCTCAACCGCTCGAATTGGAATCCTATATATATATATATATATATTTGTTGCATATATATATATCCTATATATATATATATATATATATATGCAACCCAATGCACGCAATGTCAATTTCCGTTAGTTTGAATTGTGTCACGGTGGGCGCTGAACGTATGAGCACGTAGTAATAGATCTCAACGAATTGTAAACTAAACGCACGTGTGTGTTATCAATCATAACTTATCATTAATCGCGGACTGTTACATACGTGTGTGTATGATGTATTTACATAGTCCACGAACTGTACAATAATGGGCATTTACAATAGTGGTCGTAGATAAAAATCAATAATGTACAGTAGTTATTTTTATTTTGTAAAAGTTGTAATGTAATAATAAATAAAATAATAATCTGGAGGCACGGCAGTGCACCCGCCAAGTCGAGCACAACCGTGTACTAGACAAACGGCACTTTTGACCCCTGTGTAACTTCGTTGTGTATAAACCAGGAAGTTTGAATTTTTAGATATCAAGAGACATACTATAACTGGCTATATTGCCAATATACCTAATAATTATACCTTATAGTGTACGAATTATCGCCAGTCAAATTTCTTAATTTTGTAAGTGACACATTCAACTGCGATCAAAATTCTAAGGTACTTACTTCTAGCAATCTTACAAACTCCAAATTTTGAATTTTAGCCTATAACGGAAGGAAAAAATAAAAAAATCCCGAAATTTTATTATCGATTAAATGAAAAATAATGATTATTTAAAAATTTCTTAATTTTGTCACCGATCATCAAAATTCTAATGTACTTCTATCAATCTTACAAAATTCAAATTTTGAATTTTAGTTAGCCTTTAGCCTATAACGGAAGGAAAAAATCAAAAATCCCGATCTTTCATTATCCATTAAATGACAATGTTTATTAAAAATGTATTAATTTTGTCACCGATATTCAAAATTCTAAGGTAATTCTAGCAATCTTACAAACTCCGAATTTTTAATTTTAGTTAGCCTTTAGTCTATAAAGGAAGTAAAAAATTAAAAATCCCGATTTTTTTATCCATTAAATGAAAAATAATGATAATTTAAAAATTTCTTAATTTTGTTAGCGATCATCAAAATTCTAAGGTACTTCTAGCAATCTTACAAACCCTAAATATTGAATTTTAGTTAGCCTTTAGCATAAAGAGGATGGAAAAAATTAAAAAACCCGAAATTTCATTATCTGGAGGCACGCCAGTGCACCCTCCAAGTCGGGCACAGCCTTTTCTCGAAGCGACTTAGGGCACTTTTGACCCCCCTATAACTTGGTTGTGTATAAAGCAGGAAGTTTGAATTTTTAGATATCAATAGACATACTATAACTGGCTATATTGCCAATATACCTAATAATTATACCTTATAGTTTACGAATAATCGTCAGTCAAATTTCTTTATTTTGTAAGTGGCACACTCACCGATCATCAAAATTCTTACAAATTCCAAATTTTGAATTTTAGTTAGCCTTTAACCTATAAAGGAAGGAAAAAATCCAAAAATTCTAAGGTACTTCTAACAATCTTACAAACTACAAATTTTGAATTTTAGATAGCCTTTAGCGTATAAAGCAAGGACAAAATGAAAAATCCCGCAAATACTTCTAGCAATCTTACAAACTTCAAATTTTTATTTATAAATATATTACAATATATATATATATATATATATATATATATATATATATATATATATATTATATTTTTACTATTATATATACTATTTTTTTTTTAGCCAATATCAGATGAAAATATGGAAGATGAACCACCAGCACCAGGGACAGAAGAACCTCCTGCTGCCAAGAAGGTGAAACACGGTAAGTCTTGACTCTGTGGTGGATTGTGAAATGTCTTTTAATTGAAAATACAAGTTATTAAAAGAATTGTATAGAAAAATAGTGGTGAACTAATGTGAGTTGTTTCGGTCTGCTTGAGATGTTGCAGAGTTTGAACTCGGCTGGTTCGGTTACTCAGTTCCGGATGTGATCGCACACACATGGTAGGAATTTATAAAAGAATAAAATAGAAACTCGAAGTAAAATATGATAAAACATAATATAAATATTTGTATGGAAAATTTATTTATATATGTATCTTCAGATATTGTCCTTTTTTTAATTATATTTTATTTAGTTCTTGGGTAAAAGGATTTAATAAATAAAATTCTGATATATTGCCAACGTTTCGGTCTTTTTTAATTTCTGACCTTCTTCAGGGCTACAAATTAAACAAAAACAATTACAATATTATTAATTAATATATAAATATCATACCTTATATCTAAATATTATATATTAATTAACTTTAACATAATAAACATGAATATAAATTATTAAGATTAAAATTTAAATATGAATATTGTATATAAAATGACAAATATTAAAAACTAATAAATTTTGTTGTTTTTTTGTTTTAAATTTAATAGATATGACAATGCTATTTTTGCGTTTGAATTTTGAATTTCGTGGTTGTTATGTTAGTTTTATAATGGTGTTAATTTAATAGATTATTATAAAATATACTAAGGCCATATTTTTAGGTTTATTCTTTGTTTTGCGCATTTTCGATGGAGGACTGAATTCATCATTAGATAAATTAACACCACCTTCTACATCTACAAAATAATTTATTTATATAGTTTTTGTTTTATGAATTGTATGGCTAAAACTAAATATTTTAATTTAACAACAGTTTTTAACTATTTTCTGTTATTTTGTATTGATTATTATATCTTTATATTTGTTTTGCTGTACAGTTTATAATAATTCTTTAAGAATCCACAAATAAAGAGAAAACAACAGCTTTTTTAAGAGAGTTAAGGCCATTTTTTTATGCGTGACATTAGTCTTTATGAAGGCATCTCTATTTTTTGTGTTTACAGATTTATAAATGAGTGTCTCGGTCTCAAAATCTTTCACTCAATCTCTGTTTATAAGCCAGCACAACGATTTTGATCTTCGTACTGTGATGAACTTTTATTATTTTTTTAATGCCAAACGTGGCTTTTAATTATTAAACTTTAGTTTTGTTTTATGATTTCAGGTATCCAATTCTCTCACATCCTCTCTATTGAAATGGTTTATATTTATGTAAATTTGTGTTTCGCAAAAACCAAATGTAAAAACAAAAGAGAGCAAATTCTTCTTTCTCTCATATTTTTCTGTAACTTTTCTCTCCCAAATATTACGATTTTTTCTCCAAAACTAAATTATATTTTTCTTTACCATAATTGACGACAAAAAACTGACTATTCGATGGATTTAAAGGATCACGTAATTAAACATATCAATGAAATGAAAAAAGCTCCTATTACTAATTTAGTTTTAATATAGTAAAGGTGAAATTAGGTGATGCTTATTTTGATAAAAAGCTAGATAAGAAACGGGTATTTCTTTATTTGATTTTTGTCCGTGATTGATAACCTATGACCCATTTCTCACAAAGTATAATTTCTCTGTAGTTTAATTAGAGTTGCGATCATTGTCCCAATGCCGACCAGTATTAAATATATTTTGTTAAATCACAAAACGAAACCTGCCATAAAATTTGCAAACTTTAAAATAAAATATAAATAAAATTTTGCATATTTTATGTAATCTTTACAGACTTATTTTTTATTACGCTATAGACAGACAGTAAATTTGTAATATAGTTTTGGTGATTAAATGCGTAGTCTAGGATGTATTTGAATAATCAATTAACCATATCTATTGCTTTGTTGTAGATGTTCAAAACGGGGTCTCTTATGTTTACGATATCATACAAAGTGGAGAAGTTTTACCAGGTACTTAATTTATATATAATAATTAATTTAATTCTTACTAAACTAATATCTGAAATAAATGTAATAATTGAATATCTTTAGGTCCGGGTGCAAGAAGTAATACTATAGCTGGAATTTTGGGTGGAGTTTTGCCAAAACTTTCAAATGATCAAAATGAATCTGTGAATAAGGCTAAAAAATATGCAATGGAACAAAGCATCAAAATGGTCCTAATGAAGCAGACTTTGGCTCATCAACAACAGGTAAAAACTTTGCAACTTTTGCTTTATAGCAAAGAAAAACTATTATATACCTGTTAACAAACATACAGCATGGAAACTCAGAGTATTGTATTGAGTAACTTATTTGTTTAACATTTTATAGTATGATTACTTCTGTGTTGTTTGTGTCAAAGTGAAATATTGTGTAAAATTGACCGAAATGAAGATATTAATATTATAGGGTCCTTTACAGTCCAAAATGCAGTATAATCTTGTTAATTCAGCAGTTGGTTAATCCGGCACGTTCAGTAATCCGACGCTCTGAGGAAACATGTGTCTTTTCTTTACGCTGTTCCGCGTCGGATATAAACCTCGCGCACAGCTAAAATAATCTCAAAAGGGACTTTGGGACCCTTAAACTTTGAAAACTTGATTCGCGATTCTGACCAAGCGATCTTTACTCTACAATTGTCTTCGGAATTTTAACAAGAGCTTTCCAACAAATGTGAAGTGGGATGTTACCCTGATAAACGATGACGTAGCTTGGCTTCAAGGCACAAGCAAAAAAAAAATTCATTTCTTTTCTGACGAAGAAATCCTCAGCCTAATTTGTTCCACGGATGATGATGAAGCTAACGATGACTTGAATTCCGCGAACTGTAGCAAACGGTGACGCGTTTAACGTACTCGAAATGTTTATTCGAAATGGACAGTAGAAAACGCCACCACAAGTGATTGAGCGGAGTGAGTGAACGGAAAAGGTTGCCAGAGTGTGTTTTTGATAAAATGTTTAAGGCAAAGAAACAAGAATCCAAAATGTTTTGTATAATATTTTTTCAGTTATTTTTATTTAATACTATCTCTTCTTGGTTTGTACATATTTTTTTGTATGTACACGTTTACCTATATAGATACATATTTTATTCTTTCTGAAATACAATTGTACATAAAATATGTAAAATTGTTATTTTTCGCCGTAATCCGGATTTTGTTTTAATAATCCGGCGGTTGTCTGGTCCCATATGTGTGGGATTATCAAGATTATACTGTAATATGATAATTGCAACATAGTATGGTGAACGGCCCTCACAGGAAATGCCAGGCCCAGAGCAGCCCTTACTTTCGAGGCCCCACCTACAAATATAGTGCATGATGATAATTTTTGATGGAAAATGGTGGAGTGGGTTACATTTAGTTGCTTGAGACCACCTTTCAATTGTCAATGGTCAAATCACTATGTAATTTAGTGAACCACTGCCTATGATGTTTTATATATTTTACCAAATTACTTACTTTTATTAATTAACACACTCTGCACAAACAACAACGGATTTATATAAATTGTATAATAATTTCGTTTAAAACTTTTCAATTTTTTTAAACAACTAATTATGATTTTCTTCACTAAGATTATTTATCACAAAGATAATAATAATTTTTTATGCTCAATTTGAATTTCCTATGTTACGTAAGGTAATATAATTTTTGTTTCTAAATTTAATCTGTAAATAACTATATGTTTTATATATTTATATGTATAAATTGTATATATGTTTTCAGCGTTTGAGAGAAAGATTAAAAAAAAAACGTGGATATCAAATGATTGTATTGAGTGTTTATTTTAAAAAATCGTACAGCTTCAATTTCAGCAAAAGAAAATCGGCACATTTTAAAATGTTATTTATCATGTATTGTTTTAAATCGACCGGAAAATTATTAAGAAAACTTACGGTTGATAATGATTATGTTCAAAAGTCCAAACTTATAAATAAATCCAATACTTGTTCAGGATATTTAGAAACCTTCAGTTTAAATTGTGCTGATATAAATATGTATTAGTTCTTTTCAGTTAATCCTGAAGTAACTCATTTTTTAACTTGCAAGACTATGAATAATTTTATCAATTTTATATTCTGTGAAACATGGAAACATACTTAACTTAGTAAACTATTCTCAAATATCCGCAATATTGTAAAAGCAAAAGTATATAAAATCGTTTTGGAATTGTGATTTGGATGGTGCTTAACATACATAAAATTATTTATAAAAAATTATATTTAATGTCGTTTGAATGGGTTCGCAGAAAAATAAGACGTTCCAACGGCATCAGGTGCTGGTCTTGATGTGCAGGTTAGTTTTTTACGATGATGATTGGTTGATGGATTGTGATCTTGTTGTTTATTGGTGGTGGGTGGTGTTGGCCCGCTCTCAGGGGGCGAGAGCTCGCCCCCCACATCTCTAATTAAAGCAAACGAAATAAATTCTAAAAATCGGCGACGGCGGAGTCCAGCAATGCTGTTCTATTCAACTATTTAATACATAATAAGGAAATCTATGTTAAAACAGTTGAAAGTTGTTTAGAACAGGATTTAGCAGTCGTAGTTGTCATTTGTCTCCTCTGTTGTTGTTGCAGCAAATGGCTAGTCAGAGGACGCAGGTCCAGCGGCAGCAGGCTCTCGCCCTTATGTGCAGGTTAGCACCAACCATTACTTACATTTATCAAATTCATTCAGAAAAAAAAAACAAAAAATATACTAATTTGAATTAGTTTTTGATACTAAATTTTCTTTTAGAGATGTAATGTTCCTCTTTTTGACTAATCCCATTTAATTAGAAATTTAACTGATACAACTTAAAAACAATAATTATTTGGTGTATTATATGTATTAAGTATCTTAATTTTATTTTAATGATGATTTTTAATTTGATAAAAACTGGAAGTTGTCGAGTTCTTCTCCGACTAATGACCATTTTTTGTAGCTGATAAGATCTGATTTATCATAATTCGAATAAATAGTACGCACTAGCAGGTTTCATAGAATTTTACTTTTTGGTGAAATATCCATCTCCATGATCTGATCGAGTCATTATTTTTCATTAATTTTTCTCAGATCGAGAAATTATTACAAGATTTAAAAAAAAATCATAAGTTAGACGTTACGTTTTATCCATAAGTTTAATCCTTAAGTTAAACGTTAGACGTTAGAATTACTATAACTTTAAATTATATTTGTAAAATATAAAATATATATTTTGATTTGTTTTCTCGGGGATTCCGCGTTGATGATTCCCACGTTGAAGGTTGGTTCTGAAGAGAACTACATTCTCGTCGGTTCGGCGAACTAACATTCGCCATTTTCACCAGATATGCGATTTAAGCGTTAGACGCATACCTAGCGCTCGTTCGAGGGACTCGACTACTTATAGCTAGCTGTCTGGCTTCGGGTCATGCGCGTTGTGTGCGGTGCTTCGGTTCGCTTGATTGTTTGTCTTTTTGGTCGTATATGTGTCTGGGGTGTCTGGGATTTCATTTTGAGGGTGGATATGATCGGTCGCCAGGAATCATCTATCGTCTTCTATAGTCTTGTTTTTCTATCTCTATGGCTTCTCTATATATCCGTGACATTTCGTGGCTAATCTGTGCAAGAATCTTTGTGTTTCTGAAATCCATCCAGTGGCCGGTGTTGGTGTGTTGGACAAGAGCAGATGAAACTCTATATTTGTGTCTGACTGAAACTGCATGTTCTTGAATCCTAGCCTATATTTTTCTATTGGTACATCTAATATAGGTTCGTTCACATGTTCCGCAGGGTATTTCGTAAATTCCATGGGATTCTAACGGGATGGTGTCTTTAACTCTGCGTAGCATGGAGGATATTTTCGGGTTTGACTTGAAAATGGTGTCGATGTTGTGTCTTTTTAGAAGCCAAGAGTTAGGCCAAGGTTTTATCATTGCAATCGCAGCAACTCGCCTTCCCAAAGAAGATTATAATCACTGGTGTCGAGACCGCTATTTCACAACTCCCTGCCACATTATCCGAGACAGTAAGACAGGAACCATGCCACATTCCAGTATGCGAAATCGTCAATTATAACTATGCCGTTTCAAATCACTTCAAATTAAAGTTTATTACTCCATTAAGATCGGACCCCAGGAAACATGCCACATCTTATGATCCATTTAGCAAAGTGTTTACAGCCATACACCGAAGTATGTGATTATTTACGCAATGCTGAACACTATAGTCATCCTGAAAATCGCCAACTCCAGCCAGGCCATCTGCTTGTGAGCTTTGACATTGTTTCTTTATTCACAAGAGTACTGGTCCCTGAGGCTTTAAACATCATAATATCGAAATTAAAAAGAAGAAAAGTATGTATCAGATCTGGCGGAACATTGTCTAAAGAATAGATACTTTAGGTATGATGGTCAAATATACAAACAAGTCCTAGGAACACCAATGGGTTCACCTTTATCCCCTGTAATAGCCAACATATTTCTTACAAATTTTGAGGAAAAGGCAATTTCATTAGCTACACTTAAACGTACCTTAAACCTAGATATGTGGACGACACATTTGTAATCTGGCCCCATGGCAGACCAGAGCTGGACAAATCCTTACCCATCTTAATTCCCAACAAGACCCAATCAAATTCACAATGGAGGTAGAAAACCATCAACGACTCCCTTTCCTGGATGTTTTGGTACAGAAGAAACCAGACGGCACCTTGAGTCACACAATGTACCGGAAACCAACGCATACGGATAAATATCTGAACGCTTCTTCCCACCATCACCCCAAACAACAAGCATATGTAGTCAACACTCTTACCACCCGATCCAAAAGACTAGTCGACCAGCTTAACTTACGAAAGGAACTGAAGAACTTACGAGACGCTCTTTCAAATGGATATCCAAACAGCCTAATATCCAGAGCTTTCCGTCGTACAGAGAACTGTAACAAAGAACTAACTTCCGTCGTACAGAGAACCGTAACCAAAGAAGTAAAGAACGCCAGAAACTCTTCACCACGGCATACCTATCATATGTGCATGGATCAACTGACAAAATCGCCAGAATTCTAAAAAGACACGACAACATTTTCATGCCACATCAGAAAATATAATGCTATGCAGCGTTAAAGACACCATCACGTTTGAATCCCATGGAATTTACGAAATACCCTGCGGAACGTGTGAACGAACCAATATTGGACGTACCAATATATAAATATCGGCTAGGATTTAAGAACATAGTAGAACGTAGTTTCAGTCAGACACAAAGATAATATTTCATCCGCTCTTGTCCAACACACCAACACCGGCCACTGGATGGATTTCAGAAACTCAAGGGCTCTTGCACAGATTAGCTACGAAATGTCACGGGTATACAGAGAAGCCATAGAGATAGAAAAACGAGACTACTGTCTGAACACGGGAGATGATTCCTTGCCACTCCCCCCAGCATAGCGACCGATCATATCCACCCTCAAAATGCAATCCCAGATACCCCACACACATATACGACCAACAAGCCAAACAAACAAGCAAACCGAAGCACCGCACAGAACGCGCATGACCCGAAGCCAAACAGCTACAAGTAGTCGCGTCCCTTGAACGAGCGCTCAGTATGCGTCTAACGCTGAAACCGCACGGACACATATATCTCTTGAGACAGGCGAATGTTAGTTCGTCGAAACGTCGAGAATCCGGTTCTTTTCAGGACCAACCCTCAACATCAACGTGTAATCCCCAAGAAAACAAATCAACACCCAAACCTTCTATTCAAATAAAGTTCGGCTATAAAACAAAACTAATGAATATTTTTCCAAAATTATTCGCATTACTTTATTAGAAAGATTGGACATCATTTAGGAATGAAATGACTGGCATGGCTGGCTTGATCTATTAAATACCCCATCTGAACCACTCATTTTTTTTTTGCATGAATGAACTTCGATTTCGTGTTTCAAGGCATCAATCGTCTCTGGATGGTTAGCATAACACTTGTCCTTAAGGACTCCCCAGCAAAAAAAATGTCATACTCTTCAATTTATGGAAACAAAAATTCGTTTAGCATGGTACAGTAACGTTCGCTATTGTCGTTCGCGTAGGAGCTGTGATTTGACCTCGTTAGATTATTTTTGTGGGAGCTCTTAAGGATAAGTGTTACGCTAACCATCTAGAGACGATTGATTCCTTTGAAGCACGAAATCGAAGATGCCATTATTCATGCGATTGGAGCCCAAAGAATCGAAAATGTACTGAAAAATTGGGTTGATCGGATGGGTTACTGTCGAGCCAGCTGTGGAGTTATTTGAATGATGTTCTGTTTCATTCTTAAATGAAATGTCCAATCTTATATTAGTATCTTATAGTTTTTTTATAGCCGATTCAAATTCCAAAAGTTAGGTGGCCTACCCTTTATATTTAATTAACCCTTATTTATATATCATTAAATAGAAACTTTCTGGTGCGTGCCTTAAAATTGAATTTAGTTTATTCATTTATATGTATTTCGTGCGACGAGCGTTTTTATAATACCTTTTGTTTTTTCCTGGGGGGGTTTTCTTCTAATTTTTCCCAAAAAATAGAGTATACGTGGGCAGCATCAGTTTCGAGCTCAAAGAAGACACAATTCGTCAATCCTTTTTACCATTTGGGCCAATCAAATCGATCAACATGAGTTGGGATCCCGTTACCCAGAAACACAAAGGATTTGCGTTCGTCGAATATGAGATTCCCGAAGCAGCCCAATTAGCACTGGAACAGATGAATGGAGTTATGATTGGAGGAAGAAATATTAAGGTAGTCGGAAGGCCTAGTAATATGCCACAAGCCCAAACTGTTATTGATGAGATTCAGGAAGAAGCAAAGAATTATAATCGGATTTATGTAGCTTCAATACATCCCGATCTTACTGAAGATGATATTAAAAGGTAGTTTTTTGTTGTAAATACAGTATGATAAGATTTTTACAAATAATTTTGCTAATGCGTTTTTATGTATTTTAGTGTATTTGAAGCTTTTGGACCTATAATATATTGTAAACTAGCACAAGGTAGTTCAGCCCATAAACACAAAGGTTATGGATTCATCGAATATGAAACAACACAAGCTGCCAATGAGGCTATAGCCTCTATGAACCTTTTTGATCTAGGGGGTCAATTCTTACGAGTTGGGCGTGCTATAACTCCACCAAATGCTCTTATGGGTCCAACATCAGGTTCTAGTATAATGCCAACAGCAGCCGCAGTTGCAGCGGCGGCAGCCACTGCCAAAATCCAAGCGATGGATGCTGTTGCAAGCAACGCAGTCGCTTTAGGTCTCTCTAAGCTAGCTACGACACCGCCTCCCCCGCCAGCTGCTTTACCACCCCCAGGTGTGGCAATCCCCCAACTAACACAACCCACAATACCACCACCAACTGTTTTAACACCAACGATATCTGTAAACAGCAACTCACAACAGGAAGCAATGAAGAGAGCCCAAGAAGCACAACTGAAACAACAAGAAGAATTACAGAAGAAATTGTTGGATCAAAATGAACCTCAGACATTACAACAGCAGGAAAATATGTCAATTAAGGGACAAAATGCCAGACATCTAGTTATGCAAAAATTGATGAGGAAAGTTGATTCTAGGGTTGTTATATTGAGAAATATGGTTGGACCTGAGGACGTTGATGAGGCTCTACAAGAAGAAATTCAAGAAGAATGCAGCAAGTTTGGACAGGTTGAAAGGGTTATAATTTATAATGAGAAGCAGTCTGAGGAGGATGATGAAAATGTCGTTGTGAAGATATTTGTTGAATTTGCAGAAACAAAAGGTATGAAAATAAAACACACCTACACCATTTTACATTATGAATTAACATTACTATTTTGATATTTTATTTTATTCAAATATAAACTAATAAGTTACACATAAGGTGACGTCACCGCTCTATTTACGATTTGAAATCTTTTGTGTCACGAAAGCATAAATCTCAAAATAACGTTTTTAAAATTGTTTTTGTTTGTAGAAGCGGAGCGGGCTCGTGAAGCATTAAATGAAAGATATTTTGCTGGAAGGATGGTAAGGGCATCTCTATATGACCAAACATTATTTGATCACAGTGACTTTTCGGGTTAAGACTGTTTGATATGCAGTCACCTTTTTCTACTATGTAGAGACAATGAAGAATATTATTTTTCTTATTAATTGTTTTTAAACATAAACTTGTAAATAATTATGAATAATTTTAGGAGTATTGATGAATTGTAAACATAGGGTGAAATCAACAATTTTTATTCCCATCTCAATGTTTCTTATTAATTTCTAATAAAAAAGAATAAATATAAATTGAAAAAAAAAACTATTATATATTGATTATCCAAAAATTATGTGAGACGAAAGTGCAAAAAACTTTGGACTAAGTGCATAAAATTACAGTCTAAATAGTCTAGTCCTCCTGGAATTTAAATAAAAACAAAAATTTTACCAAAACACCTTATTTAATGTCACATATGAAATTTTAAATCAACCTGCCTTCACAAACTCGATAAACATAAACATTTTTCTTTCTCAAACAGCAAAAAAAAAAAAATAAACATATAAATTAGTAAGTACAGAATTATAATCTTCTGCGTCCAATGCCTCCATAACCCAATGGACTTCCACTGTTCCCATTATTTCCACCAGACTGAGAAGAATTCAAAAACAACTCAATGTATCGATGTTGCATATGTCCTTTATCCTTGCTCATAGCTCTAATAGCTTCTTCATGACATGAAAATTCAACATCAGCTTCCCCTGAAGCCCTACCAGAATTATCTTGCAACAAACGAATGTCAACTGGCGCAATGGGTTTGAAGAACTAAAATTAATTTTTAGTTAAATTTCAATTAAATACAATTAACTTAAAAAAAATACATCAGCTATGTCCATTTGGGAGGCTTTAAATGGAAGTCCTCTCATATGAATGCAATGCATCCCCCCTCCACCAGATGTACGATGCATTCCATTACTCCAACCATTCATACCACTATTACTTGGTTTCCAAGGACGATCAGATCCGTTATAATCTAGAAATAGAAAGTTAAGAAAACTAATCCAAATCAAACAAATTTTTATTCTGTTACCAGAGCCACTAGAAAAATTGCCCTTGAAACTTCTGGAACCTCTAGACGAGAATCTGTTCATGCCACCTCCACCACCGCCTCCATAGCGTCCACTGCGACCATATGGGCTAGGCCTGTAACCACCGCCGCCTCCGCCTCCTCCTAATCTCATCCTGTTATCCAAAACACTGTTCACTTCAGAGAGATTGCTCCGGAATATTTCTATATATCTGTATGGGTTTATTAAAAAAATCGAATGAAAATTATGCAAAACATTTTAGTCACGTTGATTGGTCTGTCTAATAGTCACGCTTGTTTAATATCTGCTGTATGCAGTTTTATTTTTGTATTTTAGTGTTAATTAAGTCTTTTTTATACAAATTTAATTTTGTTAGTCTGTGTCTTTAAAAACCCATCCTTGTGGTATATCACATAATTGTGTAGTTTAGATAATTCAACCCACATTTTGAACTTTTGATAACACATTTACTGCAGATAACAAAATGACAAATTAATAATCAAGTTATTAGAAAGTTCAAAATGTTGTATTTAAATATTTTATGTTTTGATTGAATATCATGAAAATCTCAAAAATATAATGATTAGTTTTGGTGAAATAAAGCACAGGCTTAAATTAAATAAAAATCTATAAAAAAATAATAGTTTAACAAGTCCTGATTAATACAAGTCCAATTTCTATTTGTTGTCCCATAATTCTGCTGAGAAAAAGATTCTTTGTAACTCATATTTTGTTCATAGATTTACCGCACAATTGCAGTAAAAAACTTCAGTGAGGAAAAAATAATTACATATTAAAAAAAGTAAAAAAAAAAACAGAAGGTGAAAAGCCCACCCTCCCGTTTGAGACCCCACCTGTGTCCTATCTTTTCCCGGTGTTTCTGCAGAGCTTTCTCTGCGACTTCTTTGCTAATAAACTGTACGTAAGCCTCCCCACAACTCCGCCCCGAGTAGTCTGTCAGTAGTGTAATTCCATTCGGCATTAGCTCCAACCCTAATACCCAATAACAACCCTTAAACTCAATATATCAACAATATACAGATTACTAAATAAAAAATTAAAGCAAAAAAATAATAATTACAAATATTTTTAAAGTATAATACTGAATAATCACCATAAACTTCTGATTTATATTCAGCTTACTTGATAAAACATTAAAAAGTAATCATTAATACTTGGTTACAGTTTTTTCTGCTTTATTATAAGACTATATTATTTCAGAATCCACTAGATCAGTGGTGTGCAAACAGTGGGTCGCAAGTGTAATTTTCGGGGTCGCCTAATTCAAAGAAATTTATTTACCAGTAAAATAGTGAAATTAAATTATTATTTATACAAATAGAACTATATTTTTTACGAAAACAATTTGTTTTAATACCTAATCAGAGCGGTAGTAATGCTTTTGGCGGCCTTGGGAAATATATAAAGTAGATATTTATGAATTAAATTAACGAAATCCACTTATGTGGATGAAATAGGAATGAATCACAAATTTTAATTTATAAAAAAACCTACAATTATTATTACAACGGCGTTCGTAAATCTGATGTGATGCCACTAATTTTTTTTTTTTTGTAAGTATCGTAGGAGGCGGCACTTATTAATGTCTCCGCAAACCAATGCGTCAAATATGCACTGCACACACCAATGCGTTAAATGGATTGCATATTTAGTTTATTTTCATTTAATTTTTATTTTATAAGGAAATCTTTAAGTTATTTCAATGGAATTTGTTGTATCTATTTGTGTCTTTATATTATGTTATTGTTCCAATTGTATTTTATAATGTATTTTATCTACGACCACTATTGTAAATGCCCATTATTGTACAGTTCGTGGACTATGTAAATTCATCATAACACACACGTATGTAACAGTCCGCAATTTATGTTAAGTTATGATTGATAACACACACGTGCGTTTGGTTTACGATTCGTTGATTGTTTGAGAGCTACTACAATGTGCTCATACGTTCAGCGCTCCCCGTGCCACAATTCAAACTAACGGAAATTGACATTGCGTACATTGGGTTGCCTATATCTATGACCACACTCTTATTCCAATTTAACCCAAATAAGTACTAAATAATAAGGTATGTAACCATTAAGAATGTATTTCTTTTCATTTCTATCAAGTTAAATAATGTCGAGTAACAGTTATATATGAAAATAGAACTGTTTGTTATAATGTTAAATAATGTACCTAATAAGAAATAAATTTGTTTCATCAAACATATTTTTCTTATTAAACAGAAACAAATTAGTGTGGTCGTAAATAAAGTATAGTACATAACTCGAGTTGTAAGGCAATTACGTACTCGTAGAAATAACTGTTCCGCTCGTACGTAATATTCTTCTTACAACTCTCGTCTACTCACACACCAAAATGAACACATCAATAAATCCATTATTCTAGTGAAGGATGCCATATTATAATCGTGTGTAAGTGTCCAAATCGTGCGTAAAAGTCGTAAAAAGATGTAAATCGATTGGAGTTTCATTATTAAACAATTTTTGTTTGATGTTACTATGGAAACAACTCGCGTCACTAAACAAAAAACATAGACGTAGTAAATAAATAAATTTTCTGACGTATTTATAATTGAATTAATTTTTCTTATTTTGAATCAAGAAGTCTGGACTTATCTGGCTCTAATATAACATAACCTAACCATAATCTAATCTAGATTCAATCTAGGTTAACCTAGATTACAACGACGTAGGGAAAGATGATTCCTTCTAGGCCCTCTACCTCCATGTACCTTGATACTTCCGACTTCCTGTTTCGAGTCCTGTTTCCGGTTTCGACTTCCGTTTCCGATTTAAAAACCCGAAGTGGGGGTTTTTCAGATGAGAGTGTGAGGTCTATGGAGCCCCACGTGAGAGGTCTATGTAATCCCACGCTGGGTGTGAGGTCTGGCTCCGCTTCCGGTTTCGACTTCCGGTTCCCCACATCCAGCCGCCCCATTTTCAGTTCCTGTACTGTGCGCGGGAATCAAAATTCGGCGCAGGCGGGAAAATTCAAAATTTGACGGAGGCGGGAAAATTCTAAATCGAAACCGGTCATGGTCAAGGTCAGTGGAGGGCCTAGAAAGAAAAATCTTTCCCTCCTCATCGACAACGACCAAATAGTGTTCCCGTTACTGTGCGTGTTTACTAGTTAGCAATTTTTTTAAACGAAGGCGCTGAACGTTCTAACCTTATTGTTTCAGTGATTTGAGGTATCTTGTCTGTCAAAATTACAATTGTTACAATAGTATCGGTAAGAAATAATTATGTTTTTGTAGATTCAACAGTATTTTCACATGCTTCGTAGATAAAATAATATATGACACACGTGTGTGAAAGGCTTTTGGGCACTCATTGCGATTAAACCACTCGCTTTCGGTTCGTGCTTTGAAATTGCAGAATAGCCCTTCTTGTCACACTTGTATTATAAACTACTATTTATCGTGAACTTTTTTTAAAATTATTTTACTATTTTTTAACACATACGTTATCTTAAAAAAGTACGTCCGGACCACGTTGGTAAGAAATGAGCAATTTTCCAAATAAAATTAGAGGTTTTAAATCAACGAGAAAATAAGTTTTTAAACCCCATGTCTGTAATATCTAAATATTGCTTGCATTGTAGAAGGTTTCTTATAGAATTTTTAAATGCAAAAAAAACACATTCAATCGAGGAAACTTTGATGCTACCAGCGGCTATTGACATGGTAGTTACGATGCTCGGCGAATTGAATATGCTGATCAACATAGAATGATTCCATTTGCAGATAAAACGTGGGAAGAAGAATTTACGATATATCGGAAGATCTTTGTGATCAATTAATTGAAAACATAAAACCATGTTATTCTGTAAACCTATTGAAAGCAATAGTACAACAAGTGAAGTTTTGGAAACATTACATATATTTTGCATGAGCCAAATTTGGACACATTCATAAACAATCACTTGTTTCAAACGATATGGTTGAAGATCTACTAACAGTATTGGAGGTTATTATAAGAGTTGTAAATTTAATTAAAAATGGTCCATTTTACTTCCATATTATTGTGAGACACCTTGGCTTTCTCATTCCGAAGTACTTCAAAGGGTGTTTGAGCTAAAAGAAGAGATGGCCATATTTCTTCCTGATAATAATTTGCGTATTCAGTGGATATAATTCAAAAACTAAGTACTTGAATAAATCAATGCAAGGACCTCAAATACTTGCTCTGGTACAGAAGGAGAAGATTACTACAGTTATGAAAAAATTGGAACTCTGCTTACTAAATTTGAAAAACAATAACTACAACATGTTTCTCAATTATAAAATCACTTGTCCTGCAGATACAATAGAAGAAACTAAATTTATTATTAATAATCACTCGACCAGTATATGGAAGCAATTCTCGGTTTACTTCAAATATCTTGACATATCAAAAATACGAATGGATAAGAAACCCATTTGTGATTGAAAAATATGACTTTGGCTTTCCAACAACAGAGCAAGAAATGATAATTGATTTATCTAGATGGCTGATTAAAGCAAATGTTTCAACAAGAAAATAATATTGTTACGTTTTGGCAACAGGTACAGAAAAATTTTCCTACTTTTGAAATCTTTAGGAATTCGCCATTTATAACATTTTACTTATGCGAAACTGGTTTTCCTGCAGTGGCTGTTTTAACCCGTTCGCTGCGAATTTAATTTTTGAACTGATGTGATTGTGTGCTCAATATTCTGAACATTACTTTATAGACCATGTGGAATACTTTTATAACTTTGTATTATTAGCAATAATTTGCAAATATTGCCAAATTTTAAAAAACCAAAATCTATTCGAAGCAAATTTTGTTTTTTTTGTTGATTTGAATGGACAAACCTTGGAAAATTCTTTTGTTTTGTGTCAAAATTGGACGAAATCGTCAAAACAATTTGCAAATATTACCAAAATTTTCGAAAACCAAAATCTTTATTCAAATCAAATTTTGTTTTTTTGTTGATTCGGGTGGACAAACTTTGCGAAATTCTTTTGTTTTATGTCAAAATTTAATGAAAATGACAAAATAATTAGCAAGTCTAGTTTTGTCTGTCTTTTACGTTAAAATTGGAAGATAATGTCAAAACAATTGGCAAGTATTGCCAAATTGTCAAAAACTAAAATCTATTTGAAGCAAATTTTGTTTTTTTGTTGATTTGAATGGACAAACCTTGCAAAACTATTTTGTTTTATGTCAAAATTGGAAGAGAACATCAAAATAATTTGCAAATATTGCCAAATTTTCAAAAACCAAAATCTTTGCAGTCTTGTCTGTCTGTTCTTGCCTGTGTAGTCTCGTCCATCTAGTCTTGTCTGCCTAGTCTTATCTGTCTAGTATTGTCAGTCTAGCCTTGCCTGTTTAGTCTTGTCTGTCTACTCCTGTCTGTCCTAGTCCTATTTGTCCTAATCTTATTTATCCTAGTCTTGTATGTCATAGTCTTGTCTGTCTTAGTCTTGTCTGACCTAGTCTTGTATGTCCCAGTCTTGCCTTCTCTGCCCTAGTCCTGTCGGTCCTAGTCTTGTCTGTCTCAGATTTGTCTGTCCAAGTCTTGCTTGTCCAAGTCTTGTCTGTCATAGTCTTGTATGTCCTACTCTTGTCTATCCTAGTCTTCTATGTCTTAGTCTTGTATGTCCTAGTCTTGTCTGTCCTAGTGTTGCCTGTCCTAGTCTTGTCTGTAGTAGTCATGTAAGTCATAGTCTTGTCTGTCTAGTCTTGTCTGTCATAGTCTAGTATGTCCTAGTCTTTTCTGTCCTAGTCTTTTCTGTCCTAGTCTTTGTCTGTCCTAGTCTTGTCTGTCCTAATCCTGTCTGTCTTAGACTTGTCTGTCCTAGTATTGTCTGTCCTAGTCTTGTATGTCATAGTCTTGTCTGTGCTAGCCTTGTCTATTGTATTGTATGTCCATAGTCTTGTATGTCCTAGTCTTGTCTGTCCTAGCATTGTATGTTCCAGTCTTGTCTGTCCTACTCTTGTATGTCCCAGTCTTGTCTGTCCTAGCCTTGTCTGTCTAGTCTTGTCCGGCTACTCTTCTCTTTCGAGTCTTTCTACTAGGGCGGTTTTCACTAACCGATACCAGGGTGGAGCATACTAAAAAGCAGAATTTAGATGTTTCATATTTAATAGTGAAAAATTTTGAAACCACATACAATTGGATAATCCCTCATTCTCCCTTCAGAAATTAAAATGACATCAATTATGCATGGAGAAAAATATGGTAATGATTTCAAAACAATACCATTATCAAGAGATTCCGTTTCTCGTCGAATTTCAGCCATATCACGTAACATAGAATCATAATCAAAATCAGTTCTCTTAAATCTAATACAAAACTCTCGTGTGTTTGCTCTACAACTTGACGAAACTAACATTATTAAAATGTCGCAATTAATTGTTTATGTGTGTTTTTGAAGAAGATTGTTTATGTTGTAAAAAGTTAGAAGGAAGGACAAATGGAGAGAAGATATTTAAAATTATTAATAGATATTTTGAAGAAAATGACCTTAACTGAACCCACTGTGTTGCGGCTTGCACTGATGGTGCTGCAGCATTAACAGGTAGTAATAACAGACTAAGAGGAAAAGACTAAGAAAAAATTTCTCCCCATATAGTATTCAACCATTGCATAATACATAGGCAAGCTCTAATTGCAGAAGACATTGATGAAGAATTGCACAAGATATTACAGGATGTCATTACTGCAATTAATTACATTTAAAGAAACAGTCTAAAAAGTTGTCTCTTTTGAATACACTGTAATGCCCGCTCCACACTCTCGCGAAGTAGCACGGAGTTGAGCGAGGAACGAGAGTGTGGTCAGGTTACTCGATCCGCCTTGTGCTTCCTCGCCTCGCCTTGGCTAACTTCGCTTCATGAAGCGGTTTTTCGTACCCGAGTCAAAGGGACACGAGGCGCGAGTACGAGGAAGGGTCTACACTCTCGTGTTTACTCGTCCTTTCCTATATATTATACACAAAAATAGTTGCAGCAACAGCTACCACCTGTTCGGTGTCAGTCATGGCACTGAGGTCCTCGCGAAGTAAGGCGAGAGTGTAGATGCCTCCTCCGTCTAGTTCCTCGCCTCAAACAACTTCGGCGAGAATCCTCGCCGAAGTTACTCCGCGAGAGTGTGGAGCGGGCATAATGGAATGGGTTTTGTTTACGACATTATTACTACATACTGGAGTCAGATGGCTCTCACGCGGTAAAATATTTCAACGTATTTTCGATTTAAGAAACGAGGTTTACATTTTTTGATAGAAAAGGAACATATATTGTCACCCTCATTTACTAATGAAGATTGGCTCGGAAAACTCACATGGAAAAGTTACATGGTTGACATTTTCGAAAAACTTACTTCATATATAAACATTTGAATTTGAGTTTACAGGGAGAGAGTACAAACATTTTAATATTGAGCGGTAAAAAAGTTTTTTAGAAAGAAGCTGATACTTTGGCACAGAGAATTTAAAAAACAACAACACAGACATGTTCTTGTGCTTTTCATATTTTATTAAAGAAAATAATAGGAATAGATTTCTTTTTATTTAAAAACACCATTTCCCATGATTTGATAAAAAATTTCCAGATAATGAATTAGGTTGGATCCATTTTCGTTTGATATTATTAATTCGAATATCCCTTTAGATGAAAAAGAACAGTTAATTGATGTTTCAAGCGACACTATGCATTCAATTTAAGTCTCAGATTTGCCAAAAATTTATGGATTGGAAACAAAGATGCCGATTTGAAAAGAAAGGCAATCAATATTTCAAGTTAGTTTGCATCTACCTACTTATGTGAATCTCGCTTTTCAAAATTAGTTGGCATTAAAACAAAATATCGAACTCGATTGGATCCTGAGGATGACTTACAACTTGCGATTTCCAATATAAAACTGAACATGGAAGCAATCATGAGCTCATTGCAAATGCATACTTCCCATTGAATTCTTAAGATGTAAGGTTTTTTAAAGATATTTTTCTTTTCAACCTCTAATAAGGCAGAACATACATGGTGTTTTTAAAATGGAGTGTCAATGAGTTATCAAATTTTAATTTCTAAATACAAATATACTGCTTCATACTAATACTAGATTATACTAATATCTGCTCATAGATGCGATTCATTATCTGAAGTTTTATGGTGTCAAAATTTTTATAGCATTTTTATGATGGTGTCTAAGTTTGCTGCGCTATTTTAAAAATTCCTTTAAAAACACCCCATAAATGCAAATTCCAGAAAGAATTTCACTTACAGTCACCTATGTTAAAGATCCAGGGGTCGTGACAAAATTTTACACAAAATGGGGGGTCACTAATGCAAAAGGTTTGCACACCACTGCACTAGATTGTGTTAAATAATATAGAAAATCAATACTGAACAGACCAAATCTGATTAAACATTCAATTTTACTTTTCTTCTTTAAAAATATGGACTAAACAGCTTGCTAAATAGAATCATAATGTGGATGTTAATTGGTCAATTATTTAAAATATTTAGAATTATTTCTCTTGGAAAATTCAAAACCTAAAGAATTGCAATTTCCGTTTTCCTACATTTTCTACCCCTTAAAAAAAATCTAATTAATATGCATAACCCACATACCGCTAAAAAAATGAGCAATCTCTTCCTTCGAACACCCAAATGGCAGGCCCCGTAATCTTACACAACCATCTTCATTTCCAAAGATATTTTCAGCTCGTTTCACCACAAATTCCATTTCCGATACATTTGACCTGAATACTAAAGGGAACGAAACATAATTTTTGTAAATCAAATTTCATTTGAGTCGAATTCAAGTAGTAGATAATTGCATTGTATAAGGATAACTATGTATTAACTTATGATAGAATATGAATAAATATGGTTCAAATATTAATAAGGTATAAATATAAATATACTAATTGAATATAGTTGTAAATAAAAAAGTATATAATCCATAAAGTGGAAGATGAAAAATAGGAAGACGAATTATTGGATTCAATAAAAAAAATGTCACCCTAGTATATATCAAACTTTAAAATATTTAATATGTTTAAATATATTTTAATCTTACCTTCTATGTATCTATTTCCCATATGTTCTCTATCTCGACTACAGGCTCGTTCAACATCTCCCTCATCCTCCAATTCAATGTATGCTTCTCCGCTAGGCCTACCTTCTTTGGAGATAATAAGGTGAACACCATTGTTGCCTCCTTTGATCTTACAGGAACGGAAGAATTCCACGATCTCATCCACAGTCGCTGACCAAGGTAGGCCTCGAAGTTTCACAACGAAAGCTTCCTCAGATTGGTCGCCATCGAAAGACATGTTTCAGTGGGAAATAATTCTTGCAGTGGAATTCAGGATAAGAAGGTTTCGGGCGTTTACCGTGATGTTCGTGTTGGTTTTATTTTGATTTCAGTTTGTTTATTTTCGTCCTAGTTGTTGTTTTGTTTTATTTTTGTTGGATTGAAAAATTGTTGTTTGGTCGGTCTACTGTCAATGAGCTTTCTATTTTCGCTTTTTTTAACTAGTACTACCAACCGTTGTATAATTATAGAAAAAAATGAGAAATAATTTGTTTTTTTCATAGAAATAAAAATGTTTGATTCTAATCCAATTTGATATAATCAGTGTTTTTTGTATATAAATTGATCAGTAATTTTCTTAAAAGCATAATTGAGGTTTAATTGCTGAAACATTTAAAACTGTTTTTAGGGGCATTTTTTCTTAAGAATTACCAACCTAAATTAAGTTTGGCGGTTGACCAAAAAATAGAAGTAAACGAATATTGTTAATCAATAAAGTATATTTTTCTAATGGATTCATATTTAAAATATAAATGTTTAAATCTTAAAAAATGATTAAATGAATGAATAATACGTGTAAAAATAATATTATTATTCCTTGATTTTTAAGTAGCTATGGTAACGTTAATTTGAATAACACATAATGAATAGACAATGTGCCGAAGAACAAGCAAATACCGACAATATTGGACATTCATGCAAGACATTTATTAATTTAAATCGCATTAGCATAAACCGCAACACCAGACAAACAAGATTGTCGATGATTTGTCTATAAATATATATATATATATATATATATATATATATATATATATATATATATATATATATTGTTGTATTTGAGGTTTTCGCGGATAGAAATATGTGTTGGTTGGTTTTCTCGGGGATTCCGCGTTGATGTTGAGGGTTGGTTCTGAAAAGAAACGGATTCTCGACGATTCGGCGAACTAGCACGCCATTTTCAAGAGATATAAGCTTCCGTGCGGGTTAACCGTTATGGACGCGAGTGTATATACTCATAGTATGCGTCTTACGGTTAACCTGCACGGACGCATATATCTCTTGAAAATGGCGAGTGCTAGTTCGCCGAAACGTCGAGAATCCGGTTCTTTTCAGAACCAACCCTCAACATCAACGCGGAATCCCCGAGAAAACAAACCATCACATATTTCTATCCGCGAAAACGGATAGATATAGTGAAATCCGTCATATAGTGTAAAACCGAGTCATTACCTACTGTGCCGACAGTTCGTGTATTCTATTTGAAATACTCGATATGACTAGCTAGTTCGTGAAACCATCTCAAATACGTTTCCCTTTATTAATAGGTCTCATAATTAAGACACGTAGCTTTATAGGGTACTATCAGATGACGGCACTTTCTTGAAACGTCGAATCGGTAAGTAGGTAAGAGTCTTTCAAGTTCCAGTTAAACAAATGCATCATAAAATTGG
Source organism: Phosphuga atrata (assembly GCA_944588485.1). NCBI lineage: Eukaryota > Metazoa > Arthropoda > Insecta > Coleoptera > Silphidae > Phosphuga > Phosphuga atrata. The sequence continues at coordinate 32,708,587 of OX155895.1, forward strand.
GGGATTTCATGAGCTACAGGAATTAGACGAACTACACGAACTGCCGATATGTATATATATATATATATATATATATATATATATATATATATATATATATATATATATATATATACAGTGCCGGATTTCGGCCTAGGCCTACAAGGCCCCGGCCTAGGGGCCCTGCCAGCCTAGGGGCCCCGGTGGCGGAATCTTTACATAAGCTCAAAAGTATAGCTCTTGTCCAAAATGGCGTGAAATAGAATATTGATGCCGACTTTTCTTCTTCAAGGCGTCAGTACGCAGATAAAACCAGGTATCTATCGCTGTCACTTTTTAGCTGAATATTATGTAACGGTGAAATACGACCTCGAACTTGGCTCATATTTTCGAAGAGCAAGGGTGCAGTGTTTTGCGCCCTTTGTAAGATGTTTGGCAAATTGGGGTCGCTAGCTAATGAAGGGTACAACGACTGAAAAAAACGCAGTTCAAAGAATGAAGGAACATGATAATTCGGACGAACACAGGTCAGCACTTGCGACACTATTAGCTAGGAAGAATGCTGGTGCTAGAGTTGACAAGAGTCTAGTTCTTCAAACGGAAGAAAAAACAAAATACTGATGAGGTTTTGTGGCGCATTGTGGCTGTTGTCACTTTCTGCACGCGGATTGCCGTTTAGAAGTTCCCATGAGAGATTTGGATTAAAAAAATAGTGGGAACTATGTTGTGACCCTAGAACTTTTGGCTGAGTTCTTTTTTGGTTTGTTTGGCTTGGAGTTTTCTGGACTTACACTTAAAACGACACAGTAACAAAGGAAGTGGCACAACATCATATATCTTTCCTCAAAAATATGCGATGAAATGATCAATATCATGGCAGAAAAGGTAATAAATACAATTGTGACTGAGATAAAGCATGCCTATATGCCAATATTTCTCTATCTCTGTGGACTCTACTCCGGACATTTCTCATGTAGATCAACTTTCTTTCATAGTGAGATATGTGTTTGAAGGTGGATGTCCTGTTGAACGATTTTTGAAATTCATTCCAAAATGTGGCCATAAAGCGGAAGACCTGGCTAAAGTCGTCCTACAGACATTGAAAAATCACGACTTGGATATCTTCGATTGCCTGGGGCAGTCTTACGACAATGCTAGCAATATGTCGGGTGTATATTCTGGTCTTCAAGCGAGAATAAAGCAACAAGTGAACCCTCTGATAAATTTCGTTCCCTGTTCGGCTCACTCACTGAATCTTGTTGGATCCTGTACGGCCGAGTCTTGTCAAGTCATTATATATTTTTTTTCGGCATCAACACTCATATGGGAAATTTTTCTGTCGAAACTGAAGTCAAATTCAACAGTCGTGAAGGGTCTTTCTCAGACAAGATGGTCTGCTCGAGCTGACGCATGCCGAAGTCTATGTTGCTCCTGGGATGAGATCATGGCAGATCTCCAGATAATTTCCAATGATCCAAATGAAAAACCATCTACGCGCTCAGAGGCTTCAGGTCTCCTGAGTTCATTAGACTCGATGGAAACTTGCTTTTTGTCACTTCTCTGGACTGACATCTTGGAAAGGTTCAACAAAGTAAGCAAATCTCTCCAATATGTTAACATCGACCTGGGTATGATTGTTGAACTGTATCAGTCTTTGGTAACACACCTAGAACACTTACGTAAACGCAGTACCTGTACCTTTGATCATTACGAGTCGAAAGTTATTGAAAAATTTGGTGAAAATAGCTTCGCATGACATGCAGAGGAAACGTAAGTGTAAAGTCCAGTTCGACGAATTAAAAGGAAACGAGACCGAACTCTCTGGGAGGGACAGATTCAGAGTTACCATTTTTAACGTCATTATGGATAGACTAATTTCAAAACTACGAAGACGCGGATCTGCTTATGAAGAGTTAAGTAAAAAATTTGACTTTCTTACGAAACTACATCGTTTGGAATCTGTAGACATCCGTGAAGGAGCCAGAAACCTTATAACTTTTTATCCCGGGGATTTGGATAGGACTTTGGAAAACGAGTGTCTACACCTACAAGCTCATTTGTCATCAAATGATGAAGTTATGGAGTTATCGTCACTGAAGCTATTCAAATACTTATCGGAAAAAGGCTTTTTGGACATTTATCGGAATTGCGCTCCGAATACTGTTGTGAACATCAGCGCCAAACTGCTCAGCAGAATGGTCGTTTTTAGCGCTAAGGAGAGTAAAGAATTACTTAAGATCTAACATAGGAGAGAAAAGGTTCAATTCACTCTCTGTAATGTACATTTAGTCAGAAATAATGCAGTCAATTGACTATGATGACGTCATTCGTTCTTTTGCACAGAAGAAAGTTCGTCGTATGATTCTATATATTTTATAGAATAACGTTACTATAGTAACATAGATTCTATTATTCTGATGTTTATCCGTCATTAATGTCGATTAAAAATTATATGTTCTGTACTAGTGCATTTAATTTCCTAAATTTCCAAAACAATTTCGTGATGAGGGGGGGGGGAGGGGGGCAAATGTAATAAGTGCCTAGGGGCCCTGGGTCTCTAAGTCCGGGTAATATCCTTCTTCTCGCGGATGGGTCTCTTAGGACCACGCGGAATCAACGTATGCTGAGCCTTCCTCCTTGCCCAATAGCTTTTCATCTTCATGGATTGTTGTACTTTCTGTTCCTCCGACCATGCACGTCGTGTTGGTTTCTTCAGATCTTCCTCAAATCCCCTTGTATGAACAATATAACTGATCACATTTCTATTCATGAGATCTGGCGATCCCATCTCAACTAGGTCCCTTTCCACTTGTTTGTACCACTTTGGTCTTGTACGTTTGTTCTGTAGAAATTTGTGGATTCGGTAAGTAAGCCTCGTATGATTCATTCTTTCCAAATGACCCAAAAATTGAATTCGTCTCATTCTCATGTTATCGGTAATTTTTGAATTTTTACTATATATTTCAGAATTGGGTTTGGGATAGTGTATGCCATTCTTACTTCTGGGCCCTAAGATCTTTCCCATAATTTTCCTTTCCTTAATATTTAATTGTTCCTTTAATGTTTTAATTTGTAAATTTAGCGTTTCTGAAGCATAAAGAGCTTCCGGTTTAATCACTGTTAAATAATGACGAATTTTACTATTCCATGACAGGCATTGCTTGTTACAAACATTTTTTGTGTATTGAAATGCTACCTCCATTTTCTGGATTCTTGATGTTACAGATTTATTTTCATTGCCATTTTCTGTAAACCATTCGCCTAAGTATTTATATTCCAATACTCTAGCAATTTTGTTAACGTTAATATAAATTTCATGTGGCGCATTTTTTATGTTAGTCATAAATTTAGTTTTTTCATAAGAGATATGAAGCCCTATTTTTGCTGCTTGTTCTTCCAAGATAGTAATCTGCTTCTGTGCATCAGAGATGTCTTCAGCAATTAGTGCCATATCATCCGCAAATGCTAGGAAGTCTATTTGAATACCCTTAATCTTTGGCCCTAGTCGATGAGATGGTGCCCCTGCTTTTCTCCATTCCCTAACAACTTTTTCCAGGGCACAATTGAAAAGTAATGGAGAAATTCCATCACCTTGACGGACGCCTGTATTTATTTCAAACTTTTCACTTAATCCACCCATAAATTTTACTTTAGCCTTTGTCTCCGTAAGTGTGTCTTTGATAATATTTCTTGTTTTTTGGTCAAGTCCAAATTCTGTTAAAACACTAAAGAGTGATAAGCGATCTATACTGTCGTATGCATTCCGGAAATCCACAAACGTTATGACATATTTTTTGTTAGTTGTGTTGCGAAAATATTGTATGACGTTTTTCAAATTCAAAATTTGCTCTGCACAGGACCGTCCCTTCCTGAATCCACCTTGATATTCACCGATTTGATTATCTACTTGCAGCTCTGCACGGTTTAGTAACACTTTTGAAAGAATTTTGTATGTGACCTGAAGAAGGGTGTGACCTCGATAATTGTTTGGGTCAGTTTTATTTCCTTTTTTGTGTATAGGATGGATTATCGCCAACTTCCAATCCGAGGGGGATTTTTTCCGTTTCCCAAATGTCCAACATAATTTCGTGCAATTTTGTGATACAATTTTCTCCTGCATTTTTCCACAATTCTGCAGTTATTTGATCCTCCCCTGAAGCTTTGTTATTTTTTAGTGAATAATTTCTTTAATCTCTTATACAGTCGGTGGGGTTGAACCTTGATTAATTTTATAAGAATTAATGAACTTAAATTTTTCTTGTGGTAAATCACTGTTAAGTAATTTAGAAAAGTATACTGCAAGGATTGTACAGTTTGCATCTATAGTATAAGCCAATTCTCCATTTTCATTAACAAAATGAAGCGATGGCGAAGAATACTTTGTCAACTTTTGCTTGAACGTTCTATAATAGTTTCGTGACTTATGTTGCTTAAAGTCCTCTTCTATTGATTGTAATTTAAAATTTTCACTTTGTTTACGAATCCTCCTTATTGATTTTGTAACTATCTTCCTAACATTTTTAAGTTCTTGCAATGTGGTCGGAGTTTTATTGCACGACCAATTATGCCAGGTTTGCTGCCTATGTTGTATTAACTGGTAACATTCATCTGTCCACCACGGGTGTTTTCTTGCTCTTTTTAACGGGGCTATATTTACAGCTGTTTGTAAGAGTCCTGCTTGAAGTTGCGGCCAATTTTGTGGTTGTATTTCTTCAGTTCCGTTCATGAAGTTGTCATTACCTTTAATATTCTCTATATCATATTTACATTGAGGAACTCGTTTTGTAAAATTTCGTTTCTCAGGGATCACATCAAGGGAAAATTTTGTTGGATAATGATCAGAGTCTAAGTCCAGGCCTTTCAATACTTTTAGTTTCATGATTTCTGCAGTATACAAACGGGAAATTAGTACATGATCCAGTTGATACTCACCCAATAAGGAATTAGGTGAGACCCAAGTCCTTGTTTTAGAAGGGAGTTTCTTAAAGAAGGTTGATTTGAAAAATAAATCATGACTTCTGCATAAGTCGATGAGTCTCATGCCGTTCTTATTAGTATTTTTATGACCAGACCATTTCCCAACCCAATATCGATATATCCTCTCTTTGCCAATTTGTGCATTAAAGTCACCCATAAGAATTTTAACATGATGTTGTGGAATTCTTTGTAAAATATTATCTAATTGATTCCTAAATTGCTCAGCTTTCTCTGGTGCTTCCTTGTTAGTTATGCTAGTTGGTGCATGACCATTAATTAGAGTATAGATTTTGTTCCCTGATTTTATTGTTATGGTGGAAAGGCGTCCTGAGTACGACTTGAATGTCACAACTGATTCAAGTATTGATTTATCCACTATAAATCCGGTCCCAAATTGTGGACAGTGGGTCATGACTCGTTCTCCTGGCTTTCCTTTAAATATCCTAAAGTTTTCAGAATCAAAAGGACATTCATCTGTGTACCGTGATTCCTGGTATGCAATAATTTTTATATTACGTTCTCTAGCTTTATTTAAGATATTTTTTAATTTCCCAGCTTTCAAAAGGGAATTGACATTAAATGTCATTATCCAAATCCGAGATTTTGCTTTAAGAATGTTCCCACCGGGATTTGAGATACTCCGACTTACCTCCTTGCACACATCTGTGGTCTCCCCAGAATCCGAATAGACCACTAGGGGACTGAAACCCCTGGGGTAATTTATTGCTCTAGAAGGTGATCATTTCATGTTGATTTAATTGAAGTTATGACTGACATGTCAGACGGTTAAACTCAAGAGTTCCACTTCTGAGTATTATAGTATCAGCCGCCACTAACATGTGAAACAGACGCTGTCGGGGTACCGCCACTAACATGTGAAACCGTCGTCCCCTTAACATGATATTTGGTACCATGTACCAAATATCTTTTACTCATTATCCCGAGTACGGGGCTGCCTCTTCCGCCATATACACTGTTCTGTAGTCCATCTACTCCACTGTCTGTGCCGTTCAGGGCTTCACCGTATCCCTGGCAAGGGACCCTTACAAGGTACTACCAGCCGGGCCAGCTGGACCAGGGTTTTTTAAAGAGGTGTTACTCCTCTATTTCCTCCCACATATTAATATATTTCTACTTTTTTTTTAATCCCACAAAGAAAGAAAGAAATCGAAAATTTGACATGCACTGCCACTGCACTTCGAAGTCGAAACCCCGCCCTTGATTCCGTCTCTACGCATCTCAAACGTTCAAGCGATCGTCATTGACCATTCATCCTTTGTACTAGTAATTTTGCCTGGATTTTTTTCTTTATTCATTTTGTATAAAAACTGGACACTCTGACACTGAACTGCACTGCCACTGCATTTCAAAGTCAAAATCTTGCTCTTGACTCGGTGTCTTCACGGTCTTTACAAACGGTCAAATGATCATCTTGTATTAAAAATAAGGGACTTTTTCCTTTTTTTTCAATTCTTGGACAAATGTAGACAATATTTCCATTGTAAAATTTTGGAGTAGAAAAAATTTCAACTATTCAGTTTGACATTTCAAAGCCAACATTTCATATATATATATATATATATATATATATATATATATATATATATATATATATATATATATATATATATATATAGATATATATTAGTTATTGCAATTTTTATTACGTATTTTTTCGGTTGTTACATTTTAATAACTGATTGCTTGAATAAAAAAAAGTTTTTGTTGTTCAAAGTTTATTGAAAGTAATGAAACTGAACAATTTTAATTTGATATGCGAAGTAATGTAAATGAACAAATCCACTTTCATATGTTTTTGTTGAAACAAAAGAAAGTACGAGCACTGCATGGTGTCATATATCTTCAAATGTGTATTGTTTCACTGTTAGTGTTTTGCAATGAGCATAAATCCTGTTGTTGCGTCACGAATTGTGGCGACTTTAGAAGAAGGCAGCGGTCAGCGCGAAACTGCGAGAAACGTTGGTGTAAGTCTCTCGAGTGTACAACGAGTATGGCGGCGGTTCTAAGAATTTGGTCTTCACAGGTTAGCGCTTAAAAATCTATATTGATTGAAGAGGTACCCTTCTAGATTTGCGATAGACAAAATCGTTAATCACCTCTACAAAATCTATGTTTTTGAGCATATCTCATTCTATGGACATCAGCGTCAAACTGGTTAATCTTTCCTGAAGCTTTGTACTTCTTAATATATTTTTATTCTTTTCAATTTGGAGAAGGAGCGTTCCCCACTGCAGTTAGTTACCATCATGCTTAAAAGGAATCTCAATGCGATTTCTATATTTGAAAATGTGTCTTCAATTTTGATTTCTTTCAAAAGGTGATATATTTCCAATGTATTATTAGTTCCTTCATTTGCAACTCTTCATAATAGATTTCAGCTAAATTTTTGCAACTTTCTCTGAAATCCACGGAATTCAGAGGTTTCAAGCAAAAAAATAAACCAAAACGTTGACTAATGTTAAACTTAAGTTTAAGTTTCAACTTAACGTTGAATTTCTCTTTTCCATTCAGTTTGTCTGAAGGTGCAGAGCCATAAAAAAAAACTCTGCCGTCTTGTTTTTTGAGATATGTCCTTCTAGTCAGATTCCGGATTTTTTTTTTTGGCGGACGATTCGAAGTAATCAAATTTATCCCTGAGGTTAATAATAAATTCATCAAGTAAAGTAAACAAATTAGTTGCAAGGTACAGTGTAAGACGCTAAGCAGGCAGAGCAACTTTGATCTCCGTTTTGCGGCTGAACTCACAACTAGCTGTTTACGTATTTATAACATAAAGAAACTGCTCTGACATAGCAACACTAGTTGCGAGTTTCGGTGATCGACAACAGTTTTCAGTTGCAGCACTCGATGACAGAATCAGTTTCATATTGACGCAACTAGCAACTGTCAACTTTGTACTAGTTCTGTCATGTTGCTGATTTCCCCAATTGGCGGTCAACATGACAAAAGAAATCAAGACGATAGTTTGAACACAGAAGATTTTATCGAGGAAATAGGAAAATACCGTATAATCTGGGATTAGAAAAGATGAAGCCTGGGAAAAAGTGAGCACAAAGAGTAATGCCTCTTCGTAATGCTTCTTCGAGATCCATCCACAGTCACACTGACTGTTGAGGATAGATTTAAAAAGTTTATTTAGAATCGCGGCAACCGTAAACTGGGCCTTTTTGTTCCTGCAACTAGCAACCTTTAACAAAAACTATTAAAGAGTTGATAGTTTTTGAACCAAAGTTGCTCTATCTGCGAACCGCCTAGAAGGAAAAGGAAAAGATGGAGGAATTACATATTTTGTCTATTCTTTCCAACATAGAGCTGCAAATTTCCGTTAGTATAATAAATTCTAGGTTTCCCATTTTTCTGGAGAGACAAGGACTTCGTCTCTAGTTTCTGTACCCGTTCTGTATCTTTTGCGATGGACATCAAAGTTTCTATAATTTTTGTATGATCTTCATGCAAGGCGTTTACTGCAGCAGCTCGGGCTAGCTATCTGATTTGTGAAAGACACAGATTGAACAACTTTTCTTGAATCCAAATGTTCTGCTAATATATTATTATATTCCATCGGTGGGTAGAGCCCGAAAAAGAGTTGAACACTTTCTGAACCATTTCAAAAAACGTTATCCTCTAATACACACCCAGTGCGCATGCTGCCCACCTACCAAGTTTAGTGAATGTCCCGCACGTGATACAAGATACAAAGGTGCCAAATTCACATTTTTCCTTGATTATTGCTTGTAGACCAGTATGCCTCTTGATCGATTTAGTTATCAACCTGTTATCAACTAAATTCGTCATTTCACATATGGCGCTTCACGGCATCTGGCATCTGGCGAGGGATAGCGGAATTTGTAGCTAAGACCGGCTTCAACAGCGGAAGGTGTCTTCGCGGGAATGGACGAATGCGAGAGCAGCCCGAGAGCGGGCAGTGAGTCGATGAACCCGTTTGAAAGATGTGCTAAACTAAACCGATCACCAGGGTTCCCAACTTAGGGGGGGTTTCCCCCCAAATTTAGGGGGTAAATAAGTGGGATGGGATTTTTTTAGAGGTTTTATATTTTTAGGGGTATTTTTAGGGATTTTTTTAAGTTTAGTAATTTTTTATATAAAAATAAAAGTGTAAAAATATATGTCCTGGGATAACTCTAGCTAGGCAATCTTAATTATATAATTGTTTACCTGGCGACTTAGCGACATCTAATACAGTTTCTCGTTACTAAGATATCGCAGTTAAATTAAAAACATAATGATTGTGACGGAGCTGGCTGTAAACGTTTTGAAAATGTCTCAAAATTCGAACTAGCATTTGTCACGGTGCCAATTTCAAACGCATTTTCGAACGAGCTTTCCATCTACAGAATTGTGAAAAACAAGTTGCGGAATAGACTATCTATTGAAATGTTATGTATACAAAGTATGATGGTACGAAATACGAAATGGTGGATCTTGAACAACATTTAATCCATCCCCTAACATTTTTTCTTTTTTTAAAAGTTTGGTCCGATGTGGATGCCGGGTATTAACCCTTCAAACACTGCGGCCTACTTGTGGCCTATTGTATTTTGCATTCACATAACTTATAGTCCCAGAAACCTAGTTGTTATTGTAAATTGCGCTAATTAATATTTTTCACATTTGTCTTCTGGTACAAATGCGGCCGGCACTGGGAATAGAATGATCCCTCTATATTTTTTAGTTAGCGCTCTAACATGAGGCCACGAGCGTCACTTCTACACCACTCGCGCCGGCTTAATCCCCTAATATGTTAAGTTTATTTAATGTCAACATGTATGATTTCAAAAAGTCAGAACCAGATGAAATTATATTTGTATTAAGTAATTAAAAAAAAAAAATTTAAGTATTAAGTAATTTATAAATAAAGAATATTAAAAAATATTACAGAATATTAATTATTATTAATTTATTGTTTTTTACAGAATATTATTTTTTAGGGGGATTTTCAAGTAATTGTGGCAATTTTAGGGGTTTTTGACTGGTTTTAGGGGTAAATATTTTTGGGAGTTGGTAACACTGCCGATCACCGATCCAGACGGCTAAGAGGTCAAAAAAAGAGGAGATGTCAGATAAAGGAAGAGGGGAGTGCAGTTCAGGTCAGAGTGATCATTTTGAAGTTGGAGGAAATGAGACGGGAAAACAGAAGATTGGAGGAAAAATTGGAAAGGGTGGTGAAGAGACAAAAGGAGGAGCAAGAAGTAGAAAATGACTGGAGAAAGGAATTGTTAGCAGAGTTGAGGTCAATAAGAGATGAGAATATGGAAATAAAGAATAAGTTATCGAAACTGGAGGAGGAAGCGGAGGCAGTCAAGGAGGAGAAGAGAAGAACCGAGAGTAAGTGGGAGGAGGAACGTCAGACAATGAGAGAGGAGCTGGCTAAACTAAAAGATACGGAAGAGAGGAGATTAAGGAGGGAATTAAGAAATAACATTGTTATTTATGGAATTGAAGGAGAAGATTGGCGGGAAAAGGCAAAGAACATATTTCGGGAAAAGCTAGGTTTAAACAAAGGTTTCGGGAATGCATACAGGCTTGGCTCGAATAGGGATAATAGAGAAAGTAAAGCCCCGATTATGTTAAAATTAGAAAAATGGGAGGTAAAAAAGGACATAATGAGAAACAAACGCAAGCTTAGAGTACCGTGAGGTACAAAGGTATATTCATTCATGATGATTTCACCCCTAAGGAACAAGGAATCCAGAAAGAACTGTTAAGGAAGGCAAAGGTACTCAAGAAAAGGGGCCACCAGATTAAAGTAGGATACCAAAGAATGGAAATAGATGGGAATTGGGTACCATGGGGCAAGGTAGCAAAAAACGAGTAAACGACCAAAGAAAGATGAGACAGTTACACAACGACGAAACGGAAAAGGAAAATGTAAAGCTAATGTTTTGGAATTTAGCAGGGCTCAGGAAGAAATTGGATAAGGTGGACGGGTCTTTTATAGAATTCTTGAGGAAATTCGAAATAGTTGGGTTAGTGGAGACCTGGGTTCAAGAGAAGGAATGGGAAGCCTGTAAAGAGAGACTCCCAAGGAGTACTATAGGAGGATACAACCGGCACGAAGAGAGAGTGACTACGGAAGGGCAAAGGGGGGGAATAATAACAGGGGTCAGAAGAGGCATCAAGGAATCGGAGAGAATTCTAGAAGAGGTGGAGGGTCTAGTTTTTAGGGAGGTAGAACTGGAGGGGGAGTGGTGCAGTGGAACCGTTTATAATAATAAGGGACTGGAAAAAATTAAAGAGGGCATAAAGAGGAATTTAGAAGATATGGTAACGACAAACTTGCTACTAGGAGGTGATTGGAATGTAAGGATAGGAGAAGAGCAGGTAAATACAGTGGATAAGATGGGTGAAGTGATAAGAAGGAATTCTAAAGACAAAATTAAAAATGCAGAGGGAAATGTTTGGCTGGCGTGGGTTTTAGAGAACCAATGGGATATTTTGAATGGGTGTATTGAGGGCGACTGGGAGGGAGAATTTACGTTTGTTGGTGCAATGGGTACCTCAGTTAATGACCTAATAATTACAAATGATGCGGCAAGATGGCAAATAAAACTGATGGAAATCGGAATAAGAAGTGAGTCAGATCATATGCCGGTAGTGGTGTCGTTGAAGCAGCAAAGGGAGAAAGATGTTAAGGCGGAGAAATGGGTGGCCAGATGGGATAAGGAGGCGACAGAAGAATACAGAAGGAAATTAGAAGAGGTAGAGTGGAACACCATAGAGGTTATAGACATGATGGCAAAGAAAATGAAGTCTGCACTTGTGAAAAAGAAAATCAAAGAAGCGGAAGAGAAGACTGGGAAGTGCGGAACGCAAAGCGAAGGTTTCGAGAAGCTATGAGAGAATGGAGAAAGGGAGAAGGGCTCAAAGTGCATGTGCTGGAAGCGAAAACAGAACTGCAAAAAAAATGGAGAAGAAGAAAAAGGAGCTTTGGGAGGAGAAGGAGAGGCAGCGGGTACGGGAAATCAAGACGGAAGCTGAGCTGTGGAAATACGTGAGAGAGAATAGGAAAAGGAAGGAAAGATTACCCAAGAGCATTGCGATAGAAGAATGGCAAAACCACTTCATGAGGATGCTAGGAGGGGTGGAGATGCGGTCAGAAAGAGATGATAGTTCAGAAGATCGACAGAGAAAGCAGGAAGAGCTCGCCGAGGATATCACCGTGACGGAGGTGGAGGATGTTATTGATTCCCTAAAGCCAAGAAAATCGGGAGGTTTGGATGGGCTCGGAAATGAAGCGTGGAAAGAAGCACCTGGAATCTGTAAGGAGAAGTTTACAGAGGAATTGAGAAGGATATGGAGAGGAGACAAAAGGATACCAGTCAGCTGGAAAGTGGGGATAATTCAACCGGTGTTTAAGAGTGGAACGAGGGACGCGCTAGAAAATTATAGAGGTATAACTTTGATGAACTCCTCATACAAAATATTTGCTAAAATCCTGGATTGTCGCTTGAGGAAGGAAATCAATGAAAGGAAGCTTTTGCCGGAAATACTAGCGGGGTTCAGAAAAGGAACGAGCACGGTGGAACACCTGGTGACCTTGAGAGTCATCATAGACCAAGAAATAAGAAAGCGATGCCTGTTTGCTCTTTTCATTGATTTGAAAGCCGCATATAACTCGGTGAACAGAAGGAGACTGGACGAGTGTTTGGGCAAGTTAGGTGTATCTCTAAAGATGGAAAGAGCAGATGCAATGGGGTAGTTTTTTGAGTGTTGCGGTTTAGTTTTTTGTTTTAGTTTGTGAGCATATGTCCGATGTACAGGTGTTGATGTATAGGTTTATAGGGTGGTAAAATTTCTTTTTTCTTTTTAATGGGGTTTTACTTTCACAACTTTTTTATTATTTTTATTGTTTTATTTTTTATGTATATTTTGTATGAAAATGTAAATTATTTTAATTATGCCCCTAAAGATCTCGGGGCCCTGGGCACTTGTCTAGTGGGAACGAGGGACCTGGGCTTAGATAGACGTGTAAGAGTGTGGCGACGACAAGGCGAGAGATATGCTCAAGCTTGTATTTCCGAGCGACTTTCATTTGGTGAACGATCACTTATGGCATGGGGAGGCATATCTTGACACTATCACGGAGTTAGTCTTTATCGAGAATGGGACGTTGACTGTGCATAGATCTGAAAGAGGTTCTAGAATACCTTGTTTTACATGGTCTTGTTCATGGTTATTTTTGGAGACGACTCCACAGTGCTTCGCGTAGCACTTTTAGCTGGACAAAATATTTTTCGTTCGTTTTGAGATCAAAATTGTGTTAATATGAATCGTACGGACCGTAAATTGCATTAATTTTCATGGTTTTTAATAAAAACAAGTAGGCACTTACTTGGAGTAAAAATATTTATTTAAATTTTACAGTTAACATAATTAAGCATTTGTAAAAATACAGAAGAACTAAATGAAATATGTCAAAAAAATATATAATTATGTAAAGCTACATATTAGTCGTCTTCATCACTTTCTTCAGATGAATCTGCTGCTGAGTAGTCATGATCAGGATCATGATGGTTAGTTATTTCTGAACTATTTACATTTACTCTGTCTTTCCAGTAATACTAGGGGGTTTTAATAAATCTAAGACTTCAGAAGGGAATTTTGAAGCTTTTTTTCTCGGGAAATCTCTTAAAAGCTTGTTATTACAGGGTCAGATGTTATCAATAACATGTTAAGTAAATATCTATTCGTGGCAATACGTCATTGCTTTCAAGTATTGTGTTGACGGTACCTTCTGCAGTCTTTGTTTCGGGCTTCTTCAGCATCCTCGGAAAGGTGGCCGATAGGCAATAAAGCAGATACAATAACTTCTGAATTGTGAACAAGGATTTTGTGAACAGTAGCAGGCATGTAATACCACGGATAGAGATGTATGTACTTTATTTGTTTCTGCTGCAAAAGCCTGAAATTTCTCAATGTAAATATCAAATCCTGAAGATAAAGCCCGAAGTATAATTCCAATTTTTGATATTAATGTAATATCTAATTCTGTAATATCAGAACTTAGTTCTGAAGCGGTTTCTTTCGAGCGGTTTTCCATTATTTGTATTGCAATAACCTGGTTTTGGCCTATCTACAATTAGCCCCATTTTGGCTTTAAAATGGATTTTTATTTCATCAGAACGTTGCTTCATACTAACTTTTTCAGATTCCGATCTAATTTGCATCCCAGGGCTTGGTAAGCGTTGTTAAGAAGTAGTTGGCAACACTTTGGCAACAGACATTTAAAAATACATATTTGAACCCATTAGCCACTCCGTGTTCCTTTTTAGAAACTGCTGTTTGTTCCTTACACTTTTCAAGAATTTTGGACGAAAATCGCGAAATCATGGTCTTCATGCTCTTTAAAGACTTCATTTGCATCCCTAATATACTGTCTTGTACTGATAAATCGAAACAAAGCTGCATTTCTTGTTTCCTTTACATGTTGCAACCATTCTTCAAATAAATCAATTTTTGGTACGGCGAATACTACATCTGGAAAAAAAATTTAAATAATTAATTGTGCAAATATATCGCAAGCATGTTTCATATCATTATAAAGTACTTAGTTGAATGCAACTATATTGTAGATTAATTCTAGAGGGGGTGACCAGGGGTTATGTGACTTTTTCTGGCAAAGTTGAAAAATAGGCAAAAATCTGAGTACTTTAAGAAACAATGTTTAAAAAAAATGGTTTATATTAAAGTTAATGAATAAAAATATGTTTACCTTCAACTCCAATCTCCATAATGCAGAAATAGCACACAACTTTTTGAAAACACACAATAAAACTAAATGGTAAGATGTAACAGAAGCACAAATGTTACTGAATGAATGAAATAAAAACGGCTAAGTGCGTGTCGGTCCACGCGCAATGTAGGGTTCCGTATATGCCATTCTTACTCTTATGACAAGACTCAAATGTCTACAAAATTCCATAACCAATAACTTAATCAGCTGACATTGATGTTGTCGAGTTTGACGTTCAACATAACCAACTATATTGTTTAAATGACGCGGCTGCCGCTCGTTTTGTTACATTTTATAAGTTGGTTGACTATTACTCGTAAACTAATAAAGCCTACTTATCCGTGATACTTTTCCTTTTAAATTCATTATATATGCTACTATTGTGAATTTTTTCACATATCCAGATACAGCCATTTAGCTGGCAGTGGGGGGGGGGGGGGACAAACGGATCTCTTAGTCGAAATATTATTTTCACAAACCTGTAATATTTTTGAAAGACCTAACCAACGATACCCTACACCATGGGGTAGACGAGAAAAAAAAAAAACGTAACCACTTCTTTAGGGCAAAGAAAACATTTTTTTTTCAAGATTTTATTTTACCACTTTGTCGGCGTGACTAATCTGTATATCCATGCCAAATTACAGCTTTATATTTCTAATAGTCTTTGAGCTAAACTGCGGACGGACGCACATATCGAAACTATAAGGGTTCGTTGTTGATAACAACGGAACCCTAAAAAGCTCGTTTTCTTATATAAACATATTTTTTATGGCTTGTCATTAGGAAGTAATTAGGAAAAAAAAATCAGGAATTGTTACCTAAGTGTTACCTAAGTGTTATGTTACCCTTGTGATAATTATGTTCCACGAATTAAAGGGTTGTTTTTGTCCACCTAATTTGGTCTTTTGAACAACTGTGCGACGCAACATTTATGAGTGATAATGCACGACCCCACCCACTCTCCTCTGCTCGGATAGTTACTGATTATTTTAACGAGAGTCAAATCACGCGATTTGATTGGCCGGATCGCGGTCCAACTTTTAAATCCAACTGAGCATGTTTGGTATGAGATGGGAAAACATTTACGGAGATATGTGCCGGCCTCCACAGATTCTAAAGATCTTCGCGACATAATGGTGTAGGAATGGGAGGGACAATCTTCCACAGAATGTGATCCAAAATCTGATCCAGCGCATGCCTCTTCGTTTGTAAGCTAATATCACTGCCAGAAACATTCTTTAACTTAAGACCTTAAACTTTATTTTGTTTGAACAAAAGCATATCAAAAGTTAACTTGTTCATCTACATTGTGAAAACCTATGTTCGGTTAAAAAAACAAGTCTGGTGAAATCGGTCAAAAGAAGTCCGGATATATATATATATATATATATATATATATATATATATATATATATATATATATATATATATATATATATACATATCATATCATTGTCACTCAATTCTGTTCTTGAACGCTTTGAACTAGTGCCACAAAATGTTGATTGTAAAACCATTTTCGATAATATATAGTGACAAATAAAAATATTTTTAGATCAAAAAATATAAAATACAGCTAGACACACTAAATATTACTGCTAAACTGGCATTTCTTATGCGCTTATTTAAATATAGGCCCTAAACACTCAAGAGGTAGGGAATGCAACATACACATACATGCGGTATATAAAGTGGTGTTTATTATACAACTGATACCCAACAAACGAAATATAAACACTACACATTTGTCCCATCGTCACGTACATGATAAAATAAATAAAAGTACATAAGCGACGTCCGTTCCAGGAAAAATTCATCATATCGTTTATTTACGACAGCCGTAGTTAAAGGGTTAAGTAAACCATTTTTTTTTAATTGTATGTTAAAAGTTGTCGACATAGTGTGCCCAGATAAAAAGTCCTTATTCAATGATATTAGTTGCTCGAAAATGACCACTTCTCGTAAAATAGAAGATATTGATGAGGATGTTTTACAACAGTTACAAGAAATTTCAAAATCGTTTATTGCTTTTTCCATTGCTTTGGACGACAGTACCGATATATGCGATTCGGCACTCTTAATATTTACTCCTGAAATTACTAAAATTTTATGATTTTTGATGAGATATTGTCAATGGGAAGCTTAAAAATTCCGTACAAGGGGATGTGATATATTTTCCGCGAGGAAGCATGCTTTTGATTCAAACAGTATTAATAGAAACAATTTGGTAGGAGTAACTAGAGGCGATGCTCCATCTAAGATGGGCCACAAGTAATGGACTATACATTTTTTTAAAAACGAGTTGAAAGATGATGTAATTTAGCGGTATTGTCAGAGTATACCGATAAATTACATCATTATCATTGTAATATTAACCAGGAAAATATTATAGCTCAAGTGTTAAAAATGAATATTGTTATGAATGATCGCCACAAATTACCGCCAATTTTAAAAAAAATCTCTTAGAAGAATCTGAGCCTCCATTTAGAGACGTTATATATTTTTCAAAAGTTCGATGGCTTTCAAGAGGACAAACATAAAAAGGGTTTTTTGGTTTAAGAAAAGAAATTACAAAATTTTTAACTGGAAAAAATCGTTCCCTCATATATTAACTGGTTATGCGACTTGACATTTCTAGTAGACGTAATTGGTGTTATGAATGACTTAAATTTGAAATTACAAGGTAATAGTAAGTTTATTTATGATCTTCTTGGATTTGTAAAGTCCATTGAAAGAAAATTTTATTTAATGCAAGAGCATCAAATTTGGAACTTTTGTCATTTTAAAACATGTGAACATTAGTAAAGGAAAATTCTGAGGCATCAGTTATTCTTCAATCGGAAAAGTAATACAAACTGATACTGAGCTTATGAAAAGAGTTTGATAACAATTTCGATGATTTTAAGAGTTACACGGACGACTGCATTTTATTTTCAGATCCATTTTCTTGCAATCCGCGTGACGTTTCAGAAGACATGCAATTTGAATTGATAGCATTACAGGAAACTGTCGATGCTAAGAATTCTTATCGGAAGAACTCTTAATCGATTTTTATAAAGGATTATCATGCGAGAAATATCCGAAAATACGATCAACAAATGTTTTCATTATTTGGGAGCACATATATTCGCGAAAAAACTTTCTTAATTATGAGCACAAGTAAATCAAAATTAAGATCGATATTTTATTGAGTGATAATCATTTAAAATCTGTATACACTTAGCGGACATAGAACCAAAGTTTAATAATGACATTATTAAAAAAAACCAATAACACAAATCGCACAATTCAAACGAATAAATTTATTGCAAGTTCTTATATTTTAGTTATTTTGGTTTGTTAATTAAAAGTCCCAATGTGAAATAATTATTACAATGATTTATATTTGTAATAATAAGTTTGGTTTTAGTTATAATTATTTTTGTTACTAAATAGTAGATTATTACGAGTAGGTTGTAATAATTGTTGCTATAGGTAAAGTTCTATATGTTCATTAAGGTACTTTTTTGTTAATAAATAGTATTATTTTATAATAATTGTTGCTATAGTTAAGGATTTATAGTTAAAATAAGTTTGATTTCAGTTATTTTTGCTTTTATTTAAGGATTTATATTTATATTGATATTAAATTTTGTATACTAATGAATTAAACAAAAAAAATAAGAAGTAGTTAAATTTATTTGAAACCAAACAATTCATATATCATGAATAATTCCTTTTTATTTGGCCCGCCAGAAATTTGAGAAATACCAAATTGGCCCGACCAGGAAAAACTTATCCTTGTCCTAAAGGATTCAGAAGAATGAAAAGGGCTCACCTATTCACGCGTTCTAAGAGAGTATGATCATACAGTGCTGATAAAGTTTTAGGTCTCATAATTGACGATGCAGATAGGAGCTAAAACTAGAGGGGCTGATATATATCCCTCATATCACGTAATGTCGGAAGCAAAAAAAAATGTTATCCATTGTTATCATTTATTTACAATAATATTTAAATGTAAAGATATGTAATTATTTTCTTTTTTTTTTCTTCAGTGTCGTACTAATCATAAATTACATAGAATTAAAATCAGTTTAAGATATTTGTATTTCCTAATTTTATAAATTAAAATTTAGTTATTATTATTTTGCTTTAGTAATAATAAGTAGTTTTTTTCGCGGATAGAAAAAATTGTCCGCGGACTAGTAAAATTTCTCCGCGGACCACTGGTGGTCCGCCGGACCAGCGGTTGAGAATAGCTGCTTTAGATCATGCTGTGCGATGACTTGCACAAGTTCAGTCGGATGTTATTATCCAAGATATGGACCAAACTAACAACTGTCTAGAAATTAATTTCAAGTGGGGTCTAGATGGCAGTGCAAAAAGTACACAGTGGCAAAGCAAATCTTTGCTAATAATAATTTTTATGCGGACTCAAATATAATTTATGGATGGTATAGAATGAGTGCAAGAGTTCATAAATTTTTGATGCATGGGGCTGACATAATAAAATCATCTCCATTGCCTATAGGCCTCCTCTCAGAAGATGTTATATAGGCTAGTCATAAAACTTACAAACAGATTAGACAATACCACTCCAGGAATATGTCAAGAATTAATACGAATACAGATATGTTGAATTGGTTACCTATATCATCAGATCCTCTAATCACTAGTTATAGGACAAAACCCAAAAAAAAAAGAAAAATTTAATGAGGTAGTATTAAAAATGCCTATCTCCATGAAGAATGTTCACAAGAAACTACTGATGATATCATTAGTGAAGATGAAGAAAGTGCAGATAGTGATGATGATATTGATTTGACGAAGATCAGTCGTGGATTTGTAAAAAAATAAATGTTCACTTGCGCTTTACAAATGTGCACTTGCGCTTATATCATAAATATATTTTCCCACTTAATTTTGCATTTTTAATTAATCGAGGATATACATCTAATATAGACTCATTTTATATTAGGATTATCAGAATGTCATCATAAGGTAATATTTGAGGGAAAAAATTGAAATGAACTGAATGTGTGCCGAACCCAGTGTGTGCTGATGGGAAAACCCAAACTACCAGACACGCAATGACGATATGTGTTATGTAGGGTAGCACTTCAGGTACACATAGAGACATTTTAGAACATTTAGATATTTTAACAAAAATAGTTTTTATAAAGGAAGTCTGAATAGCTCAGTAAACTCCAAAAACTATTGGTTTATATCTATTACTCCTCTATCCATTTTAATTATTTTCTTAAATTTAGTTATTAATCACGTACGTAATGAGATCATGTGCAAAATAAAACCCACACTCAAACCTACAATGCCAGAGATAACATGTAGGCTGAAATAATTGACAATGTTCTTGTCAGTTCTTGGAATGGAATCTTCATCAATGGAAATCTGAATGGGAATAAGTTTTTAGAACATATAAATATTACTAACAAGTTGTTTCAAATGGATGTCCAACCCATTCTATGGGATCTGATACATGCTTCCTTAATCTGTCATTTCCTGATATGTAGATATGGCTGTAATAGTAAATTTCAAATGTGAACTTATGTCATATTAAAGGTTGCTTGGATATCCATCAATACATTGACATGTTTTTTTATTTTTTTGTTATTTATTTATTAACAGGATATACAATATATATACACACTTACATAATATAATACATAAGGATGCACCTATAGAGGTGAGTTACACCTGTACATAGGCCTGAGAAGCAATTTATTCACATAATTAAACTTTATCGATAACATACAAGAATTAGGTATACATAAAATACAAAAACATAAGCAATAAACAACATAATAAGGTATAAGAGGACTCAAAGATTAGAGTATTAAAAAGTAAACTGTAGGAAAACAAAATATTGAAAAAGATTTGAGATAACAAAATATTGAAATTGTAAGAGAACAAAAAGTCTAATAAAGGGAAGTATTTGTAAGCCAATTTCTCAGTTTTATTCTTACTGTTTTGTTATTATTATTCGGTATTCTTTTTAGTGTATCAGGTAGTGTATTGAATTGTTTAATTGCCACAATCGAGGAGTTTTTAAATGCTATAGATTTACTGACTTTGGGTAACGGAATACTTCTATTTCTAGACTTCCTTTATGGTTCTCATAGGCATATTTACAACTATTGTAGTGATAACTCAACGACTCGAGTATAAATGTATCTCTAAATCCTTTTTTTTAATTGAACTTTAATTGATTTTTTAATTACAAATATTTACATGTTCAAAAAAAAAGTCCAGTATATAAGAGGCAGAGAGAGGCTAAGCAGTAAAGGAAACCATTATAATATATATTTTTCATTGGCTGAAAAATAAGATGGTACATTATAATTAAATAAACAAATAAAATTACATTATTTCAGATTAAATACTTATTAAACAGGATTGAAAAATGTAATAAAACTGAGAACAATCTATATTCCGATCAGCTCATTCTGGATGTTTTGATAGCATTTGCAATTTATGTCTCAGTAACTGTAAACTTTAACAAAAACTATATTAAAAAAAAAATGCTAGTACAATGTATTTACACAGAAACATTCTATAAATATATATACATATAAACACTAAAAAATTCTTGACAATTTTTAGTTTTCATTTTGTTTTTTGCCTGGTACAATCTCATACTCAGGCCTCTTAGGAAAAGTCTCCATTCCCTTTTCCAATGGAGTCATTTTTCCAGCTTTAGCCTCAATCTGAACTGAATTCTGTCTCTTCAATTCCATAATCGCTAAGTTTCTCATAATTTCATCTTCACTTGGCACTTCCTTCCTCCTCCCCCTTAACCAAGCTTCCCATTCTGCAGGCATTTCTGGTTGAAAATCGTCTTTCTCCAAAGGTTCAAACCAACGACTGTTCCTTCGTTTTCCCACAGAGGGATTAGCAGGGATTTCAAAATATTTGTTGCCGTAAAGATCTTTTCCTACGAGGGTTCCTCGTATTTGTCGAGGTCTAAGAGAATTTATAAAGTTTCGAATGATCATGGCCCATATACTTCTAGCTGGAGGTTGAGACATTTTTAATTGGATTTAGAGGTTTTAATTGGATTTAAAAGATTTAAGTGGATATTGGTTGGATAAAGGCGTAAGACGATGTGGAAGAAGTTCAGAGGTTAGTTATTGCTTTTTAACATCGACTAATACTAATATATACTAATGAATATGACTAATGAATACTAATAGTATTCATTAATCAATGCTTTTTAAGGTTGTGTTTGATTTTGAGGGTATTTTTAAATTTGAATATCTTTTGAAGTTTGTTCTTTTAGGTTAAGAGTTGACAAATTTAAATAGTGTGAAGATGGTTTTGCATGAAGTTTTGAAATTATTGAAGGAAATTTGAACGTCTTTTAGTTATTATATATTGGGTGAGTTATTTTTTTTCTCTAAATATATCAATATAGTAATAAATAGTTTATTTTCTTTCACATTCAGGGTTGCACAAAATTTAATCAAAATTATAGATTATTTCTGTAGTGTCCAGCCAAAACAACGCGGCGAAAATATCACACCGACATAACAACGCTCTACGAAAACAACACGTATGAACATATATCACATCCTAAGATGTTGTGTTGATAATTATTGGAATGTGATATTATCCTAGTGTTATATATTCGACGTGTTATTAAAATGCTGTGATATTTTACACGTATTTTGTCTTCTTTTATTTTTTTACCGTAATAATTTATGGTATGTTGTTTTCGAGGCGTGTTGTTTCCGTAGTGCGTTGTTGTGTCACTGTGATGTTTTCGATGCGTTGTTTAGTTGCGAGTTGTAATTATAGCCCTTCATTAGTTTTCTGATTTGGAAACTCTTTATAAATTATTGTTAATATTTAAATAATTAAAAAATTAAAAACCTACATAAATGCTTCTATGACATAAAAATGAGCGACTAAACAACGCATCGAAAATATCATAGTGACACAACAATCTACTAGTGATGGGCATAATCGAATGATTTCGAGAATCGAATGATTAGTAATTGAGGGATTTCAATAATCGAATGAATTCATAATCGTATGATCTCTCGATTTACCCTAAAAAATATTTTTATTAATATTAGTTATTATTGCATGTACCTGTAATTACCTGTAGAATGCAATTTATGTAAATTAAGCCAGTTTCGTTAATATTTTTTAAAGCATTTTCGGACAGTTTCCGCGGAAGCTAACGCGTATAGCGTGAATATTGCATTTTTGCAACACTCTATTACAATCCTAGTAATTTATAACTGTAATATAAAATATTATAAATGCATGTGCCTCTATAGAGAGGTTTCAACATTTCGAGGCATTTTATAAACAAACGTGGAGATTCCACCGTAACACATTCCATCGTAACGTATTCCATCGTTAGCATATTTTATGGTAGTAAAATAAATAAATTTAAATAATATTGGATTCTAAATGTGATCCATAAGACAATAAATACGAAATTTGAATATGTTTATATTAGTTCTTGATAAGGGAATAAAGGACCACTTAGTTTCACTGTCAGTCTCAGCTCAATATTCAGTCGTCGAGTGTTGTCTTGTGCCCAGTGTGTCCAAAAAGCTTTTTCAATGCCGAGGAACAGTTTTGTGTAACAAGTGTAAAAAAACATTAAAGTATTTTGGTAATACTATTAATCTCAGCCAACATCTTAAAAGATTGCATCCTTCTCTCTTAATAAACCCTTCTCACAACCGTGAAAGTTCAAACGATGGTGCTGATGACCCAGGTGAATTGATTCAGAAGACACTTGTATCGTTGCCATCAACATCGTCAATTGTTGATACCGTCGCTCGTTTTCCTTCACCACTTCTTCATCCATTACGTCCACCGGCCACAAAACGAAAACGTCAACTCAAATTATTTGGTAGTACGAAAGATAGTACTATTTCCGAGAATGAACAGGCCGAAATTGATAAAATTTTAGTCGAAATGATGGTTTCTGATTTTCAGCCTATATCCATCGTCGAGAATAAAGGCTTCTTAAAATACAAAAAGAAGTAGAACCAGCTTTATGAACCCCCGAGCCGGCGAAAAATTATGTCTTCTCTGATTCCAAACATGTATACATCGATATTGACCAAGTTAAAAACGAGATAGCTGTACCTTCACATTTCGCGATAACAACGGATATATGGACATCATGTTCTACTAAATCGTTTTTAGCGGTTACTGCATATTACATAAAAGAAAAGGAAATGATGAGCTCCTTGTTGGAAACAAGACAATTATTTGAACGTCATTCAGCAAAAAATGTTGCTAGTGTCCTCCGAGGAATTTTGAAAGAATGGAAGATTTTTACGTCAGTATTGTCACAGACAATGCTTACATTATAGATTTTTAATGCTTAGTTTACAATGACTACTGGGCGCAGTGTCCGTCGCAAACGCTGCCTGTTACGGGCGAACCCCTCGGATGGGCTGTTGTTGAGGGGTTATTACTATTATTGAGGGGTACCCGTGTTACCCCTCAACGCTTCCCACACCGGTGCCGCGTATAGGAGTCTGCTAGTGGCCACACTGGCCATAAGCCTCCTCCTAGCCTCCCCAGGCCCGATGGCCCTCGGCATGAGACGCGCCGCCTGTTGTGATGCGCGTGCCGCGTTGCCGGCGGCGTGGCACACGTGTAATCCCCACTGACCCGCCTGGAGGATCACCCCCCCCCCCGGGGGTTAACCTTGAGACGCAGCATATTCCAGCATCTGTCACAATACTCACCCCCGTGGGCAGTAACCGTCTCAGCGTCCGCAGAAGGCCGTCATAGGCGACATTCCACAAGAATGGTTCTAAAACCGATCCCTGCGGAACCCCGGCAGACAGCCCCCGCTCACGCCACTTTTCCCCCTCGCTGTACCTGATGGTTCTGTCGCGATAGTTCAGGTAATCGGCAGTGAGCCTCAGCAACGTCTCCGGTAGTTTCCACCCTGCTAGGGCCTCGAGAACGAACCACCATTGTACCGAGTTGAAGGCATTGGCGACGCCAAAGTTGACGACCACACAATGCCCCCTGGTACGATACGGTCCGCTGTTGGCCCCTTCCGCGACACGAAGGACAGCCCGGATGGTATCCTCCGATCGACGATGCGGTACCGCAAGCCCCACGGATCCTCCACGGCCAGCCCGTGCGGTGTACTTCCTCGAGCCATCTCCCGAGTAATAGCTTCCCGGTCAGATCTCCCAACTATCCAACGAGCACGGTGCTCGCGCGGCTGCCCCTCGATGGCATTACAGTACAGGTAAAAGAAACGCATTGGTGGTCGCTCAGCGACTCCCTATCGTCCCTCACCTGCCAATCCCTGACTCTTCCCATCAGTCCCTGCGATGCGAACGTCAAGTCCACGATTGACGTTCGCGGACCTCTCCTGAAGGTCGGAACTTTTCCTGGTTGCAAATGCCGAGGTCCAGTGCCGACGCCCAGTCAAGGACCATCATCCCTCTCGCGTCCGTGACGTCGACTCCCCACTGGATTCCCCAAGCATTAAAATCGCCCCCAATAATGTGCCTGGATGGAGCGCGCCACGCCATCGAGGCAGTCCGCAAAAACCTCATCCGGTTTGTTGCGGGAGAAGTAGCAGCTGTAATGCCTTCATGTTTCGCTTTTTTAAACCCTGAGCATCATACTTCGTCAAAAGAAATAGAATGAATCAAATTTTAAGAACAAAGTCAAACAATCCCCTGAGTTTCGAAACTCAAGAGCTATAAATTTAGAGAACTATAGACTTTTATATGCTAATTGAATATAATTCGGCTTTCTGTACACCACTGAAATATATATTAACTGAAACGAGCGCTGGCCTCTTGGCTTGTGCGGACCGAGAGAGAGGTCCCAAGGACTTCCCTTCATCCTTGTCTAGCCAACAGTATGTAATACAGTCAGACCGAAAAGCTTGTTGTATTGAGTTGTATCAAGAAAGAGCGTGAGATCGTTCAATCGGTGAGCATATTATAAACCCAAGTTTATATTTTTTAATGAAAGTTGTTTTCAAAAAAACAATGGAAAAATACTGTTGCATTTGCAAGCAAAAATGGACGTCGGACACACATTTGAATTGTACTAGACCAAGACAGAGCGATACGAGAGACACCTTGTAATGCTCTCTCTCGGCCCGCAGAAGCCAAGAGGCAGCGCTCGTTCCAGTTAGCTTCCAGTAAGTATTCACACAGTGATGTAATGGTACAAGAATTTGTCAGTTTGCAATGGCGTATAATAATAGAAAACAGTATAGATCGAAAGAATGAGTAACCAAAAATTAAAATAACAAAAAAGCTAAGAAAAAAATATATATTAAACGTTAAATTTAAGAAATTAAACATTACTAGAACTACATAGCCTGACATCCAGTGCCTCTAATGTTTTCCTAAAATATTACAAATTTCCCACTATTATTTGTTAATTTAAGTTAAGCTTTATTCTTCCCTTTTTTATATTTTCTGCTTTTAGTATTCATCCAGTTCTTCATCAACAGTCTCTTTGTCTATTTGGGACCCGCTCTCCACAGGCCGCATACCATTAGCAGTTATTCTGTATATTCTTCCATCTCGCGACCATGCATTCCCAGCCAGCGTTGAATGTTGCAGGAATATTGCAGCAATGTTACTTTCGCAACGTTAAACATTGCTGCAATATTCCTACAACATTCCTATGTCCGCCTCTCTGCAACGTTCAGAAATGTTGTGGGAACGTTGCACGGAACATTGCAGGAACGTTGCGGGAATGTTGCGAACATTGCAGGAAGGTTGCGGGAACATTACGAACATTGCAGGAACGTTGCGGGAACAGTACGAACAATTCAGGAACGTTGCGGGAACATTACGAACGTTGCGGGAACATTATGAACATTGCTGGAACGTTGGGGGAAATTACGAACATTGCAGGAACGTTGCGGGAATATTGCGAATGTTGCATAAATGTTGCAGGAATGTTAAAGAAATATATTGAATATTGAAAAATAGAAAATTATATTTTTAGTTTTATTCTCTTTTATTCTTCTCTTTTATTTACATCTTTCACTTTCACTTTTAATATATTTTTTTAATTTATGTACTGTTATTATTATTCTCATCGGAGGAAACTTCCGCATTTGCTTTTTTGGCTCGACTCACTCTTGTTGGGGTTTAAATAAGCCATTTCGCCAGAGTCTCTTCTATATATATTTCCGACCATTTCTCTCCGCCAAGTCTCTGTAAAATTGTAGGTCAATATAAAAATATCTGGCAAAAATATAAAAATGTTCACTTTTAAAGAAATAAACTTACTGCAGAGTAATTTCGCCATCATCAATTGGCTTAAACATCGTTTGTCATTCGAACAACCTTGCCAACTGAATTTTAAGGCAACTTATTTGTTGTACGAGTAGGTTATGTAAACGCGTTTAAGAGGGACTCAGCGTTCATACACTAATACACTACATAAAAGTGGAAGAGAGGAGTACAGAAAGAAGAGAGAGCATAGATAAATACAGCAACGTTTCATTGAGTATATACACGCAATGTGTATGCAAATTCCGATCGGCGGAAAATACATGCGCCGATCGGAAAAATAACTAAAAATATAATACATTTTTGAGTATAAGAATAAAAAAAAGTGAGACGAGTAAAAATAATCACAGTAAAAATAAATGATAATATTAATAATGAAAAAAATAATTGGCTCAATCCTTACTGGAATGTTGTAGGAATGTTGCTACAACATTCACATTGTAATGTTGCCACTGGAATGTTCAGGAATGTTGGTGCAACATTCACATTGTAATATTGCAACTGGAATGTTGCAGGAATGTTGCTGCAACATTTACATTGCAACGTTGCCACTGGAATGTTCAGGAATGTTGCTGCAACATTCACATTGTAATATTGCAACTGGAATGTTGCTGGAATGTTGCTGCAACATTCACATTGCAACGTTGCCACTGGAATGTTCAGGAATGTTGATGCAACATTCGGAATGTTGTGCAGCCTTCGTTCCGAATGTTGCAGCATTGCTGCAACATTCCTGCAACATTCAACGCTGGCTGGGTTTATATATCCATATATTGTCCGGGCCTCCTTCAGAAGATCCGCGGGTTTTACACATCTAAATGAGTAAATCAGCTATTTGTAGTAATTGGAGTAGAAATCTATCGTAATATACGAAGTTATCGACATAAATACAGATACAAAAAAAACTATCACGGACTTGGTCAGATTCAAAAACCTACTTTTATTTGAAGCTTCCTCTGCAAGCATAATTTCGTTTTGAAAATCAGGTTAAATAATTATCAAAATTGACGCCTTACATAATCTAAAAATGCCATTAAATGCGGTGGTATCATTTAAGTAAGCTAAGACCATTTTTTGCGTGCTTGAGATAGAAACGGGTTATTTGCATATAGTTGTCCCGATTTGGAGCAATCACAAAAGCATAGAAACAGGGCGAAAATAATAGAATTTCCCCTTTCAAATGATACATATATGGAGAGAAAATTTTGCAGAAATTTTCGAAATAAATGGCATAACTGCCGATAAAAATGGCGACAGTCTTTTTAACATGTATTTAGTTTATATTTAAGGTAGCCTGCCATTATTAGTTTGACTGGAATTAAGAAAAATTATTCCATATTTGGTGTAATGAGCATTACTGTACTGTTAAAAAAGCAAATAAGTTAACAAATGCAACCTTAACAGAGTAATTTTTATTGCAATGTTTCATTAGCTTTTTGTTACTAAATTTCGTTTGTTTTATTGTAGTTTACGATTTTTTTGTCTCTATTTTAGTTTAAAATATCTACTGCAAACAAACGCGAAGAATTTATGCAAAATTACATTGATAAGAATGTATTATTAAAAAATGTCATTTATGTAGCCTTGTAATTTTTCACGTATAATAAATATTAAAAACGTATAATAAATCTTGAAGACAAGCAATAGGATAGAAACGGAATTATTTTGTTTTACATGTTGAATTGAAAGTGTTTTGAATAACATTTTAAACTGTTTTGACATTATCCCAGTTTTAGAAATCATTTTATTTAGGCATAAAACTAATAACTTTTATGCCGACGAACGAAGCGAAGAATTTAATTATATAACTTTGTGACATAACTTATTTGTTTATTGACCTTTTAAACATTAAATGTTGGTTATTATCATCCCTATTATTTATAATTTTTTATATATTTATATATTTCTTATATGTTTTTATGCTTTTATAAATGATTATATAAATTTGAATGAAATGTGATGTTTAAATAAATAAACTTAAAAAAAACGTTTATTTTTTAAACATCACATTTCATTCAAATTTATATAATCATTTATAAAAGCATAAAAACATAAAACATAATAATTTTTAATTTAAAACAAATACCGAAACTAGTAAGGCAAATAAATTATTAAATTATAAAAGAACTTTTAATATTTCATATCAAATAATATCTTTTAAACATTGTTTGACATTTTAAACATTTTAACAACTTTTAAACATTGTTTGACATTTTGTTTGAATGAAATTACGTTATACATTTTTTACAAGTTTATGGTAAAATTTTAGCAACATAGGGTTTGTTTTTATGACGTTTCAAAATAATAAACGTCAACTCTATAATTGTAAGTTTTTCCATTGATATTTTTGTTTTTACTACCTTTCCATCCTTAAATTACCTTAAATAACCTTAAAAGTAATTGAAACTAATCCGTCAATTAGATGTTTTTTTTTTTGATAATTTTCAAAAGTATATTATCATCAACCAGCCGTTTGATTGATTTTTCCACTCTTCACTTTCCTGAGCCATTTGCATCCAATTTTTCTTCAGGCGCTTAATATCGTCGGACCATGGTGTTGGAGGACGCCCTCTGTGGCTTAATTATAGTCTGCTGACTATGCCCTGTCCAGTTCGACTTCAGTGACACTATACGTTGTAGTGGTATGGATTTCATGGTTTGGAACTCCGTCTCTCAGTGATATACCTAACATTGACCGCTCCATAGCGTTTTGTTAGCCGCGTAACTTATTTGCTTCTACCGTTGTAGTTTAGTGTTTCCGTTTCGTAAGTCATCATCGGCAGGACGCATTAGTTGTATAGCTTACGCTTGAGGCATGAGGCCATGTCAGAACCATCCCTCGATAAGTCTCGGTCATTTGATGGTCGCGACCTATTTGTATTTCATGGCCCAGGTACTTGACGACGTTATGACGTTACCTGATTAATTTCGAATTTAGACTTCAGACTATTTTTAGTCAAAAACTGAGAGTCCTTAGTAAAAAACAAGTGCTAAAAATGAAGTTGAAAATGGACAATCAATGGAAGCATTATCGGCATATTTTATTGTTTTACTTCCGAAAGTGCAAACATGCGGTGCAGATCAGAAGAAATTATGTGAAGTTTATAGTGAGGACTGCCTTACTGAACACCAGTGTCAGCGTTGGTTTGCTCGCTTTCGCTCTGGAAATTTTAGTTTGCAAGATGTACCACATACTGGTCGTCCAACCACTACTGATGACGATAAAATAAAGACGTTAATCCAAACTAACCGTCGTATGACAACTCGAGAGATAGCAGACAAGCATAGAGATAGCTCGACATATCGAGTTCAACAGTTGCACTTACAACAGCCTGGTTACAACATCGAAAGAAGATTGTGCTTTCTGTGTGGTGGGATTAAAATTAGGGTTGCCACCCCAGACCTGGGTCTCGCCTGGAGATGATAACTAAAAAAAAATAATTATGAATTCAAAAAAATTGTCGACAGCTCATGTCAAAATTAAGTTTTATGCATAATTCTGATTTTACCAATCCTGTTACGGTTGTCTGTCCAAATATTTCCCATAATCGAAAAAATTCGTACCACATATGCATTACTTGTAAGTTTTGGTAGTTCAGTGAAAATATCAGAGGAAAATATGTTTATCCATTTTTTATCAGTTGCCCAAATCGAGCGATTTGGTGGAATGAATGATATTTTTAAGAAGACAGATATCATAAGATCACATAATTTATCGGCATCTAATTCTACATTTACGTATTTTGCAGCATCTAAAAAATCTTGGTATTTGAAATTTTCGTTCTTAAGATTAATTACTGAAAAATATTTGAATGGGCTGTTTCCAAAATTATAAAAATTTTCCAAGTAATCAATTGCGTTTCTGTACACCTTTTTCGCTACAGACACAAATTTTGTTTACTGAAAAATTGATATTCAAGCTGTTTAATTTTCTGATTCATAAGTCCCATAAAATGATGCACAAAGTGAATATAACATTCGGCTAAAGATAAACTGATCCTTCACGAATTTCCAAATGATTTTGTGCGTATCTTCTTCGCCCAGTTGTACAAAATAAAGTTTTATCGCTGACCAGGCATTAACATTTTTTTCTAAAGCTTTATGTACAGATAGCAATTTTGTTATCACGTGGAGAATAATATCGTCATATTCCAATTCTAAAAAATCAAAGCAATCTTTTAGTTCCTTAATTCTTTTAGAGCTAATAGAAAATTCAGCATATATTTTTAATACCAAGGTTTCAACATCGAGAGACAATACCTTACATGCGTGTCTAACTACATTATGAAGTACATGTTAGTTACAATTATTTTTCAAAATTTTCGGATTAAGGTCCTATCCTATTCTCTTTGAAGCAGCCAGTACTGCGCCAATTTGTAGACGTTGGGTCGTTGGAACGCCGACCGCGTTAGCTATTCCGTACACGGTACACGAGATACACGCGACACTGCATTTAACCCTTTCGCTGCTACGGACTTCTATAGCAGTTCAATTGATTTGACGCGCAGGTGCTATGGACTGTTATAGTAGTCCAATTGATTTGGCGGCCAGATGCTATGGACTGCTATAGCAGTCTACCAACTTCATGAATTCAGTGTGGCTTTTTTAAACATAACAAAGAGATTAATAAATATATACACTCTCATTGGAGCTTTGCGTCACCCTGATTCGGGACTCACTCCTGCACCTGCGATTTAATTTTTTTAAATCAACAAAAAAAACAAAATTTGATTCGAATAAAGAATTTGGTTTTTGAAAATTTGGAAATATTTGCAAATTATTTTGACGTTTTCGTCCAATTTTGACATAAAACAAAAGAATTTCGCAGAGTTTGTTCACTCAAATCATCAAAAAAAGAAGATTTGATTCGAATAAAGATTTTGTTTTTTGAAAATTTGGCAATATTTGCAAATTATTTTGACGTTTTCGTCCAATTTTGACACAAAGCAAAAGAATGTTGCAAGGTTTGACCATTCAAATTATAAAAAAAACAAATTTTGCTTCAAATAGAGATTTTGGTTATTGAAAATTTGGCCATATTTTCAAATTATGTTGAGGTTTTCGTCCAATTTTGACACAAAACAAAAGAATTTTACAAGGTTTGTCCACTCAAATCAACAAAAAAACAAGATTTGTTACGAATAAAACTTTTGGTTTTTGAAAATTTGGCAATATTTGCAAATTATTTTGACGTTTTCGTCTAATTTTGAAACAAAACAAAAGAATTTTGCATGGTTTGTCCATTCAAATTAACAAAAAGCTAATTTTGCTTCGAATAGAGATTTTCGTTTTTCAAAATTTGATATTATTTGCAAATTATTGCAACTAATACAAAGTACTAAAAGTATTCCGCACGGGCTATAATGTAATGTTCAGAATATTAAGCACACATCAGTTCAAAAAAGTAATTCGCAGCAAAAGGGTTAATTTTGTGCATATTCAAATTTACTTACGCCGTCCGGAGAAATAATAGTTAAACCCGGAGCCCTGAGATAACTCACTGAAACCCGAAGTCTCCGGGCCAAACCCGGAGAGGTGGCAACCCTAATTAGAACTATTGATTCGAATGTCTACTGTCGTCAACTATCGAAATTGAACGAATAAATCCATGGATAATGGTCCATCAGGATAACGCCAGACCCCATACCTCAGTTATAACCCGTCAAAAATTAACAGAACTCAATTGGGACCTGAGCCACATCCACCCTATAGCCCTGACTTAGCACCATCAGATTACCATTTGTTTCGATCCATTCAAAACCATTTCAATGGTAAAACTTTCGATTCCGATCAGGCTGTTAAAAATGTGTTGGACCAATTATTCGCTTCTAAAAACCAAAGCTTCTTTGAACGAGGAATTTTTCAACTTACCGATAGTTGGCAAAAGGTGATCTAATAAAATGGTCAATATAGCATTTTGACTTTGAAAAAAATGAAAAAAACTTTTTTGGCCTCCTGAATTGAAAAGCTAGCTTTTTTCAAGCAAATCCTACGATTTATTCGTTTTGACAAAAGAACCGAAAGAAATAGACGTCTCCAAACAAATAAATTTTCCTTGGTTTGGGAAA
Organism: Phosphuga atrata; assembly: GCA_944588485.1. Taxonomy (NCBI): domain Eukaryota; kingdom Metazoa; phylum Arthropoda; class Insecta; order Coleoptera; family Silphidae; genus Phosphuga; species Phosphuga atrata. The sequence continues at coordinate 32,741,652 of OX155895.1, forward strand.
TATGGGACAAGTTCATTGAAAATAGCCAAGCTTGCTATCAACGAGGGTAAAATTTAACAGTTGACGAGCAATTATTTCCGACAAAAGCCAGGTGCAAGTTTATACAGTATACCTATGCCTAATAGTAAAATAAAGTCAAAAAAAGGCATCAAATTCTGGCTAGCATCAGATGTTAGTAGCAAGTAAGTTTTGCATGGTTTTCCTTACTTGGGGAAAGATGAACAACGACCACCGTCAATGCTTCTCAGTGAACACGTTGTTCTGAAACTTGTCGAGCCATATACAAGCCGTGGAAAAAATATCACGAGCGATAACTTTTTCACTAGCATGTCACTCATGAAATTATTGGCCAAAAAACAATACTAATAGTTAGTTTCAACTAACTATTAGAGGAAATAAAAGAGAACTACCCAAAGCAGCCAAACAAACGAAGGATAACATGCCTCGTTTTTCCACTCTCCTATATAAATCAGAAATTGTGACCTTACTATATATAAAATAATTCCGAATAAAAGAGTTTCAGGTCATTCTAAGTTCCAGGCATAAATTTGTGAAAATTGATAAAAGTAATAAAAAAATGTTACCGGACTCAATTCAATTTTATAACAAAACAAAATTTGGAGTTGATGTGGCGGATCAAATGGCCAGAAAATATACACTAAAATCTAGTTCTCGTAGATGGCCACTCCAAATATTTTTCAATATTTTAGATTTGGTAAACAAATACAACGATAACAGTTCTTCTTTCAATTAGCAGAACAGCTTTCCACCAATTACAGAATTGCAAGACAGAAAAATTCATCAGAACATGAAGACCCACGAAGATCAACTGCAACATCATAAAATACAACATATTCTAACAAACGAAAAATTTGTAAAGTACGAGTTAGCTACAATAACAAAACAAATATTATATGTGAAAAATGTCAAAAGTATGTTTGCGGAAGATGTACACAGAAAGAGATTTCCAATTTCATTTGCTTAAAATGAACAAATAATGCATAAATTACTTTTTTTACAAGTGAAGTAATTTTTTTATAGTTATAATACTTCCTAATAACTTGTATGACTGTAAATAATTTAAAATTATTAAAAATTTAAATTTAAAACAAATTTCTTTACACATTAGTTATTCTTTGTGACCCCCATTTTTACTGCTTTGGGGAAATATAGGTATATACTAAGTTTCAGTCTTTCTAGTGTTAATTATCGAATAACCCAATAATTTTATTTAAATATTGTAGAATTCTATATAGATGTTATTTAATTGCATATTAGTTATATAATAAGGTTATTTAAGGTTAAAATAAGCAATACAAAAAAATAAAATTTTGTTTTTGAAGCTTAATTTTTTGTTAAAAATGTAATTACTTTCTTAATAATCAATGTATTATTAATAATTATCAGTTTTATTTGAATATAACATAAAACTTTAATTGAAGAGAAGTATTCGTAATATTTTTATTTAAAGAATTTTAAATCCAAATACTCACTTTCACTATTGCCTTCACGTGATTAGGAACGTACACACCCCTGACATAATAGAAAGTTTTCAATATTTTTGCCAAATGTTAAAGCAAAATTAAAACATTTAATTTTAATTGAAACGGTTTTGAAATCTTAAAAATACTGGTAGATATTTTTATTTAAAAGTATCGATTTTATTTCAAATAAATAAAAAATAACTTCTTTTTATTGTCTTGAGGTTGGTATTACCATCGTGTGCGTGATGTCATATTCAGGTGTGGTTTGGATTTGTGTGCGACGCGCGGGGGTCTGAAGTGGTAATGAAATTGGCATGGCCGACTAAATAGTGTTAGTGAAGAAAATTTGGTAAGGAAATCGTTCAAATTCCCATAATTTTAAAATTAAGATAAAAAGAAGTGCAAAACGTAATTACTAAACTGAATAAAATATGTCTGGATTCGGTAGTGTCTATTTATAGTTATAAGAAATACTGTGCTGTTGGTTATATTTTAGTGTTTTAGTAGTCTAGCTAGTTAATAGACAGGTTGTTGGCCATAAACTTGCTCAGCCTTTCACCGCTCAATTTGTTTAATTATTTATAAATAAATCTTCATTTTTTGTGTTTTTCGAGAATCTCTTTATTTGTGGGTTATTTTGAGAGTGTTGTGAGCCATTCTTGTGTAGGAAAATATCGTAAGAATCTTCGGCGGACGGACAGACGGAGTGTGTTTACTCGGTTAGCCCACTCGAAAGCCTTGACCACAGCATCAATTTACGAATCAATTAGCAATCTATTTAGTAGAATTTATCTATATACTCGTAGTGAAGTATGATATTTTTATTAATATAATTTGTTCTGTTTTATTCTTTCAATCTTATCTCTCTAATCTGTTTTTTGATAATATTTACTTAGTTTTTTTTTATATAATATTTACATATGAAAACAAAACAAGCAGAATATATGTCAGATTTTTTGTGTCAATTCTAATTTTTTGAATTAATTAATATTTATTCAGTAACTTTCATTGTTCTTTTATTTTATAGATTTTAACCACTAAAACATTTAGTATAAACACTTTATTTAACTTTTTTAATTAATTTTTGTATTTGCTTTTAATTGCAAGACAAATAATAATCTGGTAGTGTTAAATAAGGAAATAAATAAGTGCTATAATATATAACTATAATATATAATTATTTAAGCATGTTTAGTTTAAACATCTAGTTTAAACTTGCAGAAAATATCAAGGCTGCACTAGATTAAGACGATTAAATAGAGAATATTGCCATCCTAAATTAAACTAGATTTTTTACGCATTTGTGATATTGATAGATTGATAAGATAATATTTAGTTAAATTAAATAAGGGTAGTAGGCACAAATAAATATGTATGTGTAGAATCAAGGCGTATTGTTTCGTATCTGGGCCATAATGCCCTCTAGTAAGCAGTAAGCTAGTAGCCTCAGACGGAATTGTGGCGTTGAGTAAGAGGCCGGTGAATGCAAAAGGAAATAATACCTTGATTTGTTAGTGGAAATATTCAATATTAATCCATAAAACAAAGTTATCAGCATTCCAATTGTGGTTTGTTCGGTTTTAAGAAAATAACAACAACCTTTACAACCTCTAGATTTAAGGACTTTTATTGTCTATTTTTATTGATGCCTATTTCATTGAGAATTATCATTTTATTCTAATTTAAAATACAATACTAGATTGGACAATATTAAACAATACTAGATTAAACACAAGGTTAAACATTTCTAAACTAGACAAGAAACTTATACAAGACCATAGAAAATTAAACAATTAGAGTAAACAATACTTTTTAGGACTAGACAAGACTAAAGAAGAAGGCTATACATGTTGGCTGGTTAGAAATACAAATAATGACACTTGCAAGAACAAACCGAAAATACTTAACAAACGAGCACGTTTTGAGACTGAACCGATTTAGTTGTATATGGTAATAATTAGCCATATGGTTTGTGTACATGTGTTTATAAAAAGCGAAAACAAATCTAAACACAATATTTTGATGCAAAACTAGATCAAGATCTAGACTAAATAAACAATTCAAGACTAGATCAAGTTCGATTATATTGCTTTTATTAATCCCTAAAGTGTTCCAATCAACATTTCATTAAAAAAGTTATTAAGGTACAATATTATTAAAACTCGTCAAGATTTCCTTAATTAAATAATTAATTTATCTTAATAGTTTTTCTGGTTTATGACTATTTATGTTTTAGATATTTTTTATATTTATATAAAAAAACATATTTTTAAATTATTATTTTTAGATTTTTTTCAGGCCATCAAAACTATTGTACTATCTATTTTTAATATAAACCTGTGTCGTTCAATTCACATACTTTTAATATATTCTTTAATAACCAAATATAATTAGAAATCATGGTAATAGTCTATAGCTTACAAAATTAGACTACATTCTTTAGCTATAATTAGACTTAATACATTCAAGGTTAGAAATTATATTTTTACTCTATATAGAATTTATCTTTGTACACGTACATTTCCTTATATGTTTAAGATGTAAGTATTTGTTATATTCAAGTGTTTTCTTCATTAAATTTGTTATCCAAATCGTTTTTGACACTGTAGTTGTTATAAGAAAATTTTAACGCTTGGGTATTAGGGCTAACGGTGGGAAGTAATTAGTGGAAGGTCGTAAATATTAATTCTTTTCAAATATCAAATATGCCAATGTCAAATATGTCATAAATAAAAATGATTTTTAGAAATATGAAAATTTAAATAAAAAAGTTGAAAATTAATTCATCTTTCAATATTTTTTGTCAGTGACGTTTCGTTTTGATGTCACGATATTTTATATTTTCGTCATTTGTTTTATGATTTAAACCAATATTTGTTCACATGTTAAAAAATTAGATTATATTTTTTTATCTATTTTTAGTTTGAAAAAAAATCGACATCAAAGGAAGTTACACATATTAAATTAGATTATAAAATCGCTACATTGAAATCAGTTTAGTTCTATTCTTATTAGGGGCTCTATTTTGAATGTTTTCAAATAAAAAATAATAAAAAGCGAATATAGTAGTAAACAGATTGAATTTATGAACAGATAGCTGCATACACAGAGTTTATCTTAACAAAACAATGAGTAGACAAATAGTGTTACGTAATATGAATCTTAATAATATTTAATATTTATTCTTATTATTATTCTTGTAATATTAATTGTTTTAGAATAATTTTAATCTTTGTTTTTTCTTTTTTTTAGAAATATTTACATACTATATAATATATATATATATATATATATATATATATACATATATATATATATATATATATATATATATATATATATACATATATATATATATATATATATACATATATAATATACATATATAATATACATATATATATATACATATATATATATATATATATATATATATATATATATACATATATATATATATATATATATATATATATATATATATATATATATATATATATACATATACATATATATATATATATATATATATATATATATATCTACAGTCGAACTTTGTATAATGGTAAAATTCTACATACAAAATAATCTCTATAACTCCATTTTTTGAACCGCCGCGTATTTTCCAAAACTTATAACGCCAGATATTGCCTACCATAAACCGTCGATAGTGTAATCCTTGGGCACATTACCAAACATTTTTAATATTTTTCATATTTTATGATCACCAAAAACTCGAATAAAGCAAAACTGAGAATTTACCAGCTGGTGTGCTTTAAGAAGATTACGACAGGATATTATTCTTCCGAGAATCGGTAAACCAAAAAGAGACGATATAATCGAAGAACACCCATAAGGTGCTATATATCACTGCTTTCCAAAGTTTTTGATGTCGCGGCTCACCTCCAATTCATATCGATAAACCACGGCCCCCTAATTTTTTTTTTAGAATTGGGTTACGTAAAAAAATATTTTGCTTTGTGTATACATATATATGTATACTACTTTTCAAAGAAGTTAATTGATTCTGTTAAATGATTTTTATTTTTTGCGTTTGTAATAGACTCATAACAGACAGCACTCATATGCGTGCGGTTATGGTTCGCCGAGTGCTGTTATGAGTTATTTTTTTCAAGGTAACACTGATAATTGACATTTCACTGACAGTTGAAATTAATTTAAAGGTTAAAATTAAAATGGGTTAGAAAGTATCTTGTAGTTCACCTGAAATTCAGCAAATTGCTGTAAATACGGTGAGCAATTTGTTGCCGGATAAATCACGGCCACGACATGAAAAACAATATAGTAAATTTAACGAGTGGTGCAATGAAAATAATGTTACAGGAATTAACGGATATGTCTGTCGACGACATATAATACAGATCCGATTCCATCATTGTGTCTGTATCTAAAATAAAAAAATTACATTCCAAGAATGTTCGTATTACAGATTGAATTGAATTAATTAAAAAATATGCTAACTTACGTCCTAATAATGTTACGCATAAGAGATTTTTCTTAACTTATCGTAACGGTCATTGTATTAATTGTCCAATTGGTATTAATATTATGGGGAGAATATCAAAAGACATTGCGACATTTCTCAAATTACCAAACTCCGATCTTTATACTGGACATTGTTTCCGAAGAAGTAGTGCGACATATTTGGCCAACCATGGTGGTGATTTGTTGACAATAAAAAATCATGGTGAATGGAAGTCTTCTGCTGTTGCGGAGGGGTATGTTGACGCTTCATTAAAAAAGAAAATTGAAGTGTTGAAAATGCTTGGGTCTGAGCAAGCAAATATCAACTTAGCTAGATGTTCTTCTAAATCAGAGGTTCTAAAACTTTTTTTTGCCGCGGCACCCTTATCGAGCTAAAACAAACCCGCGGCACCCTTGTCGGGCTACAAGAATTTCGCAGCACAGCTACGAAATAATAAAAACGATTTTAAAACTTGGTCTTAAAATGCTCAATTGTCTTTATTGGGATAAATGAAATTGTTTGGATTTTTTTTTATTATTTACTTTAAGTTTATTGGAACTTCCAATACAGATTGGTTAATTTCACCCTCAAATCACTCGATACAGAGAGTTTGCTCCTGTACCTGTTTTTAATGTAAGCTTATGTTGAGAATGCAACATTGTGGCATTGTCTGCCACTTGCTTCATTCTAAAAACGGCTCTCTTCACTTTTCCAACCATTGAAGTTGCTCCATCGCTGCAAATATCAACACACTTGCTCCATTGCAAATCATTTTGCTGTATACATTTCTTGATAACTTTGAAAATTTCCTCGCCAGTGGTGTAAGTTTCAAGCAATTCATTCATCAATAGTTCTTATATTTGCATTTCAAATGGATACCTTACAAACACAAGAAAAACAGCAAGTCCCACAACGTCGGTACTTCCACGTCGGTACTAAAAGTAGGAACCCAAATTCGTTTACTTCTTCATGTAATTTTCTTTTAACATTTTTTACATTTCTTGATTATTGCTGCGGCACCCCAGGCAAACGCTCGCGGCACCCCAGGGTGCCGCGGTACCCAGTTTGAGAACCACTGTTCTAAATGTTCTTCTAAATGCTCTTCTAGTGCCCCACAGTTGCAATTTGATAGCAACAGTAATAGTAGCACTCTATATAATGTCCTTGGTGTGGGCGTAACTGCTCAAGAATCATTCAATGTCAATGACAAAATTTGAATTAAATATGTGTTATATTGTTTATTGCGGTTAATTAATTAAATTATTGTATCCGCGATTTCCACAGATCACATAACTGAAAACTATCTCTCCTAAAATTTGACACTGACAGCTCTGAATTTATGTCCAACCTTGAAAACATGAACTCAAATAACAGCACTTCGCGAGCCATAACCGCACGCATATGAGTGCTGTTATGAGTCCATTACAGACGCAAAATAGAAAATTGTGTATTAAAGGACGAGTTCAGTAAGCGTCCAAGTTTAGAAAACGACGAGCGTAGCGAGGAGGACGCGTGCTGAAAAATCGCGCTTACTGAACTAGTCCTTTAATATGCTACTTAATATGCTACGACATTTAAGTTCTGTTGACAACGACATTATTTTGTTATTTTCTTCAAGAAATTCATGCAAAGAAATAAACATGCTTGTGCTTCATTGTCCAAAGCACATACGGACATTTTTTTTAAAGCCTTGTAGCTTATTGTTCAGAATCAGTAAATTAGTACTTTTTCTCCGAAGAGAAAGATTCAGTTAATTAACCTTTTCGAAAAAATCATGAGAAATCGGGCAGCTAAATCTGGTTTCTTTTAAACCATAATCTATGTGCTGTTTGTTTATCTGTTCCCGGAAGAGCCCAGCTTCCTCCGATCTTTTTTTTTCTAATGGTAATGTATGTCAAGTGACACCTCGGTTAAAAGAACTCTTCGCAATGAATACAACACACTATATATTTCTTGAATATTTTCAATGCCCACGTGATAAAACAAAAGAAAACCACTTATACGTTAAACAGGTACATGTACACATTATAGTTGTATGTTTCTGACATGTGTTTTGATGCTTTGGAACCACGTTGCATAGTTACTAGTGATAATAACAGTCACCAAAGCAGTCACATACGTTCGTCAAGTTGTTAAAGTAGTTTCTAAAATGCTGTATTTAACCAAACATCTCCGTATCGAGATTCTGATGATCGGTTATGCTAACAGAATACTAAGTCAGCTTGAGGTTGCTCAGTTATTTCGAGAACAGCATTCGGATATACCACCCATTAGCCAAAGTACCATAAGCAAAATTGAGACACAATTAGAACAAGGAGTTGGTCCACAATACGTTTTTTTTTTTAAACTTATTGTTGCGAACTTTTTACCTGGTGTAACTGTTGTTAATCTAATTAACTCTTCAAGAAAATCCGGTGACTCCAGCTAGGCAACTGACCCGTGACTACGAGATTAGTTATGCTACTGTCCTGAAAATCCTTAGATCGGCCAAGCTGCATACTTTCAAGATGAAGGCACTCCAAGAATTAACGGATTATAATCTGGACCAGATTTCATTAGAATCAATTAAATTTTTTCCGACAAAAGTACTTTAACCTTACTTGGTGATGTTAATCGTCAAAATTGTGGTTATTGGGCTGACCATAGCCCTCATTGGATGCGAGAAACTCATAGTCAGTTCCCGCAAAAAGTCAAAGTATGGGTTGAAATAATAGGTAATCAGATTGTAGGACCAGTATTCTTAGATGGTAATCTTGATGGAGGAATGTATCTTACGTTTTTTCAAGACGATCTCATGCCAGCGTTAGCCACTTTATTTCCAAATCAGTTAGATCGGGATTTACCTGATACCCGGATCTTAGTCTCGTTGACTTTTTTTTGTGGGAATATCTCAAGAGTAAGATCTATGTAACAAAACCGAACGAGATTGAGGACCTTAAGCAACGTATAATGAAATCCCTGATAGAACAAAACGTTTAATAAACGTCTAATGGACGTATTTTTTTGGATATTCTAATATCCAACGGACATCTATGGGCGTATATAAATCGACCATAGGAGGTGCGAATATGCTGCAGTTATGCGTCTTATGAACGTCCAGAAACCGTTATAGTATACGTCCAACAGATGTATCGTGTATGTCTATTGATCGTTATGTTGTACGCCCAAGGGATATTTAGTGTACGTACATTGATCGTTACAGTGTACGTCCAAAGGATGTATAGTGTATGTCCGTTGATCGTTATAGTGTACGTCCAAGGGATGTATAGTGTATATTTGTTGATCGTTTTAGTGTACGTCCAAGGGATGTATAGTGTTTGTTCATTGATTGTTATAATGTACTTCCAAAGGATGTACATCGAATGCTGTATGGATATTTACAAAGCGTAAAAAAATATAAGGCAAAGTTTTTCATTTATACAATACAATGTTTATTACTATCATTATATTGAAAGTGGATTTTGGCGCTGCTTTTGAGCATTGGTAACCCGAGCTGGAGCATGCCTAAACCACTCTTTGAGTCTTGTCTCAAATTTTTCTCTCGTCATCGACGGGACATCTTTAATAATCGAGGTTTGTTAGTAATTAAGAAGGATAGAGAAAGAGGGGAAAAGAAAGGATAAAGAAACTAGAAAAAGATAGATATACCATACATAACTCCTACGATCGCCATGGGCGACAGATCCTTTTTTCCTTTTCTGCCCTTCCACGAATACTCGCAAGCTAGTTCATTGCTAAAGATCTCCTTTAAAATGCACGTATATAAGTATACTAAGCGAAAAAGCATATTGATGATAAGTAAAAGCTCTTATTTACCGGTGTTGGAATCAATTCGGCAAATTATTTAATATAGTTTCCTCCCCAATCGTTGGTAGCTCATTTGCACTCGTTTCGCGTGGATTATTCGTCAAGTTATCGATGCTGTAATCAGAGGAAGCTGCTATATCACCACATCTGAGCGATTCACTATCTTCAGAGTCGATGTCGGACATCAGGATAGCTTTATTAAGCTTTATTTTCGCTCTTTCAAAATTGTCTGCGGATTAAATATTATAGAAATACATTTTAGAACAATACTATTATGCAGTGAATATCCATTTTTTATGAATATAATATAAATATTCATTAAAACTTACTATATGTTTCAAAAGTGCGCACTATTTTGTATTTCGCCCATTTGGAAATCGGTTTGAGATGTGTCCGCACAGCTTCATCATACGATACTGGTAAATCTCGAGGATATTTCGGAAACCAGCATAAAGTCTTTTCCACTTGCCAGGATTCAGACACTAGCTGAATACCATCTTTGAATTCAACAAGCAATAATGCGAATTTAGTGCTAGTTGAAGCCTTGGTATACGTTTTATACGAAAATCTGTAAATAAAACATGTAAAAAGTAAAGAATAACATATATCGAAACATGTAAAACATAGATAATAAAATGTATCACACAACACAAGTTTAAAAAGGGGTAAAAAGTCAACTAAAATATCCATACGCTATGGGATTAAATACCAATTTTTATTAATCTTATTACAAGTCGGTGTGAATCATTGCCGTAACTATATAAGAACTTTTACGTGGTATTTCAAAATATTTAGTTTTTAGTTCGGAAATAAACCAGATTTTCAGAGAAGATAATCCTTGTACTTCAAACGAAGAAATTGTTAAGATAGAGCCCTATAAGCCCTGAAGATATACAGGGCTTGTCATACGAATTTGAAATTCTTTTGAATTCTCGACATCATCGGGAACGTGAATGAGCCCATGGATATTATGAGAAATAAATTCTCTTCCATATAAAAACCTGAAGGATTTTACGAATCCTTTCAAAAGTGATTCTGCCAAGTCAATATCGTCAGGTCGTGCCATTGTTAGTGAAATATACATGAAATATACATGAACCTTTTTAAAATGTAAGAGCAATTTCGAAGGTAAATGTTTTTCGAGAACTATTGGTCCAATATATAACAGAAACATTCGGAATTCCGTAGCTTTTCTGAATGCTACCTCAGTTAGTCTTCAAGGCTTGCGAGAAAATTCGCTGGGTGTATATTGCTTGATCTCTTCGAGCTCTTCAGAGATTTTTAAAACTTCGCTGGTCGGTAATCGATTTTTTTTTATTGGTCCGGATATCCAAAGCTTAATCAATTTCTTTACAACACCAAGACAGCACAAATGCATATAATCGAAGGGGATTTGGGAAACTATTCCAAAGTTCGGAATGTTCAGTAGTATACTGACACCCATATTGTAATTTTCATCTGATTGGATTTTAAATGTTGCGTCTGTTCGTTTTGGTGCATTAATTTCTGGGAATGTCATACGACTGGCCATGTAAGATCCTTGAGTTATACATTTTGTACAGCTATAATACCCGGTATGACATTTTGCTAAGCAAACACATGATTTAGCTGGTGCATCAGCAATAAAACAAAGTAGTTTTATCGAGTAAGTATTATTGCGATATGACAGTCCTTTGAGCATAAGACTACTAATTTCTTCCACAAATAATCCAAGAAATTCATTGGCGGATCGAGGCTTGCTTTTTCCAGAATAACTACTAATGCAAAATACATAATGAGTACCGCAAATTCGACATAAAATGGGCCATAGTTGAAGTAGACTTGATTTTGAGATTGGAAGACCATCAACGCCAATTTGTAAAGAAAATGTTTTTTCTGAAAAATTACAATTTGATTGTAAGAACTGGATCAGTCGGCGACGCAAACCAAAATGACAATAATAGCCTGGATCCATAGAAACAGTATTGACACGTCTTGCTGTCGATAACAACGTTTTGTTTCAGATCAGATTGACCAGTTCATATGTAGCTCGATGGCTTATATTATTTGCGACAACATATTCAGCTAAAGTTTTCGTTGAAAATTGTTTCTTTTGAGATTCTTCGCATTTTGTGGTCAAATCCTGCTATGATGTATTTGAGCTATCTGCTGGTAACGGAAGTGGATCGTGATTAGAAGAAGTCGACGGACCAGAATTTTGAACGAGAATCTCACTAGGCTCCTGATTGCTGCGCCTCGCAATCGTAGGGATGGAAATATTAACAATATTTTTGGCTTTCTTTGTTAGATCTCTTCCGTCGCAATTTTTTCTTGAAATTTGTCGGACATCTCACAAAATTCCTTCCGTTTTTTATTGCATGAAGCCATAATTGAATCTGCAATGTTAAAATCAAAAAATTTCAAATTCAATTATGTGACAAGATCCGCAGAAGAACTGATATTAAACATATGCTAAAGAATACATAAATTGCCGAATAAACATGTAAAGTTTGAATAAAGCAAGACTCAGGAAGTAGACAAAAATTAATTATTTGGCATTAGAAATATTTGCAAAGGCCCTGTGAAGACAATTTGTAAAAGATGCAGGGAACAGATTAAAAACAATTCTCCCAAAACACCACAATTGTGGTACTACGAAAGCTATTATCCAGGGGCACCAGAAATGTATGAAAAGTACTATCTGACAATCTTTTATACAAGGTTTGCAAAAATTGTAAACGTATTTGGAAAGTAAGATTAATTAATGTTAGAGTATTAAAATATGTACATAAAATAAATAGGATAAGATTGGATGTGAAACTCACCAAAATAAGTATTCGATCCCGGGTTCTGTTCCAAGATACAACAGAAACGAAGACAATCGACAGCCAAGGTGGTCAAGATGAAGAAAGACTATGAAAGAAAAACTTTTTTACATTTTTCTTGAAAAAAAAAATCCAGCACAAGCATCACGTGGCAACATAACCTCAAAGTAGAACAATATATAAGACCCGTTTATTAAATCATGAAGTATTGTTTACAGTTAGTAAAATCTTTTGAAAAGAGAAATTAAATGCAAAATTAAATTTGGTTGTACGGTAACATAAAATAAAATGTAAAACTTACCTCAATACACAATTTTACTCGTCCGTAAATAGACATCCAATGAATGTCCAAATAATGTAATCCTAATAAGGTGTTAACGTAGCCAAAAACTGGATGTCCAATGGATGGATTCCATGAACGTATATTATATATCCGTTCATAGACATACAATATACATCCAGGTAATGGACACATAATAACGTCGAAAAATGGACGTCCAATGAATGTACTAATTGTGTCTCGTGCATGGTCGTTATATGAACTATGACTGGATGTATAATATACATTCATTTAATGTCCCGTATGGTCTTAAATGTTTTCTGGATCAGTGGATAAAAGACGGACGTCCATTGGACGTTTGTCTGTATCTGGGATACGAAGAAACACCAGAAATGTTACAAAACATTAGAGATGCATGCTTCGATTTGCACTTTGCCAAGAAAGAAACGGTGCTCATTTTGAACATTTGTTGTATAAAATAGTATTCAAGTTATAAAAGTGTTTTTTTTTATCACATGAGCTTTGAGAATATTACAAGAAATAAATAGTGTGTTGTATTTCTTGCGAAGAGATCTTTCAAACGAGGTGTCACTTGACATGCCTTTCCATTTGAAAAAAAAAGGTCGGAGGTGGCTGGGCACTTCCGGGAACAGATAAACAGACAGCATATACACAGAAATGAGGGCAAGAAACAACAATACCTGACGTGTTTCGGGATTTTTTTTAAAATCGCCTATATCGAAGTGAATTTTATTCCAGTTAATGTTTCGACACTGTATAGTGGGTTTACTGCAAAAAGTTAATGTTAAAACTTGAGGAAAATGAATTATATAAGGTAAATTCTTTATATAAAGTTGAATCGGTAGTCAGCTTGCACGTCGACACAGGTGATTGTTTGGATTGCTGAATGAGTGGTTTTCCAGTGGATTCTGCGCATTTTTTTCAGGACTTAACAGTGTAGAGTTCGCAATCAAGTTTGCATGAACTAAACATGGACTTAACGGTTTTCCGCACTAAGCTCACGATATGTACATTTTATTTTTTATTTATTTGTATAATGTATATTAAGCAGATACTACACTTTTTCTATTACGAGAAAATGTTTTTGTTTTCACGTTAAAACTATGTATCTAAATGTGACGAATAAAAGACATTTACGCACAACTGCAACAAAATTGTTCCTTTACATCTTAGTTACCAGAGCCGAAAATTGGAAATTACGCCCGTCAAAATTTTACCGGACCGTGGGCCTGTAAAATCATTGAAAAGCCCTCAAATCATCTCAAGATCTATCATCTTAAGACTTCCCAAGATGAAAACCCCGTTTCATATCGGTCTTTAGACTTGCTTGGGGTCAAACCCAACACAGCTTCATTAGCTTCCATTAATATTTCGGAGGGAATTCAGCGCTTAGTTCCATTCCGAAATTATGAAAATTTTTGTTTACAATAATTTTTTTTTTTTTTTTTTTCTTAGTAACAAATAACCTAAATGACGAGCTGTGAATTTAAATCACCGTCGTATTTTTTTCATCGTTTTTAACCATTTTTAATTAAATTTTGTAGGTTTTCTGCAGTTGTGCTTAAAACGTTGTACATGCCTCGGGCCGGAGGAAGATTACGCCCTTCGCCTCATAAAGGCCCTCCTCCGTCGGGCCTCAAACTTCGGCGGCGGGCGTAATCTTATACCTCCGGCCCTCTATATGTAAATAACTATTAATTAATGTTTAAAAAAGATATGCTTTGATTATCAATGATTTCAAATATACGGCAAACTCTCGATCCTGTCTCACCCGGATAATCGAAGTTTTACGTTTTTAAGTTTTAGGATTTTTTTTTTAAGTTTAAGGATGATTGCGACCGTTACTACGTGGTAATACATACTTACAAACACAATAATATAAACAAAATCAACTTTTTAGACCTTCAATTCAAAAAACAACAAAATTGAATTTGATTTATATAGACAAACGACTAGTGTCAATTGAACAATCCCCTTCACATAAAATCACATCAAATCACGCATTAACATATAATTAGCTGCTTATCTTTCCGCGGACAAAATAACTAAAGAATTAAATGAACTATCATGTCAATTGCTACGGAGAATGAATGGTTTCCCAATTACATACATCCAAAATGCCAAATTCAGATAAACCTTTCATTTCTTCCACATATTTTGGCAAAATAAGCGAAAAGATAGGTTATGGGAAAAACAAAATCTACAAGTAGCATTTAAACCTTCAAAATTATCCAAGATATTATTTAGTGCTAAAGAGAAAATCGACCCCCTCAAAAAATAAATATGCAATAACGTGTACGTAGCATATCAATTCGTTTTTGAAGTGAAAACTTCTATAGCGGCGCTGAATGACATTTGGGTAGGGGGTAAACGCATAGATTTGCGTCATCGTCATCAATAGCTGCGTTCTATAGAAAAAATTTCTATTACTCCAAGATGTGTTCAAAAGAACACATCTATACGCATATGTTTAAAGTTGGCTCTGAACGTCAAACTTAATAGTCAAAGTTTTTGGCAGTGTTTACAGAACGTAGAGTTTCTAAGGAAATATCAACCCGTAGAATTAGTGTGCAGTACAAGAGTAAGTACTTTTACTGGATGTAATAGTAGATGTACTAGTGCCGGATTATTGGAAAGTTTTTGGCAGTGTTGATAGAACGCAGCGCCCCTAGGGAAATATCAATCCCTATAATCAGTGTACAGTACAAGAGTAACTACTTTTGACGGATGTACTAGTAGATATATTAGTGCCGGACTATTGGAATGTTCAGATTACTGGATTGTATCGAACAATTCATGGTAAATCACGAATCAGACCCATCAAAATTTTAGGCAACCAAGTGTACTCGTGTGTTCTCCAATGGAAGGAAACTCCAAAATAAAATTAATTCAGCGATATAGAGATAAGAATAAGAAAAAAACTCTTGCAATAGTTAATTCAAAAATTTCTAAACATCGAACAATCACAGCTGAGAAGGAGGAAAAAATTACACGTCGTAAAGAATATTCCAAACAAATAGTATATTTTACAGCAAGAGATGAAAGGGCGTTTTTTTGGTGAGGTGGGAGTTTGCTCACGAGCGCCAACGAGTTAGCAATCACACCGAACAAAAAAAAAACACTTTCATCTCAAGTAGTAAATGCAATTTTTTTTTCTAATTCAACTTTAATAAATCCAATTCGAAGCGAACTGTCAATACAAATTTAATTGTTTGTTTGGTCGTTTCCATGGTAACGTATTGCATTCTCATAGAAGGTGATACTTTTCAAGTCAAATGTCCTAATTTTATTTCGGCTTTTTAAATAGTTTCAGGCACGTTTTACGTTTGTACATAAAATATTTCATTGAAATTGATGTAATTAATGAGAAAGTCCATGCAAATTTGGTTAGTTTAGTGCTGTAATCGAGAAAATCATAAATTTAAAATGCTGATTTTCGTCTCTAGATTTGAAATCTCTAGAATGTGTAAATCGATCTCTAGAATGAAAAAATGTCACTTTCCTGTAGGGTAAGCCGTGGAAAAAATGCCATTTTCATATATATCAGTAGAAAAAATTAATTTACATACAGATAAATCTTCAAAAGCAGTTATAAGGCATGTTTCTAAAAGTCAAAATTTCCATAACTCACAAATTGCAGACCCATCAACAAGAAATGTGCCATATATCCTACCAATTTATTTTGCTGACCTATCAACACAGAATCAACCAAACATTCCGGATTCAAATTCATATTATGATGATGACATTAACAGTCATTCTCCTTCAGAAGTGAGTTATGTACCAGAATTACATAAAACAATACTAACAAACTATATACCAAATTTGATTAATTAACATACTAATAAATCCTCAAAACCAGTTTTAAAGCTGTTTTTTTCAAAAGTTTTCACTTCAGTCGGCAGTGCCTGACTGCCTATATTTTTTCAGAACATTTTCGATTTAACCTCCTGAGGCCCCACTGAACACAAGTTTGACAGAAATGCTTGGAACTTTCCCATAGATTTCCCATAGATAGATGTCCCTCATAGAACTATGAGTAGAAAAACTTAAATTAATTTTTTGAGATTTTTTGTTGAGGGTTTTTGAAAAAAAATATTGTCCATTTCAATGGACATCGGAGCGTAGTCAAGTCAAAATTTATTATGCAGGTAAACTAAAAAAATGTCAATATTAGCTAACAGTTACTAATTTTGTATACACAGAAATGGTAATTATTAAAAGAATTACGTATGGCGGTAATACATAGATCGGTAAATAGATAATACATAGAAGCTTTACATATTTCGCAAAACAATTTGATTTTTTTCTGGTAATTGTTGAATTTGCACCTCATTGAATTCTTCATTTTACTTAATATCGGTAAATGCATATATATACATAAATGCAATAAATCGGTAAATGGTATTCATTACTTGCTTTGTTGGGGTTGATCGTGGCGATGGAACATAGTCTCCAGGATTGTTTCTTATTGTTAACCGTAACTTCAAAATATTTTCGTCATTTTCTCGTTACGATTTTTTTCCTCAAAGAAGTAGTTTGCCACTTGAATTTTAAAATCAAGGAATTTTAAAATGTCCTATTTCATGTCACACAGTTTTTTTATGTTCTCGCGATATAAAATCCTCGAGTTAGCTATCGCTAAATCAATCAAATGGAAAATCGTTTTCACCGTCTATTTCTTTGTTGTAGCAGACATCCTGTAGCAACTTATCATCCAGTCTATTAAATGAATTCCATGGAGTCATTGTAATTCTTTATTCTGTTAGGGCGAGGTACATGCACATACTTTTTTTCTTTAGTCTTTTTTAGACCATCTCTTGCATTGATCCGCAGGTTGCTCCTCTAAGCCTATGGAGTCTTCTAAAATGGGTTTTTGATCAAACCATGCAAGATGTTGACTTTCTCTTCGTTTCAAACACTTTGTTCTGTAAAACCTTTGCTTTGAAATTTTGTAATTATTTTTTCTGCAGTTAACTATATGGCGATCTTCTACAGTTTATCCTTTTTTGTATCCTCCGGCATGTCATTATCTACGACAACTTTGAAATGACTTTAAAAAATCTTTTAAGAGCCATACTACTGATGATAAGCTCCACTCGCGTTGAGGCGGCCCAATACATTCTAGTCTGAAGAAACTTGAGACACGACATCAAGATGGAAATTCCAAGGAATATCCTGACTTCATCTGTCGACAAATTCATGGGTTTATCGTGCTCTAAAAGATATTTTAAATTGGAACAGGCGCAAATATTTTCCACATTAGAATCTTCAACATACATTGCGATGTAGCCTGATGTATCAAATTGTGGACCATTAAATCTGTTTTTTTTCAGGAGTTTCGTCCATAACGAGCTTTCAAATTAATTAAAACTAAATCCGAACTTGAGTCGGCAGATGCTTCCTCTTCAGGTTGTTTATTTGGACCTTCTTTAGGTAGTTTATCTTCAGCAAAATTTTCATTATTTTCAAAATTCTCATTTTCGGAATCCGTATCCCTCGATATCGGTTAAGAAAATAACGTTGGCAAAAATATTCCGAGTCCATTTAAATGTACATGAATTAATTCCGAATTAGGCGTATGTAAATTCTTGTGAAATGAATAGAAATATGTTGTAGCCGTGAGATTAATCATCGCAAAGTTTTGCATCGAAAGTTTTGCTTTTGAATTTTCAAAAATATGTCTAAAACTTACCATCAAAGGTTGCCTTACCGAACGCACTCATTTTCGTCCCACTTTTATAGCTGTTATCAATATCAAAAGTTTCAAGATTTGAATTTTTTAATCAATTAGTTACAAGTAACCCCCCTTGGTCAATACTCCTATAGATAGTATCTTATGTATGTCTATTTCAATGGACTGCCGGGTTTTAGTCCGACAGAAACGAATCTGACTCTAAAATGTCTCAAAAGTAATATCTCCATTTTCTGAGGACATTCGGCCTCAGGAGGTTAAAGAAGAGGTTCAAAGTTAATTTTCTAACGATCATTGGTAAAATCTTGTATAATTCCAACAAAACTTATTCAAAGCCTAAGCTCTTGGAGTCATTAGAAATTTTCAAACAAAGCCGTAATCCATCAATAAATCTCCTTAACGAACAAACCGCACTAATCTTTTCATAACTTTTAATGTAACGCAATCATCTCCAGATAAGTCCCCAAACTACAGACAGAAACCAAAACTCTAGGTATAAATTCAATCTCATCAATTTGTAATCCACTTAAAATGACCTTCAACAGTCGGAACTCGAGTCGTGTAAAGTGTGCAGATTTATATAACTTCACAAGTTATGTGATATTTTCACAAACATTAGTGGCAAGTCAATTTTTCAATTCAGAGAAGAAGATCTACTGTAATTATTATATTTGGTTATGTAGTTTTATTTGAAAGACAATCTTGTGTTAATTTATAATTTTGATCCTTTTTGTCTAATAAAAATTGATTAACGATTAGAAACTATAAACTTATATACAGTCGAACTTCCCTAACAAGTAAGTCGAATTGCCATAGTTCACAAAAGAAATTCGAGTTATAGAAATACATAACTACAAAATGGGTAAAATTCACGTTACACAATTTATTGAAAGTAAATATAACATGTATACATTTATAAACAAAAAAGAAATATACATTGTTAATATAATGTCATATAATTATAATTAATTAAAAATAATTATAATTAATATATTATTTTTTGAAAAAGTCAGTAATTTTTAATTGTTTTACATTAAAAAATCCATCTACAAAGTTCTCCAAAGTAAATATTGCGCGGTACACTTCGTCTGGAAGATCGTCTTTAGAACAGAGATATTCGCTACACTTATTTAAATGATTACGCATTTCTTTGTTGGTGGGTGGAATTGGCACTGTTTAGTTGCTAGATACGAGATCTTCATCTTCGCGTTTTATAATCTTTATAATCTCTTAAAATATCGGCAACTGTTGGATAGTCCACTATAACCATATCTTCATCTACAGATAAATAATCATTAAGAGACAGACTGTATTATCCACGTTACGCTGATTATATGTGTCATACGCGGACTTCAACTCTGACAGAAGAGATCTTCACTCCACTTTGTTTCTCCTTGTTTTTTTTTAAAGTCAGCCTTTCTGAAACAATATTTTATGGTTGCTTGCTGAATATCGATGTCTCACGCTTTTGTTTGATAAGTTTGTATCAGCATCCCATATAGTAATATGTTCGGGTCGATTGTCTAATAGGGCAGCTATAGTTTTTCTCAGAATTCTTCTTCTATAGTGCAATTTTATATTCCTTGGTTTTATATTGTTAATAATTCCATAGGTTGTAACTTTGACGTCATGTTTGGCGGGAGAAGAACAACAAGAATCGAATTAAGCTGCTTAGTAATTTTAGAGTGTGACGGTTTTCGGCATTGAATTTCTTGTCTAAACTAGAAAGCCATTCTGAATAAATTGCACTTGTCATCCAAGCTTTTTTGTTGATTTTCAGTTTTTCAGTACCACACATATTGGCTCCCACCATTTTACTACGGGATGGAAAAATTAGAGTTATGGAAGTTCGACTGTGTGTGTGTATAAATAAAACACACACACACGTTCCAAAATTTATGGTGCCGGATATTGCCTATCAGTATCCTATTTGTTATAGTAAAGGTGCTATATATTAATGAAATTTGCTATATATTTGTGAAATGAAAGTTTAAACTCATTCTTTCTTCTTACCTCTGCCGTTACAATTGCAAATATGAGTGGTCAGAAAAGAAAACTCAATACGATGTCGTTATTTGACAAAGTGATAGGTGAAGTTGACAAAGGAATCAAAAAGAAAAAAGTTCTGAAGACGTTGGGATTCCTCCCAGTACACTTTCTTCAATTATAAGAAACCGCGAGTTTAAGAAATTCTGAACAACGCCGAAAATTGTGCTAATGATGCAAACGTTTAAAAAGTGTACCTACGAAGACATTGACAAAGCTACTTTAAAATGTGCCGATGCTTGGACCACTTATTAGAGAAAAGGCTCTTTATTTTGCTGAGAGCCTGGGCATACTGATTTCATCGCTAGTGTAGGTTGGTTAGATAAGTTTTAGAAAAGGCATAATATTATTCAAAAGATTATGTGTAGTGAAAGTGCAGAAGTTAATTAACATGACTGTGAAGAGTGGTGCATCATGAAAAGACACTTTTAACGCGGACGAGATTGGCTTATCTTTTAAATGTTTGCCTAATAAAACATTAACATTTAAAGACGAAAGGTGCTACGGTGGAAAACACAGCAGAGAAGGAATCACCGCCATGGTGGGAGCCAATATGTGTGGTATTGAAAAACTGAAATCGTTGGTAATTGGAAAGTCAAAAAATCCGCGATGCTTTAAAGATAAACGTTTTTTACCAGTGACATACAGAAACAACAAAAAAGGTTGGATGACAAGTGCAATTTATTAAGAATTGCTTTCTAGTTTAGACAAGAAATTCAATGCCGAAAACCGTCACACTGTAAAATTACTAAGCAGCTTAATTCAATTTTTGTTGTTCTTCTCCCGCCAAACATGACGTCAAAGTTACAACCTATGGACCAAGGAATTATTAACAATATAAAATTGCACTATAGAAGAAGAATTCTGAGAAAAACTATAGCTGCCCTAGTAGACAATCGACCCGAACATATTACTTTTTCTATTTTGCGTCTGTAATGGACTCATTACAGCACTCATATGCGTGCGGTAATGGCTCGCCGAGTGCAGTAATTTTTTTAGTTAGTTATTTATTCAAGGTTGGCACATAAATTCAGAGATTCTGTTCAATGGTACAATTATTAAAAATATTTATAGTAACATTGGATTCTTGAACAGTAACACTCACACCAGGGACATTATATACAGTGCTAATACTACTGTTGCTATCAAATTGCAAATGTGGGGCACTACAAGAACATCCAGGTAAGTTGATATTTGTTTTCAGACCCAAGTATTTTAGATATTTCAATCTTCTTTTTTAACGAAGCGTCAACATACCCCTCCGCAACAGTAGAAGACTTCCATCCACCATGATTTTTTATCGTGAGTCGCACTAATGTGTCGCACTACTTCTTCGGAAATAATGTTTAATATAAAGATCGGAGTTTGGTAATTTGAGAAATATCCCATGTATGTCATTTGATATTCTCCCCATAATATTAATACCAATTGGACTATTAATACAATGACCGTTACGAAAAGTAAAGAAAAATCTCTTATGCATAACATTAGGACGTAAGTTAGCATATTTTCTAATTAAGTCAATCCAATGAGGATCTGTAATTGCAAACATTCTTGGAATGTAATTTTTTGTTTTAGATACAGACACAATGATGGAATCAGATCTGTATTCTATGTCATCGACAGACATCTGTTAATTCCTGACGGCTAAGCACACCATTATAACCCATTATCAAGACAATCTAAAATGAATACCGTTACATACAAAGCTGCGATATACATACACATTTAGCCACCTTCATAGCCAGATAAGAATTATCATCTGCGTCCCTTATAAATTTATGTATATCTTCTTCTAAAATCTTCGACTTTTTAGGTGCATAGCCCTGAGATATCCGTTTCAATAAGGTCTGTAATTTACAATATTTGGATATATCTACATCTTTATGTATAGTTCCGAAACAAGTGTAACTTTATGTAGATTATACCACTCCTTAAATTTGGAGTATTCTTTCTCATATCTTGCTCGCGAATTATCTGGCAACAATTTATTCACTGCATTTGCAACTATTTCTTATAATTCTGGCGGAGTGCAAGATATTTTTTCAGCCATTTTAATTATAACCATTAAATTAATTTCAAGTGTCAATTATCAGTGTTACCAACCATCTTAAAATTTTATGAACATGTATGGGCGATTTTTTAATTTAGCAATGGCATAAAATTGCATAAAAGGGCGCAAAATAGAAAAAAATACTATAAAAAACTCGTTCGTAAGGCGTTTTTCAGCACCTGGACATTAGAAAACCAGTCCAACTAGTCAACCTTGGACGCGTGCTGTAAAATCGCGCTGACTGAACTCGTCCTTTAATATACTATTATGGGTTGCCGATACAAACTTATCAAACAAAAGCGTGAGACATCGATATTCAGCAAGCAACCATAAAATATTGTTTCAGAAAGGCTGACTTTAAAAAACAAGGAGAAACAAACTGGAGTGAAGAAGATCTCTTTTGTCAGAATTGAAGTCCGCGTATAACACATATAATCAGCGTGACGTGGATAATACAGTCTGTCTCATAATGATTATTTATCTGTAGATGAAGATATGGTTATAGTGGACTATCCAACAGTTGCCGATGTTTTAAACAAGATTACAAAACACGAAGATGAAGATCTCGTATCTAGCAACTAAACAGTGCCAATTCCACTCACGAACAAAGAAATGTGTAATTATTTAAATAAATGTAGCGAATATCTCTGTTCTAAAGACAATCTTCCAGACGAAGTGTACCGCGCAATATTTACTTTGGAAAACTTTGTAGATAGAGAATTTTTTGTAAAATGTAAAACAATTCAAAATTACTGACTTTTTCAAAAAATAATATATTAATTATAATTATTTTTAATTAATTATAATTATATAACATTATATTAACAATGTATATTTCATTTTCGTTTTTAAATGTATACATATGTTATATTTACTTTAAATAAATTGTGTAAAGTGAATTTTAATCATTTTGTAGTTATGTATTTCTATAACTCGAATTTCTTTTTGTGATCTATGGCAATTCGACTTACTTGTTAGGGAAGTTCGACTGTATATAATTTTATAGTTTCCATTCGTTAATCAATTTTTATTAGAAAAGATCAAAATTAGAAATTAATACAAGTTTGTCTTTCAAATAAAACTACATAACCAAATGTAATAATTACAGTAGATCTTCTCTGAATTGAAAAATTGACTTGCCACTAATGTTTGTGAAATGTTTGGGTCAACCTTTGGCAACCTTTGATGGTAAGTTTTAGACATATTTTTGAAATTTCAAAAGCAAAACTTTCGATGCAGAGGTAGAAAGGTTTAATCTCACGGCTAAAACGTATTTCTATTCATTTCACAACAATTTACATACGCCTAAGTCGGAATTAATTCATGTACATTTAAATGGACTCGGAATCTTTCTGCCAACATTATTTTCTTAACCGATATCGAGGGATACGAGGACGAGGGATACGGATTCCGAAAATGAGAATTTTGAAAATAATGAAAATTTTGCTGAACATAAACAACCTAAAGAAGGTCCAAATAAATAAACTGAAGTGGAAGCATCAGCCGACTCAAGTTCGGATTTAATTTTAATTAAAATTATCGCCTGTTCCATTTTAAAATATCTTGTAGAGCACGATAAACTCATGAATTTGTCGAAAGACGAAGTCAGGATATTCCTTGGAATTTCCATCTTGATGTCGTGTCTCAAATTTCTTCAGATTGGAGGGTATTGGGCCGCCTCAACGCGAGTGGAGCGTATCGTCACTAGTATGGCTCGTAAAAGCGTTTTTAAAGTCATTTCAAAGTTGTCGTAGATATTGACATACCGTAGGATACAAAAAAAGGATAAACTGTAGAAGATCGCCATATATTTAACTGCAGAAAAAATAATTAAAAAAATTCAAAGCAAAGGTTTTACATAACAGTGTTTGATAATAAGTGTTTGAAACGACAAGAAAGTCAACATCGTGCAATGGTTTGATCAAAAACCCATTTTAATAGACTCCATAGGCTTAGAGGAGCAACCTGCGGATCAATGCAAGAGATGGCCTAAAAAAGACTCTAAGTATGTGGATGTACTTCGCCCTAACAGAATAAAGAATTACACTCCATGTAAATTCAAACTCCATGGAATTTATTTAATAGACTGGATGATAAGTTACTACAGGATATCTGATAGAACAAAGAAATAGACGATGAAAATGATTTTCCATTTGATTGATTTAGCGATAGCTAACTCGAGGATTTTATATCGCGAGAACAAAAAATTGTGACACGAAATAGGACATTTTAAAATTCCTTGATTTTAAAATTCAAGTGGCAAACTACTTCTTTGAGGAAAAAAATCGTAACGAGAAAATGACGAAAATATTTTGAAGTTACGGTTAACAATAAGAAACAATCCTGGAGACTATGTTACATTGCCACGATCAACCCCAACAAAGCAAGTAATGAAGCATTTACCGATATTAAGTAAAATGAAGAATTCAATGAGGTGCAAATTCAACAATTTCCAGAAAAAAATCAAATTGTTTTGCGAAATATGTAAAGCTTCTATGTATTATCTATTTAACTATCTATGTATTACCGCCGTACGTAATACTTTTTATGATTACCATTTTCGTGTACACAAAATTAGTAACTGTTAGCTAATATTGACATTCTTTTTAGTTTACCTGCATAATAAATTTTGACTTGACTACGTTCCGATGTCCATTGATATGGACAATTTTTTTTTCAAAAACCCTCAACAAAATATCTCAAAAAATTAATTTAAGTTTTTCTACTCATAGTTCATATATGGGAAAGTTTCAAGCATTTCTGTCAAACCGTTTTCAGTGGGGCCTCAAGAGGTTAAATCGAAAACGTTCTGAAAAACGAGTTGATTATGGCTACGTACACGTTATTGCATTCCGAACTATGAATCTCATATATGCCGGATTTTTTGAGGGGGTCGATTTTCTCTTTAGCATTAAATTATATCTAGGATAATTTTGAAGGTTTAAATGCTACTTGTAGATTTTGTTTTCCCATAACCTATCTTTTCGCTTATTTTGCCAAAATATGTGGGAGAAATGAAGGGTTTATCTGAATTTGGCATTTTGGATGTATGTAATTGGGAAACTATTCTCCGTAGCAATTGACATGATAGTTTATTTAATTCTTTAGTTCTTTTGTCCGCGGAAAGATAAGCAGCTAATTATATGTTAATGCGTGATTTGATGTGAAGGGGATTGTTCAATTGACACTAGTCGTTTTTCAAAATAAATCAAATTCAATTTTGTTGTTTTTTGAATTAAAGGTTTAAAAAGTTGATTTCGTTTTCTAACTCGAGTTTTCAATTCGGAGTAAGTATGTATTACCACTTAGTAACGGTCGCAATCTACCTTTGCAGTAAACCTTCGATTATCCGGGTCAGACAGGATCGAGAGTTTGCCGGATATTTGAAAACATTGATAATCAAGGCATATCTTTTTGAAACATTAATTAAATGTTTTTTATTCGTCACATTTAGATACATAGTTTTAACGTGAAAACAAACAATTTCTCGTAGTTATAGGAAAAGCGTAGTATTTGCCTAATACCCATTATACTAATAAATAAAAAGTAAAATGTACATATCGTGAACTTAGTGCGGAAAACTATTAAGTCCATGTTTAGTTGATGCAAACTTGATTGCGAATTCTACACTGTTAAGTCCTGAAAAAATGCGCAGAATCCACTGGAAAACCACTAATTCAGCAATCCAAACAATCACCTGTGTCGACGTGCAAGCTGACTACCGATTCTACCTTATATAAAGAATTTTCAGATTAATTTTTCTCAATTTTTAACATTAACTAATTTTTGCAGTAAACCCACTATACAGTGTGGAAACTTTAACTGGAATAAAATTCACTTCGATATAGGCGATTAAAAAAAAAATCCTGAAACACGGTACATATTGCTTTTTCTTGCCCTCATTTCTGTGTACATGCTGTTTGTTTATCTGTTCCCGGAAGTGCCCAGCCACCTCCGACCTTTTTTTCAAATGGAAAGGCATGTCAAGTGACACCTCGTTTGAAAGATCTCTTCGCAAGAAAAACAACACACTATATATTTCTTGTAATATTCTCAAAGCTTACTTGATAAAAAAAAGAAAACCACTTTTATAACTTGAATACTATTTAATACAACAAATGTTCAAAATGAGCACCGTTTCTTTCTTGGCAAAGTACAAATCGAAGCATGCATCTCTAATGTTTTGTAACATTTCTGGTGTGACTTCGTATTTCATGCCTAATACGTTGCTTAAGGTCTTCAATGTCGTTCGGTTTTGTTACATAGATCTTACTCTTGAGACATCCCAAAAAAGACATCAGACATCACAAAAAAGTCAAGGAGACTAAGATCCGGAGAGCTTGCCGGCCATTCAATGTGACCTTCTTCCAATCCATCTATTGGGAAAAATTTCGTCTAAATATCTACGAACGATCACAGCATAATGGGAGCTCCGTCTTGTTGATACAATATTCGTTCATCAGGTAAATCCTGATCTAACTGATTTGGAAATAAAGTGGCTAACGCTGGCATGAAAGTCTGGTCGTCTTGAAGAAACGTAAGATACATTCCTCCATCAAGATTACCATCTAAGAATACTGATCATACAATCTGATTACCTATTATTCTAGTCCATATATTGACTTTTTGCGGCAACTGAATATGAGTTTCTCGCATCCAATGAGGGCTATGGTCAGCCCAATAATCGCAATTTTGACGATTAACGTCATCATGTAAGGTAAAAGTACTTTCGTCGGAAAAAAGTATTGATTCTAATGAAATCTGGTCCGGATTATCATCCGTTAATTCTTGGAGTGCCTTCATCTTGTAAGTATGCTGCCTGGCCGATCTAAGAATTTTCAGGACAGTAGTATGACTAATCTCGTCGTCACGGGTCAGTTTTGTTGGAGTTACCGGATTTTCTTGAAGAGTTAGTTAGATTAACAACAGTTACACCAGGTAAAAAGGTCGCAACACTAAGTTTAAAAAAAAAAACCGTATTGTGGACCAACTCCTTTTTGTATTTTGTCTCAATTTTGCTTATGTTACTTTGGCTACTTTGTGGTATATTCGGATGCTGTTCTCGAAATAACTGAGCAACCTCAAGCTGACTTAGTCTTCTGTTAGCATAACCGATCATCAGAATCTCGATACGGAGATGTTTGGTTAGGTACAGCATTTTAGAAACTACTTTAACCTCTTGACGAACGTATGTGACTGCTTTGGTGACTGTTATTATCACTAGTAACTAAGCAGCGTGGTTCCAAAGCATCAAAACACATGTCAGAAACATACAACTTTAACATACGTGTACATATGTACATGTACGTGTTTAACGCAAAAGTGGTTCTTTTTTTTATCACGTGGGCATTGAAAATATTCAAGAAACATATAGTGTGTTGTATTCATTGCGAAGAGTTCTTTCAAACGAGGTGTTACTTGACATACCTTTCCATTGGAAAAAAAGGTCGGAGGAAGCTGGGCTCTTCCGGAAACAGATAAACAAACAGAACATACCTAGAAATGATGGCAAGAAAAAACAATACGTAAAGTGTTTCGGGATTTTTTTGTAAAAACCGCCTATATCGAAGTTATGAATTTTATTCAAGTTAAAGTTTCCACACTGTATGTACAATTTACTTAAAACAAACGTATACTTATTAAAAAAAAAGAAACGGTAATATATATTTGCTTTTGAGATTTGTATATTCTCGCTCTTAAAAATTCCTTCAATTGTCTAACAATAAGCTGAAAAGCTTTAATACCATTACATTTAGATTGTACGTTCAAATATTCATTATCAGGTATAATCTGGCATTCTTTTTCTTGGTGATCATATCCTTTGCTTTCCTGTATTTATTTTTTGTCTACTTCCAAACCATGGATTTATAACGCTATGAAAAGGAATTCTGAGGTTATGTTTTCAATTGATAAAAATAGTTAATCATTCAAATCATCCGCTTTCTAAACAGTGTCTTCTAAGGCCATTAATTCATCAAATGCGTTTCTCATATTATTTTCCTTCGCACTATTCCAGGCACGAGCTCCGGCATAAATTGTTTTTTTTAAGTGCCAAAACCCCATAATAATTGCAGCATCTTTCCTATAAAGGCTCTTCGTGGCCTCTATAATACATTGGTCCACTGACTGCGCAATATGCATAATATTCGGAAGAAAATACATCACGATTTTGTTTCCATCTTCTGTTTTTAGTAACACTGCATCATGATGCACAGGTACATTTTCCAATAGCAGTATGACATTTTTCTTTGTAGGAATTTATAGAAAATTACTCGATCCATCCAAGCAGTCTTTTGATTCATTATAAGTCTAAAGTAGTTTAAAAATATACACAAATAATTACTTGGAGCACTACTTTCCTACCGTTCCTTTTTTAAGCATTGTTTTCCAGTATAACCCAGTATTTCATTTCAGTATTTCACTATATAAAACTCTATATTATCATCACACAATTTCTCTCCTTCAAGGGTTAATTCTCATATTCTATGGCGCTTTTTAAACCTGTGCTTGCGGACCAGAAGTTGCGAATAATTTTCAACTGTTATAAAAAAATGACGCTTAGGTAATAGGGCTAACGGTGGGAAGTAAACTTTTGGGCTTGCACGCACAGGTTAGGTTAGGTAAGTGGCTCATTTCTCTATGAACCAATTGGACATTGTTTCTTCAAGTTGAAAAATATTGATTTTTTGTTCTATAGTCAAAACATTGGCATTCAAAACAACTAAACTAAGCCGCTTTTGCCAGCCATGAATCTGCACACGATTGACTGATCCTTATTTTACATTATGATAAATGTATCCTTATTTTTATTTGTCTCTAAGATTGGTAATTTTCCTGACTTTTGTGTGGTTGAAAACTATCACTACCTCATTTATAATCCACATCAAAATATATAAATATTATTAACTCTAGATTTCTTCAAGATCTGATTTTCAGAGAAAAATGAAAGAAAATAGAAATATAAAAGAGAAAGATTAAGAAACTCTCGGGCTCGGAAGGAATTTGCGCTTTATAATATCTCCATACCAAAAGATTGTTAAAAGAGATGTCTTAAAAGTTTTCTATTTTGTAGTATTTTCAAGAGAAGAATAAAAGCCATATGGTAGTCCATTCAGCTTGAAATATTTTGTTACGCAGTTTTATTTGACAAATATATTAGTAAATTATGAAGCAGCTGTATCCATACTATCTATAGTAAGAGATAATGTATGCAAGGTTAATGTTATTAATGCAATATTAGTATTAGTAGAAAGTTGGAATGTTTGCATTTTGTATATAATTGTCGTTAAGAAGATCTAATTCGTTTTAATTAATTTTGTACAACTTTATAGTTTTTTTGTTTCATTATCGATAAGATGCACTAAATATACTTAATCAAATACAGTTACTTTTATATAAAGAATATTTATATATCATATATATAATTCTAATATTATGTTTTGTTTGTTTACAGAAAAACAATAAATAAAATGAGACGCTCGCAACGTGAATGCAAAACGTGCAAGCAAAGAAAAAACCATTAAGAAAAAAAAAATGCGATAGCAAAATAATTCCATAAAAAATGTGATTTCCTAAACGAAAAATACATTCGACTAAAAAATTAAAAAACAAACTTTTTTAATAACATAGTGCAAAACTGTTTTTTTAATTAAAACAATGTCCTTTTTCAACAACATTAAAAAAGTTCTCCATTTCGGCGGCAACGATGCGAAAAAGAAAAAAGTCTATAACAATGTCCGCATGGAATGCGACCCAGCGGAGTTCTGGGACATGATCGGCGAACTCGGAGACGGAGCTTATGGCAAAGTGTACAAAGCCCAGCACAAGCACACCGGGCAATTGGCTGCGGCCAAGATGTGCAGACTTGATGGCGAAGACGATCTATCAGACTTCATGGTCGAAATTGATATTCTGTCCGAGTGCAAACATACTAACATAGTTGAATTACATGAGGCTTTCCAGATGGAGCAACAGCTTTGGATGTTGATAGAGTATTGTGATGGGGGCGCTTTGGATAGCATCATGACTGAGCTAGAAAAACCTCTCAAAGAGCCCCAGATTGCTTACATTTGCCAAAATATGTGCAAGGGTTTGCAATTTTTGCATAAGTCGCATATTATTCATAGAGATCTGAAAGCTGGAAATGTTCTGCTCACTATGGCTGGTGGGGTTAAACTAGGTTTGTTTCCAAATATTTTAAATTTGAATTAAATTTTATTTACACAACTCGCTGCACATCTTTACTATTTTGAATTGTGAACTTTTCTATTGTGAATCACAAATAGCATATGTTAATTTATTATTCTAAATGTACTTTTAGCCGATTTTGGCGTATCTGCAAAAAATAATCATACTCTCAAGAAACATGACACATTCATCGGTACGCCCTACTGGATGGCGCCGGAAGTTGTGTTATGTGAGACCTTCCGGGACAACCCATACGACTACAAAGTGGACATCTGGTCAATGGGAATCACCCTGATTGAGTTCGCCCAGATGGAACCCCCGAATCACGAGATGTCCCCCATGCGAGTTCTACTGAAAATTCAGAAATCTGAACCACCCAAGCTGGAACAACCTTCCAAATGGTCGAAAGATTTCAACGATTTCGTCACAACGGCGCTTATTAAAGATCCACAAAAGAGACCAACATGCGACGATTTATTGAAACATCCTTTTATAAATTGCGTTTTGGATTCTAAACCTGTTAGGGATTTGTTGTTGGAGTATAAGGCTGAAGTTGTGGAAGAAGAAGTTACGGATGAGGATGCTGAGGTAATGTTTAATGTCGGAGAAATTCTATTGTTTTGGGGTGTATTTTTTCGATATTTGGTTTCTTCATGTTGTTTCATTTCATGCTTGCTTAGCGCGGTCGGAAACAGCGCAAACACAAAGAGTTGTATCAGAGAGTTGGTAAGTTGCTAAATATTTCAGAAGGTACTTAATTGTGTAGACACGGCTGATAACGTAGACTCGATTAATTTACTTAAAATTTATTTCAATTGATACGAGCTGGACCCGCATACTACATACAGGATGTTAATCTTATATTTCAAAGCAAAATTCAAAAAACAAATTTTCTATGGAGATTTGATATTGTTCTTGTTAACCTAAGTTTATATATATATATATATATATATATATATATATATATATATATATATATATATATATATATATTTTAACCTTCACAAATTTATTTTCTCAAGTATTGAATTACAGGGTTACTGAATTTTGTAATCCCTTTATACTGGAGTGGCTCATATATAATAAGGTTACAAGCAAATTAATTTAGAAATTGATAGTTTGAACTAGATTTGATCTTGGCATATTTGCTTTACAATTAGTTTACATTTACTAACTAATATTATTGCAATGGAGAATAAAATATATCTTCTGTACTTAATATTGTGGTTTGGGTTTTGCTAAATTGATAAATATGTATAGAGAGTTTGAAGAAAGTTTCTAGTCATAAATACTGTTGAATGTACATCCTGTATGTAAATAAAGATTACATATATACGCTACGTATATATATATATATATATATATATATATATATATAGTTATGACTACATGTTCTTATTTGGCTTGTTTGTCATGCATGCGGCTCTCCGGCCCCCCCTGCTCCTGGCATGCACGCACAGGTGAGATCTCTTCTTCTATGCGCTTTTTCAGAATAATTTTTATGGTTCTCGTTTATTACTCATCGTTTTATTTCCTTTTCTAGTTATTGGTTTCTTTAGTTTATAAAAATTATTAACATTGAAATGTGTTTTGCTCATACTAACTCAATTAGCTAGTTTTTTTATTTGTTACTTCAGATCTATTTGCATTTATTAAATGAATTCATGTTTTGTCATTTCTTCATTTCAAAGCTTCTAATAAATTATCAATGAATAATATTTTTCCAATGTTTTTGTCAATGTTAGTTTTAAAGGATGATGGGATAATTAGTTAAATTAATGTTAAAACGAGATTATTGTTGTCTAAATATGTCTTCATGAATATAAACATATTTTATAGTCTTAAATGGAAAATGTCCAATTTTTTACATAATTTATAATTCCGAATCCAAAAAAACCTTGAATTTCTTATAATATATTTTTAAATGCGACCTTGTTAGTTTTTTGTATAATCGGAACTATATTAATCCATTATTTCCCTTTTAGGACAACCGAACATCGCATATCGAAGATGACTCACATTCAGTTCAAAGCAACGAAATTGACAAAGGTCGGTATTTTGTGTTTATTATAATGGTAGTTTAAAGAAAACATACAGAAGATTTATTAACAGAAGATTTACAAAAGATAATTTTATGAAGAATATAATAAGAATAATTTTATGTTAAATTGACATTGATATTATTTTATAGCGGAAGGTGAACCAACCAAAGAAATCGTTGAATCACAAAAGAAGAAACTCAAGAAAGCTAATTCTACGTCTAGTAATGAGGGAGATAAAAATGTGGTAAGCAACAAACGTTATTATAAAAAAGTTACTAAATATCTTCAAAACCTGTTGTCTCCATTGTCTGTAAATAATCAACATTTTTTTGCAATTTCATTTTGATATATCACAATTTCCTAAAATTAAAAATTAAATTTTCTAGCCAGAAAAAAGGGAAGAAGTTCACAGGAAAACTTCCCGGGAGAAGGGACCGGCGCCGCCCCCTCCACCCCTTCAAATTCCTTTACCCGTCGAAAAAGGCCCAGCGCCGCTTCCACCAGTCCCCTTACCCATCCTACCAACTCCCCCGTCTTCCCCTCTCACCCCCCCAGAAACACTTCCGTTCCTTGCACCACCGTTACCGCCCCCACTACCTACAGACAACCCTAAAGAAGAATCCGAGGAAGAACTGAAAATAGAAGGACAGAAATCAATGGAGTCTGGAAAAGATATTATGGATAGTTCTTATGATCAGATATTAACAGAACATGTAAAGGAGGAGAAGGTGAGGGAGGAGATTACGAAAGCTGTGGTGGTTGAGCCACCACTTAATTTGGTTGTTGTCTCGACCCAACCGGAAAATAAAATGAATAATACGTCGACTATTATTATTAACGATGGCGTTGATCCTTCCAATAGTTTAGCATCAAATATTAGTCAAGTATGTATCATTTTAGAATGACTTGTTTTTTCACCACATTCGGACCACCATTTATGCCTCAATGGCTTATGTGTTAATTTACTATTTCCACATTAATATTTGTAATATCAATATCAGTGACTGTAATTGGGTGTCTCATAATGATTTTTCTTCAATGAAATTTGTTTTGATTTTGCACATCGATTACAATAATGTCATAAAAGTTGCGAGTTAATACGAGATTTGGATTAGGCTTCCAAAGATTGAAATACACACAAGCGTTATGAAATAAAACATTTAAATTCCCCTCAGTTCCCATGAAGTTCACTTTTTAGTAGCAAAAATTACATTTTTAGACGTTAGATTAGGTTTTTTAGGATTAGGAAAATCTTTTTCCCGATAAACGAACGGTAACCATTTTTTTCATCTTCCTAAAAGAATATCTATCTATATCTCTTCTAGAGAAAAATCCTTATTTTTTTTAGGAGCTATTAGGTTTTACTTTTTTTTTCATCGTATTTAAGAAAGGCAATTTTTGAGTTCTGACATTATTGTAAACGATGTGAAAAATACAGCCAAAATTGGCATTCCGAATGAAACAAATTGGAATATTTATTCATAGTTATTTTTTTTCTTTCTTAATAGGTTACTGTTGTTACTACTCATCCTCCTGTGTTGATTGATAATAATGTTAAGTCTTCATCGCCTACAAATAATAACGAAGTTACAATAGTTTCAAACGAAACTAATAAGACTCACGTTTCAAATGAATCTTCCAATTCCTCTTCAGATGATGATTGTTTCCCGTCTCTGGACTCTTTAGACTATCGCGAGTACAAACCTCTGAAGAAACTAGATGAAAGCGAAGTTTTAATCGTAGATTCTAATCATATTATCCATACAGCAAACGATTCTGGTTTAGATATATCCGCGGACAATTCGCGACTATTGGATACTAGTCACGTGAGTGTAGTTAAAATAGACGAGGAAAGAGTTCATGTTAAAGATTCCGCTAGTTTTATTTACGACGAACACATCATGAAGGAGGAGAAGAAGATTAATGGAAATGAAAGTTACGATTCAAGGTCTCATAGTGAATGTGGTTCAATTAGAAGTAGCGATAGGGCTAAGTCGGATGTGGAAAGCATCTCATTAGCCAGCCATGATAGCAATAAGGAGAATAGGTCAGATTGTAATGAAGATGATGTTGTAGTATTAAGGAAGAAGGTGCCTCATGTAAGAACTAAAGAAGAATTAGTGCAACATAATTTGAATAGGAAGACGAGAAAACGGACGAGAAAATTCGTGATTGATGGAGTTGTTATTACAACTACTACTAGCAAAGTCATTTATGGAGACGAGGAGAATATTTCGAGCTGCGATCCACATGCTGATAGAAAGCAGGAGTTGAGAGAGTTGAAGTATTTGCAGAAGCAAGAGCAAAAGCAGTTCCAAGAATTAGCGGTTAAAGAAAATTTCGCAATTGAGCAACAAGAGAAGAAATTCGAACAGGAGAGAGTCACGTTGGAAAGGACGTACGAAAGTGATTTGGACATGTTAAATCGGCAACAGAAAATGCAGATGGAAAGGGCAGAAAGTCACCAAGACACAGATTTAAGGGCAACTTCCAAGAAAATCCGGGCAGAGCAAGAAAAAGATTTGAAACAATTCCGCGATGGCTTAAAACAAGAATTGAAATTGTTAAAAGCCGAAATTGAAAGGCTTCATAAGGATCAAAGGAAAAACGAGTTTAAAATCCGTAAAGACAAATTAGACGCCGAACATTCCGACAAAGAGAAACTCTTCTTGGAAAAATTAAACGAAAATCACGTAACTTCTCTGAGACGTCTAAGTGACTCTCATCGCGAAAAAATCGCTCTGATGGAACGTCAATTCCTCCAACAAAAACAGCAACTCATGCGGACCCGTGAAGCCGCTCTTTGGGAAATCGAAGAGAAACAGATCCACGAGAAACACCAACTTATGAAACGACAGTTCAAAGATATATTCTTCCTACAAAGGCACCAGATGTTAATAAGACACGACAAAGAGATGGAGCAAGTTAAGAGGAGAGCTGTTAGGAAGGAAGAAGAATTAGTTAAGAAGCAAACGACTGAAAGGCGGTCACTGCCTAAGCGAATTCGGGCAGAAATGAAAGCTAGAGAACTAATGTTTAGAGAATCCATGCGGATCTCAATTTCTGGTGCCAGCGATCCCGAAATGGAGAAAAATAAGTTTAAAGAGGTAAGATAATTTTTTATAATAAAAAAGAGGAAAGATAAATACATTATTTTTAAAATTAAGGAAATACATATAAAGAAATACACGAAAGTATGACAAAACGACTTATGACTTGATTTAACATCTAGTTGCCATAATTTTTGTCGCGTAAACCTATCTACACTCGTTTTAAAATTAAATTTCGTTTCATTACTAATCATATTTTGATGTATTTTGACACTAGATTGTCGGATGCCTATTAAAAATAACATTTTATTTTAAAGAAATGATCCGTTTTTTAGATACATTTTCCATAGATTTAATAATCATTTAACTTACATTTATTTTGTAATGATACTTAAACTTGTCAATTCAACCGTTTTTTCAATATTCTGTATATTAGATACAGGCGTATTAGATAAAGGCGCAATCTTTTCGTTTTTTAATATAATAGCAACCTCTATGTAGAACTAAAATCTTAATTTACATTTACGTAAATACATCTGATAATTTAGTTATAAAATTCTGAAATTAACTTTGTACAAAAATTCTTTAAAAAAATTACTTTTATAATTTATATATATATATATATATATATATATATATATATATATATATATATATATATATATATATATATATATATATATATATATTATATATATTTATTATATATATATATATATATATATATATATATATATATATATATATATATATATATATATATATATATATATATATATATATATATATATATATATATATATATATATATATATATATATATATATATATATATATATATATATATATATATATATATATATATATATATATATATATATATATATATATATATATATATATATATATATATATATATATATATATATATATATATATATATATATATATATATATATATATATATATATATATATATAAGGAAGAACACGAATTTTTTTTTATTAAAGCTTTAATTTTTTATTAGAGCCTTCAACAAAAATGACTTTCAACAAATAATTTTCCAATATTGAATGTGTAAGTTTGCAATAGATTTCTAACAAGAAAATCTGTTTGTTTACAAAACTCTATGCACGAGAAATATGTTACATTCGTGTAAAACGTATAATTTTAAATTATAAGCATTTAATGAGCCAATTGACTCACGTCCGTGCTGTAGTTATGGCATAAATAGGTATAGCACATATGAATTTTTAAAACTAAGGGTTGGAGAGGAGAAGCAATTTTCTGATTCTACAAAAAAAAAAACAACACACAATGTTTATAAAAATTATATATAAGGTTTTCTATATACAGTATAATACTTCAGTAATCCGGCGCTCTGGGGAAATACGTGTCTTTTCTTTACGATGCCCCGTGCCGGATATAAACCTCGCGCAGGGAAGAAATAAAGTCAAAAGGGACACCATCCAGTGTTCTTGGAAAAAGGTCTGGCCCACACACCCTGCTTTTAACTCGGAAAACTTGATTGACGATTCTGACCAGGCTAACTATACTCTACAAATGTCTTACTATCTGTTCTAAGTTTGTATATATTTTTTTGTATGTACACATTTTTTGGTATGTATTTCCCATATGTGTCCGATTATCAAGATTATACTGTATATATTTAGCAATAAAATAGGGGCGAGTCAAATTGATTCGTTCTGGCAATCTAGCTAGTGTTAATACTCGCATGTTGAACAACAATGTGTCTTATTTGTTTTGTTTTTTAATTAAAGTTAAGAACTTAGTTCACTATTACAATTGTATATTACAATAAAAGAATCTGCTCAATGCATTACGCCAAGTTTTAAAAGTTATTTTATTATATACGTAGTTTATACGTATATAATAAAATACGTAGTTTATTATATACGCAAAGTAGTTGATACAGAAAGTATAAAGCAGTTTCTACAAAGTAGTTAATATAGTAACACTAAGAATATTCTCATTTGCAGTTTCAAGAAAATGAAAAGAAGAGATATCAGGCGGAACAGAATCGTTTCGAATTGAAGCATAAAAGACAGTTGGAAGAACTACGAGCGATGAGCGAGGCGACGATCAAAGAATTAGAACAATTGCAAAATGAGAAGCGTAAGTTGCTTCTGGAGCACGAAACACGTAAACTCAAAGAACGCGAAGACGCTTTTAATATAGAACTGAAGGAATGGAAAGCACAACTAAAACCCCGCAAACAGGTCAGTATTAAAAAAATATAGTATTGATAGTTGTTGGGTTTTAATTGTAAATAATTTTTATTAACAAATATTTACTTTTTGGTGATTTTTTTTTATTAATAATTAACAAAATACTTTTAATACATAAATAGCGGCTCGAGGAAATATTATTACTCGAACAGATCAAGGAGACGAAATATTCCAAATATTTGCCAACGATGAGGAAAGCAAAGGACGATCTCGCCGTTCTGTCCACTCCTACGACGCCAACCTTATCGGAAGTTTCTCGCTCTGGCCATCTACGATCGTACAGTACGAGTGTCGTTGGTCAGACGGACAGACGGAGCCTTTTCCTTTCCTCCTGCGAAACCATTCCTGATGATTCAAATGTCTAGTTTATTTTTCCTCCTCCTCTGTTTCAATTATTATTTTTCGTTACATGTACAAAGCCTTAGTATTATTAGTTCGTGCTTATTTATTTAATTTATTCGTTTTCTGTTTGTGATTTTATTTTGTTGTTTTTTTTGTTATCTATCCCTCAAATTTTGCTCAGATTCTGCAACAGTATTCTTCTAAATGGGATCTAATGATTCAGGTTGGTTGGTGTAAAACACAGCTTTAATTAGAATTAGATCGTTTACTAAACACTAATTGCTAAGGGATCAAAAGTACTCTTTTAACACCGCTAGCTATCTAACGCCACACTCTGCTGCTTTTTACTGTTAGTAGGAGATACTAGGAGATGTATACCGAATATTAATTACTAATTTGTAGAATATTTACAGTTTCATAAGTATCAGTATATTCATAAGTTTCATTGTATTAGAGTTAAAAAATAAGAAATAGTGACTAAATATTAATAAGTGAAAGTAAAAACAAAGTTAGATGATGAACTATGGTAATTGTATCGGAGATTTAGGACTTTTGAGAGAATTGTATATTCACAAAATTATATTAGAAGACAAATGTAGATTACTTACGCAGTCCAACAGACAATTTGGTGCCAGATGTTTTACCAAAATAGCTGTTAGATATGGTTTTTGAGATTCACTATATTTGACTTGGTTGCGAATTTTAAAGGAATTCCTTATGCTTCTTTTGAAAGTTTCACGAGAAAAAACATTTTCACATAAAATCCAAAATTCCAGCAATGGGCCAAGTGTCAAAATTTAAATGTAAAGCTTTCTATAATTTATATATTCTTTGACTATTTTTGAGATGCTTGGTGGAAAGCTAAAATTTAGAAGTCTCTGATGATCTGTCCAAATATACAAAATCAGTTCTTATTTTTCTGGCACCAAGAAAAATATTTAATTTTGTTGGGCTGTGTTATTGAAGTAGTGAAAAAGTAATTCTTGGTAGATGATAATATAGTCTGTTGACAGACAATGCCAAAATGTTTACCAAAAATATTTTGAGTTAATAGGCTATTAAGTATTCGTTTTATTTTTTCATAAATTTTAATTAAACAAAAAAAAAATGCTTAGTTGCAAAAATTCAAATTTCAGAACCTACATTTAAGTTTCTTAATTAAATTTTCCAGACTTCTAGCTTTAAATTACGAAAATATATTTATATCACGTGTCGTGTTTGGAAAACTTGTTGGAGATTCTGCATGTCCTCTCAACGTGATCCCTTACACAACACCATATACATAAAAATTCTTTTTAAACTCGTGAATATTTTATAGAAACTTGAAGAGACTTTCACTCAAGAACTAGAAAAACAGGAGAAGGAGTATGGTCCGTCCTCACCTTTATCTTTACCATCAGACCTGCCGGACTTCAGTCCGGAGGGTTCGGGGATCGGACATGGATCGACACGCAGCAGTTTATCATCAGTATCAGAAAGTTGAAAGAATTTAAGAGACGGAGGAACTTGTATATAAATGAGGGAGAAATAAGAAAAAATAAGAATGAAGAAAAAATATATTTAAAATATTTAATTTATTCGTAGTGAGATGAAGGAAGGTAATTTGAGAATTTTGTTTGTTTGCAATACGTTTTTTTTTGTTTGTATTTTTGAGTTGCATTTAGTTTTGTTTTTAAGAAAAAAAATGAGACTTAGTTCTTTTTTGTTTTAATAAGACAGACTGAGTATCAGTGATATTCCCGCTTTTGATTTTGTTTTATGTACAAATGTTTCTTTTTTTGTTAATCCGCTCTGAGTCTCTTGTTTATTACTCTTTTCGCTTTTTGCACTTAAAGTACAGTCTGATGTATAAAAGATATTTTAAAGAATAATATTACTATAATATATTATATATATATAATAAAATTGTATAAATTATTAATTTATCTTTGTTTAGGTTTATCTGTGTAAGGCGAGATTATAGTCCAGTTTTTTTTTTTTAATTTCAATTTTGTCTGGGGGAGAAGAAAAAATATTTTTCATATATGAAAAATAGATCTTTATAATAAAATTATTTCGATATAAATTTTATTGTACAGTCAATGTATTTTTATGTTTATATATAAATAATGTCGAAATACATTGATTTATATTTCGAAGAATTTTAAGTCGACTTGCAATTTCATTTTTTTAATTGAGTCGCTAAAAATAGCTTTATCTACTTATTATAATGTTTTCTACTTAAACATTGTTTTCAAAATGAAAAATAGTTACCGATATTTTTGTTTTAAATATGACTACTATTTACTCGAAACAAATTTATTGTCTTATTCTGCATGCCTGAGCGAGTTTTAATCTTAAAATTTGATACATATCACTTATTCTCCTATTTATGAATTCTTCAGACCTATTTGAACCTAATTAAATTGTTTTTTTAAAGATTTTTTTTGTTTATATTTTCTATAAGTAAAATCTCACCTTGGCATAAACTTGTAATCCCAAAAATTGTACAATCAATTGAAATCGATAACATACATATTTAAAATTATTTAAATATTTTTTATTAAATGAATTAAATTACAATAGGCGGATTTGATTTTGAGTGTCTCAATGTGACAAAATGAGAAATTTGTTTATGTTATTCTGAATAGAAGATAATTAGAAGTTAGAGAATGTGTGAAGCCTGGATTGGATTAAGACAAGAACATTCTAATTTGAATATGATGTAAAATCAAACTTTAGACTAGATCAGGGGTCTCCAAACCACGGCCCGTTAGCCACATCCGGCCCGCGGACAGATTTTGTCCGGCCCGCGGAGAGCTAGCATACTTGAAAACTCTTTTTAGAGAACATTTTTTATAGCAAATTAAATTTAGTTTACTGAAGTATTCTAATTTTATGTTGAATAATTATTAATATGACATCTACATTGACATGGTCATGGGCTAACTACTCATAACATTGTTGTAGGCTTATTGTTTTTGTGATAAGTTGGATAAAGAAACACAGAATTGTAATGAGTAAAGATATGTATAATATGCAGAAAATTTAACTTCAGTATATAATAACTAACAAATTATTGAAATGAATCCAACTAATATTTTATACATTTTAAATAAAAACAACTTATAACAAGCATAATGACATATGAAATACTAATGAGATTTATGTAATTGAGATTTTCCACTGACAATAGTTTGTAGTTGTGGACTAATTTTACTTGTACCAATTATTAAAAGAGATTTAAGATGCTCATCAGTTAATTTAGATCTGTAAACATTTTTTGTGTACTTCATTTTGGAGAAGGTCTTCTCACACAAATAAGTATTACCAAAAACAGAAATCAGCCCACGAGCAAATTTATGCAAATTATCAAATTGTGTCAGTGGAAGACTCTTATAAAATTCCAAGAAATATGAGTTTTGATATTTGTTCTTAATTATATCACTGCACTGTAGATCAATCATTTCCATTTGAAGTTCCGGGGCTAGGGTTTCCATGTCAGTATCAAAAGGATTCTGAAAAATCTTAATTTGATTCGCAATGGCAGTCCGAGAAGTCCGAGAAACAAGTATCAAAATTTATTTTCAAAGCACTAAACTTTCGATTGCAAAATCGATAGGAAACTCAGTCTCAGTGGTGTGGCTGAATATTTCACATGTTTTAAAATGTGAAAAACATTTACTTCGTAGTTGTGATTGAAACAGTATCAATTTCTTCCGGAATGATTTGATATTAGTGTATAAATCAGGGAGATGCTGGTTTTCTCCTTGCAATCTCAAATTCAGTTCGTTCACATGTTTTGTCAAATCAACATAGAATGCTAACTTCCACAGCCATGCGTTGTTTTGTAATTCAGTAAGAGGGCGATGCTTTACATTCAAAAAAATTTCGATCACTGCTCGAAGTTCAAAAAAGCGCTGAAGGACTTTCCCACAACTAAGCCAACGTACGGCAGTATGATAAGGTAAGTCATTTTCTCCAATCTCTTCAATAAATTGTCGGAATTGTCGGTGATTCAGCCCAAAAGGTCTGATAAAATTAACAGTTGATATGACTGGTTTCAGAACTTCAGACATATCCAAACATTTTCCGCACAAAGACTGTTGATGAATGATACAATGTAAGACTAATGGTTTTGAACAACCGTCATTTTCTACAGCCTTTGACACAAGAGCGACCACTCCTTTATCTTTCCCACTCATGTTTTTGCCTCCATCAGTTGTAATACATTTCAAGTTTTTCCATCGAAGGTTCTTTTGATTAATGGCCTTTTCAACTCCTTTAAAAATATCTGTACCAGTAGTTGTGCTATGAATACTATACATATCAAGAAGTTCTTCATGCACTTCATAACTTTTATCTACTCCTCGAATATAAATCAACACCTGAGCAGTATCTGACACATCCGTTGACTCATCCAAGGCCAAAGAAAACCACTCAACATGTCCATTTTTGTCGAACAGTTGAGAGGATATATTTTCAGCGATGTTTTCTACCCTTCGAGCCACAGTGTTTGCTGACATACTGACGGTTTTTAATAAATTTACCTTTTCAGGGCACATTTCTTCGGCTACTGCAATTATGCATTCTTTGATCATTTCTCCATCGGTGAATGGTTTTCCACGTTTTGCAATTTCAAGAGCCACACGAAAGCTGGCACGAGTTGCAGCCTCTTGTTCAGTTTTGAGTTTTGTAAATGAAGATTGCTGCGATTTCAATCCGCGCTTCATAGCTTCGAATTTTTCTGTCCGCAAACTTCCTGTATATTTTGAGTAATTTTGAAAATGTTTTGTTTCATAATGACGTTTAATGTTATATTCCTTGAGAACGGCTATGCTTTCATAGCAAATCAAACATAGCGCCTTGTTACTGGACTCATTTACGAAATACTGAATGCTCCTGATTT
Source organism: Phosphuga atrata (assembly GCA_944588485.1). Classification (NCBI taxonomy): domain Eukaryota; kingdom Metazoa; phylum Arthropoda; class Insecta; order Coleoptera; family Silphidae; genus Phosphuga; species Phosphuga atrata. The sequence continues at coordinate 32,785,086 of OX155895.1, forward strand.
ACTGATCTTTGAATTTTCTGCATTCACTATCAATTTTTCGCTTCTTTTCCATACTACTAAATCACACACAAAAGCAACAATTCAAATCAAAATACTGTTACAAAGATGTCTTAAACTTAAACACGCACAAACACGTTTTAAGGAGGTACGCACTATTTTATTTCACAACAGTGTCATAGGAACTGACTTGTGGTTGCGCCACTAGCCTTCTTATATATTCCAATTACTGCCATCTAGAAGTGAGTGGAAGACACCAGAACTTTCTCGAACCAACGAGATTATTCTGTACGTGCTATTAGCGCCATCTGTTAGCGATAGAAGGTACTACCTATTTCTGATTGTGTCCACCAGATGTCGTGTCACGTTACTCCTCATGGCTCGTACTCTACGACTAATCTAGAAATTACAGATAATGACAGGAAAATTAATAATATGCACTGTTGCCGTTTTGCGGACTTTAGTCCAATTTGCAGCCATTTTTAAACGTTGCGTACTTTTTCGGACTTTTTTTTTTCATTAGTGGACTATTTCACTTTTTACCACCGGCAACAATGATAATATGGTTTTGGCCCTCGGAACTTACTGGAGTAATCAGTATGGCCCTAAGGCTGGGAAGTTTGGAGACCCCTGGACTAGATTATTTAAATTATAATAATACAGTTCAAAATTTTAGAATGCATTTTTCTAGACTGAGGCTTCATATCTTAATATTCTGAACAGAAAATGTGCTGGATGTAAATTGGCAATCCATTTCATTTGCTTCCATACTAAAAAGTTGGCGGCCACTGGTTACTTCTGAATGGGACGAGTAACCTGCGATAGCTCTTTTCAAAATAATTATCATTTTGAAGATACAAATACGTTTTTGTATAAATTTAGTTTACTAAAAACTTGTATAATCTTGATAGTGCCGAATTCGTAAATTGTTGATGTTATTATTTAAGGCAGACGACACCAAATATGTGATTTTAATAGCCTAGATTTGTGATAATTTGCAAGGGAGTGTTCAAGAATTCATTCTACCATTCAGTATCTGTCTTAATAACATAGTCATTAATCATTCCAACGGTTTTTTTATTATTTTCGTAATCTTCTATGATTAAATGTGACATTATTTATAAATATTAGTTTACATAAGTTAAACATGAAAGTTGATTTTGTGTCTTGAATATGCTTCTATATTTTGTATTTTATAATATCTAGAACAGCGATTCTCAAACTTTTTTTGCCGCAGCACCCTTGTCGAGATAAAAAATTCTCGCGGCACTCTTGTCGGGCTACCAAAATTTCGCGGCACAGCTACCCTAAAAACGGTTTGAAAACTTTCATTCACAAACTAAATTGTTTTTAATGGCATGAATGAAATTGTTTGGAAGATTTTTTATTTAATCATCAGTTAATTTCACCATCAAATCACTTAATTGATACAGTGAGTTTGCTCTTGTACCTGTTTTTAATGTAATGGTATGTTGAGTATGCAACACTGAGAGAAGTGGCGGTTTCATTTAGTTTTTCAAAGATGTCTGAAAGGAATCCCAATTTAAGCAGCCAATCGAAATCAGTGAATTGTTGGATAAAAGGCAATTCTGTAAATGTAACTACTAGTGCATCTTTTAGTTCTAATGGTTTGGCTAACATTTTTTTCTTCCCACTTCTGTATGCAGCAAGAGGTGGAAGTGATCCATACCCAGATCTTCGGCGGTAAGTTTTAAAAGATTTGCTTGAACCGGGCGGCTCTTAATATGATTAATTATCTTCACAGCACCATCCAATACGACTCTTAAATCTTACGACATCCTTCTAGTTGCCAGAGAATGTCGATGGATGACACAGTGGCTGCTGGTGGCATTGTCTGCCACTTGCCATTCCAGAAACGGTTCCCTTTACTTTTCCAACCACTGCAGCCTCTCCATCGCTGCAAATATTAACACACTTCCTTCATTTCAAATCATTTTTCTCTATATATTTGTCGCTAACTTTGAATATTTCGTCGCAGTAGTGAAAGTTTCAAGCAATTCACTCATCAAAAGTTCTTCTATTTCTATTTCGAATACCTTACAAACACAAGAAAAACAGCAAGTCCCGCAACGTCAGTACTTTCATCTAGCTGTAAATTAAAAAAAAAATACAAATTTTCAACCTTCTTATAAGCTCGTTCTCCGCAGACTCAATTCAACAGTATCAATCTTCTTAGCCATGTCTGGACCTAATATGCAACTTACAAAATCCTTCACGCAAGGTTTAATCAGCGTCTCGGCAATAGTATGGTGCTTTCCAGATTTTGATATTTGTGAACTGACAATAAATGAAGCTTCAGTTGCGTTTTCATTTTTAAAAATTCTCTCCACCATGGATATATATTGATTTCTTCTTGTTGTCATTTTTTAAATCTTTCTTCTTCGTGATCCGTGATATAACGGCTTCTTTGTCAGATAGCGTGCTATCTATCCATCTCAAAGTATGAAATCAATTATTATTTAAATATTATTTAGTTCAGATTTGAGCGTTTTTAAACAGGCATAGACGCATTGACTTTAATTTATAATTCGTGTTTTACAAGCAAAAATTATATTCTTAAAATCCAAACATCTTGAAGCTTTTTATGCAACTGAAAGGTAAATTGTTGGGCGAGACATTACTTCAGATTTTGATATTACAAATGGAAGAAAGAAATATGACGAAAACTTGAGAATTTTAAATCATTGTGAGAATTGAAAGTGAAAATTGAAATCACGTGAGAATTTTAAATCATTCATGGCAAAATTTAAAAAAAAAGTAGTAAGTCGTAAAGTGTAACAATGAAAGTTGTTAAAAACTTTTTTTTGAACCTAAATGTTCTGTATATATTCCATCCGTTGATAGAGCCCAAACAAAAGTTGTACACTTTGTGAACCATATTTCAAAAAACTTTGTTGCCTGATACACTAAACTACTAAGTTTAATGAATGTCCCGCACATGATACAAAGGTGGCAAATTCACATTTCTCCTTGATTATTGCTTGTAGAGCAATATACTTCCCCGTCATATTTGAAGCATTGTCGTAGCTATTAAAATTGGATATTAAAAATCGGTCTAGTAAAATAACATTTGCACCGTTTGCAATATTTTTAATCAAATATAAACATTTTTTGGTTTCTTAATTACATGTTGCATTTATTTTTTAAAACCTTTTTTTTTAAACTTGCTAATAATCGCTAATAACTGAAATGATGAGATATTGAGAATTATGAGCTTTTAAACACAACGTAAAACACATTTTGAATCAATTTTGTATGTAGTTTGTCAACTAAATTGGTCATTTCAAACTTGGCGCTTCGCTCGTTTGCTTGTGATCTGGCAGGAACTAGGGGGGCCCTATAGATCGAGGGGCCCTGGACACGCGCGCCAAGGGGGAAAGAGGGGCCTGGAGGTCACATAACAAAATTTTTAAGAAATAAGTCAAATAAATGGAAAAAACAAATATTGAATGAATGGCAATTTCTATTCATTATTATTATTATTTCTATTCATTCTAAATAAAGAGAAATAATAATGTGATACACGTGACATCTTGTCAAGCTTAATACCGTTAGCACATCAAGTTTAAGAAATGAATTTAACAGAATCAGAAAGGATAGAAATTCTGATAATCGTTGGTTATGGGGATCGTAAGAGAACTCACGCGGAATCGGGTCATTTATTTAATAACTTATCCAAACATAATCCCTATTAGTGGTCCACAGTGACCTAGTTCCTCTGGTAGACCTAGGACTGCAATAAATGTTGATAGGGCACCAAATATTTTGCTGGATATAGCCGAACGCCCACATAATTATCTCTAATATTAGATATCTCTAAAACGTCGTTGAGAAGAATATTAAAAAAGGAAAACTGTAGGCTTAGCCCATTTAGTTCAGGAATTATCTGAAGATGATTTTGACCGCAGGGTTGAATTTTCAGAAATAAAGTCTTATGAAAGTTATAGAGTGAATTAACTACAAACTCTTCTTTTACACGTTCCTGCATTTAACAAAAAGGCTGTTTTGAACCTTGTAACTTCAAACTCATGTTAAAATGGCGTGTAAAAATGGATTGGGTGTATATAAGAGGCATTGAGCGCAAAAACGGACTAACCCTAACACATAAAATTGAGTGATTTGGCAATTATCCCCTATTGCATACGGACAATTTAAAAAACATTCAATGCAACAACTTCTTTTGTACTGCCATATAACTTTGATTGGGAGGTGGTAAAATAAAATAAATTAATGCCACAAACGCAAATTCCTAAAAATTGTGGCTTAACCCGCTTTTGCGCTCAATGCCTCATATGATATATGCAGCTTAGATTGAGAAGTTAAAAAAATATTTCAACAGTTTATGATACGGCTTAATTGATATTGACTCGTCAAAACGTTATATTTAATTTTAAAGCATTTTCGTACAAAATTTAGTTTATCTACTCGCACATCAAAATGAACACATTAATAAATACATTATTGTATGTGAAGGATGCCATTATTATAATCGTGTGTAAAAGTATCCAAATCGTGCGTAAAATTAAATCTAATAGAGTTTCATTATTAAACGATTTCTGTTTGTTGTTACTATGGCAGCAACTCGCGTCACTAAACAAAAAACATAGACGTAGTGATAATAATTTTTCTTACGTATATTAAAATAGAATTATTTTTTTTAATTTTTGATCAATAAGTCTCGGCCTCTCAGTTTGGATTTATCTGGCTCTAATATAACATAACCCAACCATAATCTAATCTAGATTAAATCTAGGTTGACCTAGATTACATCGAAGCAGGGAAAGATGGTTCCTCCTAGGCCCTCCAACTCCATTAACCTTGACCGGTTCCAACTTGCGGTTTGGAACCAGTTTCTGATTTCGACTTCCGTTTCCGGTTTCCACCTCCGTTTTCGGTTTCGACATCCGTTTCCGGTTTCCCACTTCCAGTTTTTCACAGATGAGAGTGTGAGGTCTATGTAGCCCCACGTGCGAGGTCAATATAATCCCACGCTGGGTGTGAGGTCTATGTAGTCCCACGTGTGAGGTCTAGATTATGTCAGGCTGGGTGTGAGGCCTGTTTTCGACTTTCGTTTTCGGTTTGGACTTCCGTTTCCGGTTTCCCACTTCCGGTTTCTCATTTCCGGTTTCCCACGTCCAGCCGCCCCATTTCCGGTTCCTACACTCTGCGCGGGAATATTCAAAGTTCGGCGCAGGCGGAAAAATTTGACACAGGCTTGAAAATTCAAAATCGAAACCGGTCATCAAGACGGTCGAAATCGGAAATGTCAAGATCAGTGGAGGTGGAGGGCCTAGAAAGAAAAATCTTTCCCTACTCATCGACAACAACCAAATAGTGCTCCCGTTACTGTGAATTTTACTAGATAGCAATTTATTCCACGGAGGCGCTGAACGTTCTAACCTTATTGTGTCAGTGATTTGAAGTAAGTTGTGTGTTAAAATTACAATTTTTACAATAACATCGGTAAGAAATAATTTTTTGTAGATTCAACATTCAACAGTATTTTCACATGCTTCGTAGATAAAATAATGTATGACACACATGTATGAAAAACTTGTATCATAAACTACTATTATTATCATCAATAATTTCTTTTTGTGTTTTGTTTTGTGTTGCATGGCAAACTCATTTTCCGACAATTTTCAAGACAGATATAACTATACAGACAGGACTAGACAGACAAGGCTGCTGCTGTTCTGGGCCCGACGCTGTGGTACATCCTGTACGATGGAATCCTCAGATTTAAACTGCCGCACACTGGGACGGATTACGAATTTACGGCCACAAAAATAGAATTTTACAATGTCTCACAATTAAGAAAAACCACTTAAAATGTATTGTTAGATAACCCATCCATAATACTATAAACAAATAAATGCGAAAAACCAATTCCATTGGTTGTGGGAACGTGTTAAACATCGCTCTTGTCCCTTAGGTACGAAAAAGGAATTAGTTGCGCTGGATTTTTAACAAAGTAACTACGTCTGTTTTGTGTTTGTGTTAAAAAATTGTGAACTTTTAATCATCAAATTTGTAGAAAGTTTTAATCAATACGGTAAAAAAAAGTTAGCGACTATCGTAAATTAAAAATTGTTTGTAATAAACTGCAATAAATTGATTTTTAAAAAAAATTCCGCATAGTTAAATTAATTCCGTTAAATTAAATATTTTTTAGAACAAAACAAACATTGACAATTCTAGAAAAGCAAAAATCCCGTCCACATCGTTCCACCTTACTGAGAATTGTACCTTTTTTTTCAGGTAGTCGAGATGACCAGCATTTACAAGAGAGAACGTTTTTTTTATTAAGAGATGAAAGTTTTTATAAGTTTTCTTCGTTAAAGTGTAATGAACGATTAGTACAATACGTGTTGGATAAGTTTTGTGTCATGGAATGAGGTAGTTTTAGGAATGCTTCGAATGCCCAACTATCTCAATGAAGAATATTCACGAGAATTTACTGATGATATCGTCAGTGATGATGAAGAAGGTGTAGATAGTGATGCTCATTGATTTTGACGAAGATCGGTTGTGAATTAACAACAAGTAAAAAAATGTTGCACTTTTGTCATAAATATATTTCTTCCACTTAAATTTACATTTTTAATTACTTGTGTACATCTAATATAGACTAATTTTATACTATGTGAGACAAAAAAAATTGTGATACTTATGTGAGACAAAAAAAATTTAAATGAACTGGATTTTATTTTTGTCGCCGTAAATTCGTAATCCGTACCAGTGTGTGCCGGAGGGAGTGGAGATCTTGGGTTTTGCTGACGACCTGGCTCTGGTAGTGACTGGGAAAACAGAAAGGGGAATTATTTTGAGAGCTAATACAGATATAGATCAAGTTGGTAATTGGGTGGAAGGAAAGGGACTAGAATTGGCCCCCGAAAAGACAGAGCCAGTACTGCTAAGCAGTGGAGTTCAGCAAAATCGGTCCCATTACTTTTCTTGTAAAGGGAGAAAAGATAGTCCCGAAAGAATCAATTAAATACCTGGGTGTAACGATCGACAAATGTCTATCATTTTAAAACCACGTCATCACAAGATAATGCACTGAAAACCACTTCAGCATTAGGCAAACTAATGTCCAACGTCGGTGGCCTCAAAATCTACAAGCGAAGGCTCCTATGATCTGTGGGACATTTGACCATGCTTTACTCAGCTCCGGTGTGGGCAACTGCCATGGAGAAGAAATCGATCAGGCATCAGGCGCAAGCATAGTGCCAATATAGTTGCACAAAGGGCAATAAAAAGAAAGCCGCCAGGGCACGAACGTATAAGGCATGGCAAAAAGAATGGCAGCTATCGAATAGAGGACAATAGAGCAGGATCCTTATACCTGACGTCGAGCGATGCGTGTCACGCAAGCATGGTGAAACGAATTTTCATCTTACACAAGTGCTAAGCGGTCATGGTTCTTTTAGGGACTACCTGCATAACATGTGCAACCGATTCGACACACCATCATCGAATGTCATCGATGGATACCAGAAAGAGAAACTTGGGAAAAGAAAACTCAGCTTAAACTAGAGCTGATAGGCCTAACCGACTATATGATCAGTTCGGAGAACATCTGGACAATAATAACCAATATAGTCACAAACATCATAACCTTGAAAGAGCAGGACGAGAGGAAACGACATTTTGACATCATGCGTAGAGAAGTTCAGGGGGGCACTTGACTGGACCGACAAGACTGGGCAGACAAGACTGGACAGACAATACTGGATAGATAAGACTGGAGAGACAAGACTGGACATGCAAGACTAGACAGACAAGAATAGACAGACAAGACTCGACAAACAAGACTAGACATATAAGAATAGACAGACAAGACCAGACAGACCTGGCTCCATAGATAAGACTAGACAGACAAGTCTAGACAACAAGACTAGACAGACAAGACTAGACAAACAAGATTGGAGAGACAATACTAGCCATACAAGACTATACAGGTCGGCCATTTTCAGGTTCACATCAGATGCTACATTGACGTGTTTTGTACCAAAGCAAAAGTTAAATCAAATCAAATAGATTGTATATTGTAATTTTGGTGGTGACGAGTTGTACTGCGACCTTCGTAGATCTATTGTACCGCACCCCCTTTCTCTAAACGTTAGTATACTTACCCATTTAGAGCGCCTCGCGCCTCCTCCTGATTCCTTTAGGAATTTCAGGATCTGAGTGCACTCAGATCCTGAAATGGGACCCATGGGTTTCAAGCACAGCAACTCCTGCGCGTTCAAGCAGTGGGCCCCAAGATACATGTGTCCCTTGCGGAGATGTGTTCCTTGCGGGCGTTTCCTCTGCCGAGCCACATAATCTGCATCTATCATCTCTAGGCCTAGGGTCTTGAGGTGTTTTCTAAGTCTGCAGTGTCCCGTCAGGACTCCTGTCAGATTTCTAAGCTTGTTCCTGTTTAGTTTCAGGCAAGCTTTTGTTCTTTTCTGGTTAACAGATCCCAGCATTACTTTGGATTGTCTCAACCCTGTAAGTTCTTTCCAGGTTTTCATCCATTGTTCTCTTATTTCTTCATCTAAACTTTTGTGGATGGTGTTCACACTCATACCACAAAAGCGTCCCGGACGTATGAAGGGATTACTGGATCCCTTGTTGGCTAGGTGATCGGCTTCTTCGTTTCTGTCTATACCAGTGTGTCCTGGTACCCAGTATTCGCTCCGAGCGCAACAGCACTGGCGCCAAAGGTGACACTTTTAAGAACTTCACGTATAGTTATGTTGACATGTATTTTGTAATATATTGACATTTTTCTCGTCGAGTCTTCGATTCACTAGTGTCCTTCTTCATAAAATCAATCAGTGCATACATATGTTTACATTTTCCGCATGCTTGAGGAACGCAGGTGTCTTGCACTTTGAATAACGTATCGTTTATCATTCAACTAAGAAAATAGTAGATTACTAGTACATGTGGATCTTATTTTTCGGAATGGAATAGTTTTTGTGGATGAAAATAATGGAATAGTTGCTAAAGGTGGAATAATTGATGAGGGTGGAATTGTTTAATGAATTTTGACATTTGTATATGAAAGAGTAATCAGAATTGCGAGCTGCGCGATTCTTGTAGAAAGCGCATCAGCTAAGGTTGTATGAGTTGCAAGATGTACAATTCATACTGCACAGAATATTAACTAATAATTCATCCGTCTCAAATGATTTTAATGCAGTCAGGTTTGTAAAATAATATAATCAAACACTTTTGAGGTGTACTTAATCATATAATGTTACCGATTGTCTGAAATCAAAGTGACTTTAATTTAAGGAGTGATATTAGAAATGAAAAGTTCCCAACGTTCATAAAAAGGTTACTATATCTAACGATGTGATATTAGTTCCTAAGGTATACAACATGGACGATAGAAAATCAGCTGTGGAGTAAAAAGTTACTGAAAATCTCACTAAAACTTTTATAACCTTTAAATTGATTAAGTAACATTGATGTTGTCAACTTTGACGTTCAACATAACCAACATATTGTTTTAATCAAGTTGGTATCTTGTGTTTTTGAGTTACCAACATACTCAAACATAATCTCACCAACTATTTGTTAAAGTTACATTGTTGTCTTTTTTTTCGTCAAAATTGCAAGCCTTACTTATTAACTTCACTTCATCATATATAGTAACCTCCTTTTATGAAGGTTGGCAACTCTTGATTTCCAATATCACTCCTCCAATTATAGTAAGTTTGCTTTTAGACAATTAGCAACACTTAGCAAAATTATGTTACTAAAAGTTTCACCAAAAAAAATAATAACCAATAAATTACTCAACTGACGTTAATGTCAACTTTGATTTAATTTTCATGTATTTCTTTATTTAAAAATCCAGTGTCAAGGTTATCGGCCATCAAAATTCCGAAATGGTCAAATTGTTTCAATATAAATATCTATGATCTTAATAGATCTGAAAGAGTTTATATTATATCTATTGCAGTTTTCGAGTTGTTGCTATTTGAATCCATTAGTATCAGTTCCGGTTTGACTTCGAGGGATGCGTATGTGGTCTGGATTTCTATGGCGCTTTGCTAACCTAGTAGCCTAACCTAGGTTAAACCAACATTTAGCTTTACATCTTTATCTTATTTTTGATCTCTTGGGTCGCGCTACCGCTTGTAGTTTGTCTTAATTTTTCGTTCGCTTTTCTTTCAGGCTAACAGACTTTGCCACTTTAACTTATTGTAGATCAAGCTCTAAATGCATGTCTGGTAGACTTTGAAGAGTTGGACAAAAAAATATATTTGCAAGTTTTCAATAAATATTTCTTTGTTAAAAACAATCCTGTGTCAAGGCTATCGACCACAAAGGTACCAAAACGTCAACTTAAATAGAAAAATCTATAATCTATATATATCTGAAAAAAATTTCAAAATATCTGTTGCAGTTTTCAATTTATAGTTATTTGAATTTATTAATTTTTGTTATGTCCGAGTTTGAGGGTCTTGATTTATCTGCCGCTTAGCGGTGTGCAACCTAATCTAACCGGGGTTAAACCAACGGTCCTTGCAACACCGTCCTATATTGTATCGAAAGCTTGCGCTACCGCGCGTATGTTGTCTTGATTTATCTGTCCTGTTATTTTACCCGGGGTAAACCAACATTCCTTGTAACACTGTCCTATATTGGATCGAGAGTTCGCGCTTCCGCGCGTATGTTGTCTTGATTTAACTGCCCGCTTCGCGGCGGGCAACCTAATCTAACCAGGGTTAAACCAAAGGTCCTTGCCAAATTGTCCTATATTGGATCGAGAGTTCGCGCTGCCGCGCAACATACGCGATTTCTCTTGTCGAAGGCCCGTTCAGTTTTACAACAGAAAATGACAATTTCCCGTTTCGACGCGCAAGAGGAACGGAGTTTTTGAAGAAAAAGTAGAAAAATTAAAATGCACCTACAGCCGCCCCCTGCGGGGGCGGAACTTGGTTTGTCTTCTCACAGTCTTGATTTATCTCTCCGCTTCGCGGCGGGCAACCTAATCTAACCGGGCTTAAACCTACGGTCCTTTTTCACATTGACCTATATTGAATCGAGAGTTCGCGCTGCCGCGCGTATGTTGTCTTGATTTATCTGTCCGCTTCGCGGCGGCAACCTAATCTAACCGGGATTAAACCAACGGTCCTTGCAACACTGTCCTATATTAGATCGAGAGTTCGCGCTGCTGCGCGTATGTTTTCTTGATTTATCTGCCCGCTTCGCGGCGGGCAACCTATTCTAACCGGTGTTAAACCAACTTTTTCACATTGACCTATATTGAATCGAGAGTTCGCGCTGCCGCGCGTACGTTGTCTTGATTTATCTTCCCGCTTCGCGGCGGACAACCTAATCTAACCAAGGTAAAACCAACGGTCCTTGCCACTTTGTCCTACATTGGGCCGAGAGTTCGCGCTGCCGCGCGTATGTTGTCTTGATTTATCTTTCCGCTTCGCGGCGGACAACCTAATCTAACCAAGGTTAAACCAATGGTAAAACCAAATTGTATCTTAAAATATAAAATTCAAAGAAAGACAAAGTATAAAATAGTGCTAAATGCATGCAACTTCGGAGCCTTTGAAAAAAATATATATTTGTAAATTTTAAATAAGTATTTCTTTATTAGAAAAAATTACGTGTCCAGGCTATCGGCCACTAAGATACCAAAACGTCAATTTCAATAGAAAAATGTATAATCTATACAGATCTGAAAGAAATTTCAATATATCTCTTGCAGTTTTCATTTTATAGCTATTTGAATTTATTAATTTCCGTTATGATCGAGTTTGAGGGGCGACGGCCGCCGCCAGATAAAATATTTTGCAAAACTAACTGAAAGATATCATAGATTGGCTAATTCTCTACAAATGTGTGAAATTTTATTGTTCCACGTTGTGTGAAACATACTAAAATCATTTTTTAAACAAATCCAGACATGTCAATCATGAATTCCGATCAAATTCGAACGCGAAAATTTAAAAATATTCAAAAATTGCGAAAAAATATATTAATAATTGAAGGATTTCAATGAAACTTATACTGAATGTGGGTAGCCACCAGAGGTATGAGTTGACAAAATTTGAAAGCTCCCACTCCAATGGGGACGTCGTGAAGAATGATTTTCTCGTCAACAATTTTATGGAAATATCTCGTCAATGCCGCAAGCTGGAAAATTATAACAGGGATATCCGTATGTAAGACGTCGGTGTCTACAAAAAAGTATTCTTTGCAAATTTTGTAAAATCCTTCGGTTTGGTCGCAAAAGTAAAAAATATAAAATTGAAAAAATTTTAGAAGAGGTAATAATAACCCCTTTTCTGAATTTCGTTTTTAAATTTTTTCGTTTATAAAAAAAAATTCGGCCAAACGGTTCGCTTTGGAAAGATGAAAATGACACAACATTTAGATGAAAATGTGCTCTATAAAATAGCGCTAAATGCATGTTTCTTAGACTCCGGAAAATTCGACAAAAAAATATGTTTGCAAGTTTTCACTGAATATTTCTTTATTAAAACAATTATGTGTCCAGGCTATCGGCCACGAAGATGCCAAAACGTCAATTTCAATAGATAAATGTATGATCTATATAGATTTGAAAAAAATTTCAATATATCTCTTGCAGTTTTCATTTTATAGCTATTTGAATTTATTAATTTCTGTTATTTTCGAGTTTGAGGGGCGGCGGCCGCCGCCCGATGAAATATTTTGCAAAACTAACTGAGGGATATCATAGACTGACTAATTCTCTACAAATGTGAGAAATTTTATTGTTCCACGTTTTGTGAAACTTAGTAAAATATTTTTTTCAACATATCCAGACATGTCAATCACGAATTCCGATCAAAACCGAATGCAACAATTTCAAAATATTCAAAAATTGCGAAAAAATATATTAATCCTTGAAGGATTTCAATGAAACTTGTACTGAATGTGGGTATCCACCAGAAGTAACTGCTGATAAATTTTGAACGCTCCCACTCCAATGGGGACGGCGTGAGGAATTATTTTTGCATCACAGCTTATTTGCAAATAACTCGTCAACGCCTCAAGGTGGAAAATTATAACCGGGATATCCGTATGTAAGACGTCGTCTACAAAAAAGTATTTTTTGAAAATTTTGTAAAAACCTTCGGTTTGGTCGCAAAAGTAAAAAATATCATATTGAAAAAATTTTAGAAGGGGTACGTCACTCAATTTACACGTGTTTTAAATGGGCTCTTCCGCCAAAACGGTTCGCACTGGAAAATTAAAAATGACACAACTTTTAGATGAAAATGTGCTCTATAAAATAGCGCTAAATGCATGTTTCTTAGACTTCGGAAAATTGAACAAAAAAATATATTTGCAAGTATTTCTTTATTAAAAAAATCCTGTGTCAAGGCAATCGACCACAAATATGTAAATTTCAATAGAAACATGTACAATTTATATATAACTCTATATATAAAAATATATAAAACGGTAAACTATATAAAACTTAATGCGTTTGTTAACGAAAGTGCGCTCTATTTATCTGTGTTAAAATAATTTAACACACATTTCTAATCGTTCGTCATGTCGTGGCTATCAGCCGCAAAAAGTTTGCATGCAGCACATTTCAATGGGTCTCAATGAGCACTATTCGATTTTAAAAAGAAAATCCGGATAACTTTCAAGATGGCTTTTCCTTCAGCCGTCAAGTGGTAGAACTGACCGTTTTTCAACAAAAACTCTCTTGTTATACCCGCTAGGAAGTCGAGGAATACACCTTTAGATTCCAAATTAAATTTGTAATTTTCAACTATTCTTGTAGAATACTCTTAATTCCCACCGTTTGAAAAATGGATTTTAAATCACCAGATGACCGAAAAACTTACATCGTCCCCCATGTAAAATTATCCGAATCACGAATCAGCCGCAGAAAATTCATGCAACATATTTTAATAGAACTTGATGAGTTGTATTCGAATTTGAATCGAAAATTTCAATAAATATTGAAATGGCTGTTCCTTCCGCAGTGAAATGGTAAAACTGACAGCTTTTCGCCAATAACTCTGTAGATTCGAGGAAGACGCGTGTTGTACCGTTGGAATATAAATTCAATTTAAAAGCTCCAATTATTCTTAAAAAAAACTCGGAAATATCGCGGATTATGAAATAAATTTTGGAATTCAAATGTGAAGGGAAGCAACTGTTTCTGATGTAAAATGGTCTGAATTTTAAGAATCTGCTAAAAGAAAAGTGAAAAAACTTCGTTTTCTTGTAGAAATTTGTGAAAAAATGCGAATTTTGACGTTGCTATGTGTTGCTAATCAAGAGCCAGAGTCGCCGAAATCTGCAATTTAGAGATTTCAAGATATCTCTTTGAATTTTATTTTAATTTCAACATAACATTGATCGAAAAATCAGAATTTTGATTTAAATTCTTTTCTTTAATTTTATCCTTTCACAAGCACACGAATAATCATAAATGGATAAACTTCAACAATGACATTTCCACATAACCTGAGCGAAAATAGTGTCAGAATGATCAGCTGTAAGTGTAAATTGGCGATTCAGCGGCAAGCAATGGTCGTAGTATTTTTGACCTGGAGTGCGAAGCCGTTGATGGATTTGAGAAATTCAAACGCCATACTGTTGGCCTTTTCACCGGGCATGCACTTGTTGGACTGGAAATGTAAATTTTCTTTTAAGCGTTTCCGTTTGAAAAGGTGAAAAAAAGTGACTTCGCGAATTGGGGCCTGCGGAACGTCCCCGGAGGTGTAATGCGCCGAGACTGGTGTCGTTCGAAAGTAGACACGTGGGGCTATAATTCCTGAAAAGAGCAATACAATTCTAAAACATTTCACCGAATATTGAAGGTTTCAATTTGCTCAATTTAAAAAAATTCGTTTCGAGTTTGGACGGGCGTCGAGACCCCCAAATGCGATCGAGCGATGCATCGTTCCTATCGCCTTATAGACCCTTTCGTTCTATATTCAGAAACCACCACCGCGAGGCCCTGCTATTTAATTTAGCGAATCCCAGAGGATTATCGCGTACTTCTGCAAAACATGGTTTTTCGGGCCTCCCGGCACCATCCGGCACGCAATCGCAATTAAACTCCAAAACAAACTTAAAGACACTATGCCGAATCGATTGGTGCCGTTCCGGTCCCGATCCGACTGTTGGGTATCCCGGGAGAGGGATCCCCGCAAATTAGGTGAAAAAAACATCGCGTTTTTTCGATTTTTGTGTTAAAATTGACCCAGAGTGGGAACAGGATGCCGAAGGTACCAGATTCTTCCACCGCCGGTTGCGGGTAAATATCTCGCATCGAACGAACCGGTTTGGAGACACGGCGCTCTTCAATCAAGAGAACGGCGTCCACAGATGTGATGAAAAAAACGGTTTTTTTTCGCTTAAATTTTCCGCCGCACCGGGTGAACCGACGGTCGCGTACTTTTCCGCATGACGTCAAAAAACGTGAAATCGACGCGGCAAGAGAACGCAGTAAAAAAGTCGAGCCGCGGACCAAAATTGCTCCTCAAATGTGCTAGAAACGATCTCCTGTTTTTGGCACCTAGAGGACGCCATGTGGGACTTGCGAGCGGCAGACGGACACGGGTCGAAGGCCTGTTCAGTTTTACAACAGAAAATGACCAATGACCAAAAAAAAACCAACCCCTGCGGGGGCGGAACTTGTTAAGGCTCATCAAAAAAAAACCATTTTTTTGTTCAATTCATTGGAAAAAATTCAAGACGTAAACCGCATTTTTTTACAATTTTTCTTAATTTTCAAGAAATCTTGACTGTTGACCCCTTTCGAGTTCAGTGACGGTACCTTACTCGATTAGTATATTTCGACGACGACGACGACGATATTTCGACGACGACGACGACGATAATTAAAGCTTCATAATCAGTGTTCCCTCTAAGCTGTGCGCGTGTGCGCGCGCACATACATTTTAAACATAGCGCACATGAAAAATATTCGCGCGCACATAATTTTTTTCGTTCAGAAAATAAAATTGCCCCTGCATAATTATGAAATCCATATAAAAAAAATTATAATTGATAATCCATTATTGGAAATTAAAATCAACATATCTTTACTTTCAGTTCGAAAAATAAGTAACTACGTGTCGAAATACGTCCATATTCCAGAAAGGTGATGAAACTAGGCGATGAATCATTTTTGGAAGTGGTGAATATAAAAACTGAATAATAAATGTTATAAATGACTAATGTTATAAAATCTGGAATAATAAATTAAATTATAATGGCACATTTTCATACTTTAATTGTTGATGAAAGCACAGACGTTTCAACAAACAAATGTTTATTTTTATATTTTAAGTTTAGAAAATCTGATTTTACAATTTTATGAAGATAACCAAATTGATTTGCAAAAGCTAGTTATGCTTGGAAAACGACACGGTGTAGCAGAAGTGTAAAATAACTACAGCTTTCCAGGCTATTATTGATGATTGTCACGACATTTTGCAATAAAAGCAATTATTACAAATTATGAAGCATTAATTAAAATATAAACAAAATTTAGCTGAATATGAACTATTATTTTTTTTTACTCATGCCTTAAAAGTATTATCTCGCGCACGTTTTTTAGTACGAGAAATGCCACTTTTGGTTGTAATTCCACGTAACTTGGGTAACGCACGAAAATATTCAATATCGCTAGGTTACATTAAAAAAAACAAAAAAATAAATAAAATAAAAACAATCAAGACCTCAATATTAAAAAGGTTCACGTCACCTTTTAATAGTGAGGTCTTGATTGTGTTTATTTTATTTATTTTATTGTTTTTTAGTGTCAGAAATTTTTTTCATTACAAAATAAAAATAAAAATCAAAGAAAATGTTTTAAAATGAGTGTAAATTCTATGGTGATATCATTCCCTCGCATGAGTAACAAAAAATATTGTTTGTAACATGGGCGGTATTGTCAATTGACCCCGAACGAATGTGCCAATTTCGCTCTCGTGTCAAATTGACAATCTTCCGCCCTAGTTACAAAATATACAACAGTCGAAGTTCCCTAAGTCAAATTACCATAGTTCACGAAAAAAAAATTGGAGTTATAGAAAATTCGAGTTAGAGAAATACATAACTACAAAATGAATAAAATTCACTTTACACAATTTATTCAAAGTAAATATGTACATATGTATATATTTATAAACAAAAATGAAAAATAAATTATTAATGTAATGTTATATGATCATAATTAATTAAAAATAATTATAAATATTATTTTTTGAAAAACGCTGTAATTTATAATTGTTTTCCATTAATATATTCTCTATCTACAAAGTTCTCTAGAACAGTGTTTCCTAAAGTATGGTAAGGGGCACAAAATGATGTTCCAACATTTTGTGTGTGTGCCAGAGTGGATATAAGAAGGAAAATAACAATATTTAAATTACATCAAAAATAGTGCATCAAACATTACTTTTTACAAAGTGCTTGAATCTTATGAATTAGAATCCTATGAAACCTATCTTATAAAGTCATATTTAATTCCTTGGATACGGATCAATAAATCAGTGGTTTACTCACTAGTCAAATTAAAATTTTATTTCACTAGTGAAATAAAATTATCCATTGCACGCATCAAAATAACTCACTTATGGGCTCCGTAAACATGATACTAAATGTTGACTTCACTGATGTTCTTTTTTGATCTCTAATCACAAAACATATTATGGGTACATTTTCTTGTATGAATCTCTCTAAATTTATTCGTGGTTTCTTATAATTGAAGAAAGTGTAGGTACTTGGAGAAATCCCAAAGTCTTCAGCAATCACTTTTTTCATTTGTAATACCTTTGTCAACTTCACTGATCAACCTCACTATAATGACAACGTCTTGAGTTTTCTTCTCTGACATTCATATTTGCAATTGTAACGGCAGAGGTAAGAAGAAAGAATGAGTTTAAACTCTAAAATTTCATTAATATATAATTGGAGTTATAGAGATTATTTTCTATGTAAAATTTTACCTTTGTACACACTTTTACTACAAGTTATGGAAAAATTCGAGTTAAGGAAAATTCGAGTTATGGAAGTTAATTTATATGTAAAATGCTATCTCAACGTATAGATTTCTAAAAAAGTTCGAGTATGCACTTTTTTAATTGCCGCACAAAATTTTTTATTTTGGAAAAAACTGCACTTAAAAACGAGCGCACACGGGTCACAAAAATTAGAGGGAACACTGTTCATAATATATTATGACATTAGTTATTTAATAAATAATCTCAACTTGCTTGCCGATTAGTTTGCCGAAAAACCTTACATTTAATTGTAGTTCCTTGATTTTTATTTCTAAACTCTTCAACATCGACAACGTTAATAGTTTTTAATAGTAGACTCACTTAGTTTTACACCATTCACAATTTTTTGTTTATTAAAATCGATAGAGTGAAAAATTTTTCAAAGCCAGTTTTAATAATTTCTCTGCTAAGCTTGTTTGGCTTTCCCACACAGACCCATACCAGTTTGTATCTGAGGGTGTATGAGCTAATGGCCTTGATGGCTGCTTGGCTGTCTGACAGGATAGCAATTCGTTTTTTGCGATAATTCCTCTCGAGGTTAAATTATGCACATCTTTCGATTGCGTATACCTCTGCTTGGAAGATACTTGGGAATGTTCCCATGGATTCGAAGTATTTGGTACGAGGTCCAAACACTCCTGCACCAGTACCTTCCTTTGTCTTCGAACCATCTGTATACCACTTGATAGCATTTTGCTCTATGTGGTATGCTGAGGATTCGTCGCTCCAATCGGCTTTACTAATACACATTGCTGTGTAGTTTTTCTCAAAATGGTATTTGCATACCATTTTGTCTTTTGGCAGCGAGGCTGTTCCGGTCGCTGCTCCCGATTGTTTTACCTCTGCCTATTCCTACCTGGCTGAACCTTGCAATCGCCGATCTGGCGGACCTCTCCACGGCAAGGTGCAACGGAGTCAGATCCCGCAGCAGTTGCTGGATGTGAGCAGATTGCTGCTGTCGGGCACGACCCCATCGCCCCCGTGATGCAGACACACGCCGCCTCCTCATAGAGACCAGTTTGGTTCTACTTTCCCATGCAACTGGCCAAATCAAATAAGTTTTATTGGTCCAAACAAACATGTACATTAAACATTACATATAGGACGGACACGTCATTCATATAATCATTTATATTATAGTAACATTTGTGCATCAGGAGATGTTTTAGCTCGCGTCTGAAGGATTTGTACTAGGTTTCCTTGTTTAAGGTTGTATGAAGCTTGTTGTATATCTGGATTCCGAATTTGTTTGGTGTTTTGCTACATATAGATAAGTTAGAGATTGGCGTATGTAATTTATTGTTCGGTCTTGTTGCATGTTCGTGATAATCCTTATTCTTAATAATCTTGTGTTTATACCGGTATATGTAGCAAGCCACTTACCAAATGTAAATACACGGTACTTTTAATAAGTTAAGAGCGATGAAATATGTTTTGCAATATATTGAGGGATCTATTCTCACGAGGGCTCTTATTACTGCTTTTTGTACCTCAAACACGCATGTTATTCTAGAGGAGGATCCCCATACTATTGTCGCATACGATAATGCCGATTGTACCTCTGCATGGAATATATTTAAAAGTACAGTATAATCTTGATAATCCGGCGGTTGGTTATTCGGACACGGTCAGTAATCCGGCGCCCTGAGAAAACACGTGTCTCTTTACGCTGCCCCGCGCCGAATATAAACATCGCGCACCGAAAAATTAAAGTTTAAAAACAACACCATCCAGTGTTCTTGGAAAAATATCTGGCCAACACACCCTGCTTTTAACTCTGAAAACTGGATTGACGATTCTGACTAAGCTAACTCCACTCTATAATTGTCTTACTATCTGTTCTATGTTTGTAAATATTTTTTTCACGTTTTTTAATACGAGAAATGCCACTTCGCATTGTCTTTCCACATAACCACGGTAATGCACGTAACAAATATTCAATATAAATAAAAACGGTAGACTTTGCTTTTAGGTCACACTCGTTTGCAGTGGCAGTTTTTTAAACTAAAATGACGCATGGCGTATAGCAGTAGTAGCAAAAATGTGTTTTGTTGTGTTTTCAAGGATATGTGTATGGACTCAGCATGATGGAAAATATTAACATAATAGGTAAAGGCGCCTAACCTTTTATGGGCATTTAACCCGCATGAATGTCCACGACTCACGAACAGGAGACTCACCACGACAGGTAGAGGGAAAGAGAAAAAGATCACCACATTAAAATCAGACCTGGAGCTACTTAAAATTTCACCAAAAACCATAGAGGATCGATCCCAACTCCGGCAGACCATTCGACAAGGAGTATTCCCAGTGGCCCTTACCAACAAAAACAGCACAGGAACCAACAGACCAAAGTGGACAGCGGAGAGGAACGGGATGGTAGCACCCTGTGTGGGCTCCTGCCTAAAGTTATAGGTGAAAATCCACACGTTTGTGTGGCAACCACCGGTACTGTGGTCAGCGTCTGTTGTGGTCAGCTCTGTGAGCTAATACACCTCCTCCACAAGAAAGGAGACAAAACGAGCCCTAATAACTACAGAGGAATTTCTCTACTACCTTTGACATACAAAATTATGTACAAAGCCCAGTTAAATCGGCTAGAACCTCAGATAGATCCACAGATAGTAGAATAGGGGGAAAAGGAGGGTTCACATCACAATACCATTCGTCGACTTCAAGAAGGCCTACGACTCCATAGATAAACAGTCTTCAACAAATTGGAAGAAATCAAGGTGGACAACAAGACCAGAAATCTAATCCAGGAAACATTAACAAATACAACATCAAGTGAAGTTCATAGAAGAGGTCTCAGAAACATTTGATATCAAGACAGGAGTGAAAGGAGATGAATGAAAAAACCCATTCTATTTAATTCAGTTTTAGAGAAAATAATCAGGACATGGAAAAAAGGAGTCAGTGGGGTAAAGATTTGGAGACACAAGGATAGAACTGTCAACATAAAATGTTTGGCATTGATGATATAGCCATCATAACAAATAATAGAAAAGAAGCCAAAGAAGCTATAGAGACACTACACGAAATCTCAGCCAAAGCAGGGCTGCAAATTTCATTCGAAAAAACACAGTCCATGGACACAAAATCCACAGACAGACACCCACTGATAACTAAGTATGGAAAGACAACACAAGTAGAAAATTTCAAATACCTGGAAGAGATTATACAGACAACAGGACTGAACTCAAAATCCAATGAAGAAAGGATCACAAAACTACAAAAAGCATACAGACTAACATGGAATCACTACAACAAAAATGAGTATCTCTATCAATGCCAAACGCGCGTATGTTGTCTTGATTTATCTGTCCGCTTCGCGGCGGGCAACCTAATCTAACCGGAGTTAAACCAACGGTCCTTGCCAAATTTTCCTATATTGAATCGAAAGTTAAAGGATCGTAGGCCTAGAATTTAGGTTACCTGCCGCTTCGCGGCTCCATAGATTTGAAACACTTTAATAAATTGGAAGAAATGAAGGTGCACTACAAGACCAGAAATCTAATCCAGGAAACATTAACAAACACAACATCCAAAGTGAAGTTCATGGGAAAGGTCTCGGAACCATTCGAAATCAAGAAAGGAGTGAGCAAGTGGCCTCTCACCCATTCCATTTAATTCTGTTTTAGAAAATTATATAGAATTTCAGATGATCACATACCATGACCGCACGTATGTGGTCATCTAAAACAGCGCTGTCCAACTTCTCTTAGCCAGCGGGCCATTTTTATGGCACATTTTTTAATTAATTCTCCATCCGTAAAAGACCTTTTTGCTTTAGCAATTTCTAAGCAAACTTTAAACGATGCAGCTACGGATGCTTCTTGACAATTTGTTACTTGGGTAAAATAATTCGTTTGATAGTTCTGCTGTTTTTTTCAATTTTTTTACTAATGTTATTCTCGAGTCTCCCGTGCACGAATAATACTTTTTTCATGCATTGATTGGTAATGGCGCCTTAAGTTGTATTCTTTGCACACAGCTACAGTTTGTAAACATTCCAAGCACTGTGGCTTGCCCTTGTTAAGAATTAATAAATAATCAACCTCCCATCTTGACCACCCGTTCTTGAAATTCTCGATTTTCAGTATCAATCTTTCTTATCTTAGAAGCACTCATAATTAAGGATTTTTTCAACGCGTTTCAACGCAGAGAGTGCGTAAACAGATAGACTTGCATACAGCGTGGATTAATTTTATAGAATGACCATAAAACAACCATATTTATTCATCATTATAACTATTTTCTAAAAATCTCATATATTTTAAATGTTTACAGATATTTATTTAAAATTTAATGTAAAATTTACGAAGCTTCGCGGGCCGCCAGTTGGACAGCGCTGATCTAAAACATTGTATTGTTGATAGTTTAATTTGCAATAAGATTTACTAATTTGAATTACCTATAAAACAGGATCATTCTTTTGTGGCACGCATCTTCCAAACAATTATATGTCTTCCAACAATCAGACACAATTATGGTTCCGGGTTTAATATATTGCCAATATATTTCTATATTTCACGCCTTACTGCGTGGCACAACCACTTCCATGAAAAATTTGTTAATCCCTGTCTCGATTCCTCCAAAAATCCATTTTTGTTCAACATGTTTCCCTCTGTGGTATTTCCTCTTTCCAAATTTACTTTCGTCAATTTCCACAGTTATTCTTGCTCCACCAAGCATTTTATTGCCCCTTAAACACATTTCTGTGCAAACATCCCTACAGAAGTGGCACTAGTTTGTAATGTATGTAGGACAAATCTTAACATTATTGGCAATAATTTTTAAGGCTACCCTCTCCACACAGCTTTTTGTTACTATCAGAATTTGTGTACAGGAGAGATGGCTCAACTCAAACCAACTTCCCTTCTGAAGGCTTCTAGTAATGTCTTGTTTCTCCATCGATAACCATCGTTTATTTTGTCACTTTGTTCAATTTCATAATTGCCACACGCACAGGACAAATATAATGGTTTGGAACAAAACCCACTTGCATAAGCAATTTCACCACCGATTCCTGAGTTGCTGTCGCATTTCTAATATTGTGAATATGAAAATTGAAAGACATTTTGTGCTTTAAAACAAATTTAGGAATATTAATTAAGTCAATAACAAAATTGATTGAACTTTATTCACACACTTAGATTTTTTTATGTATATACCCATACTTTTACCCATTTTTTAAATGTTTATAATCACTGGTTTGTTATTGACTGTATATTGACATATTGACTGTCAAAATTTTATTGACACTGGCGCTGTAGTCAGAGTGTGACCTAAAAGCAGTCAACCATAAAAACAATCGATATTAAAAAAGTGACGTGAAGTGTCAGAAATTTTTTTCATTACAAAATAATAATCAAAAATAAAGAAAACGTTTTAAAATGAGTGTAAATTCTATGGTGATACCGGAGACTGAGGAGAGTTCTTATGACGAATGCACACCACCGGAGAAAATTGAAAAAGCAAATTCTTCATTTTTTGTTCCATTTTTTTGGATGGCCCCTGGATCTCAAACTTGTAGGATACGTCAACTCGCATGAGTAATTTTGCTCATTTTCCCCACCTTTGCCCACCTTCCCCACCTTTTTCCTTACTTTTCCGCCATCGTTACAAAATATACTATTTTATGTACCCGTTTACCTATATAGATACATATTTTATTCTTTATGAAATACAATAATTGTACATAAAATATGTAAAATTGTGATTGTTTTGTTTTAATCCTGATAATCCGGAATTTTTTATAATCCCGCGGTTTAGTCCTCAATCGTGCATGCCTCTCCCATGTTGGGACATCTGAGAAGGTGTTGTCGCACTGAAGCCCCGCATTCACACAGCTCGTCATCTACAGACATTCCCCATCTCATCCTGTTCGATTTGGAGCGCGTCACTCCTGTCCTATTTATTCAGTGATTTCCATGTCGCGTATGGTAAAAGTTTTCCTGGTGGCAGCTCCTTCCTGGGTTCGGTCCGCAGGTTTGGGTGTTGTTCTTTCCATAGTTCTGTGCGGCAATGTTTTGGGCATGTCTGCAGTTGTTGCGTATAATGGAGGCTCTTCCTTGATTTGAGTTGCCGCCTTTCTGGTTGTTGGTCGTGTAGAGAGTACCGCCTTGTTCCGATCTGCTTCTGCTGCTGTGAGTTTCCGAATGCTATTATTCCTAGCACAAACTATGGCCTTTGTATTCTGGCAGTGTTTTTGGAAAGATAGTGTGGGGGTTCAGTGTTACGCCCAGGTACTTTGGAGTGTCGCATGTTTCGAGTTCTTGTTCTCTCCATGTGATTTGTAGCTTCTTGCGTGCGTTCTTATTTCTCAGGTGAAATGCACCTACCTGGGTTTTGCTGGGGTTCGGCTTCAACTAGCTTATGTCGTAGTACTGTGCCATGTTTTCTAAGGCTGTAGTTAAACCGCTGTTAGTTTATTCTCGACTTCTTCGAAGCTTTTCCCTTGTGCGGCTATGGCTGTGCCATCCGCATAGATGAAGCGACGTAGATATAACTAACTAAAAGCGTGGAGCGGTAAACAGTATTGATTTAATCTTTGTGGGCGCTCCACGGTTTTATTCAGTCAGTTATATAAACACGGAAAAAATATTTTCTCCTTTTTAGTGCATTTTAATAAAACGTGATTTTTAAAAAGAATTTTTTATATATTTTAGTCTAAATAAGTTTGTTTGGTAATTCATTTCATATAAACCATTTCTTATTAAGCTTCTCATAAGTGATTTTTTCATAAAAAATAGTCTTTATATTATACAAAAATAGAATATTAATATATCCAAAAAAGATGATTTAATTCACAATTAATTCAAACGAATTAGAAAAAAGATGAGAAAAATATAAACGTAAAGACTAGTAAACGTAAAAAAATATAAAAGAAAAGTGAAACAAATAATAATAACTTAAGCATTGTTATTTTCAATAATAAACATTTGTATTGATCCAAGTGCAAAATAAATCAATAAAATGTCCATAGATTAGACAATAAATTTCAAATAGCCATTCAAGACGGACTGATATAGATAGAAGGTAGAAAGGAAAGGTAGGTATATAAAATCAAGGAATAAAATGTTTTATTCGCAGCAGGAAACATTGATTTAGGCAATACAATGTACATTTAAATTCTCACAACACGAAGCTAGCAGCAATCCTGCTGCCTATACCTCGCAACAGACGAGCTCAGTCAATGTGCGGGCGGTGGAAAGTGTAGATGTTTTGCCGAGCTCGATCGAATACAGTGTTTTAGTTCTAATACAATAATTAACAATAATTGTGTGCATCAAAACGTTTTAAATTCCACCGTGCTATTCAAAACAGGAATCTCGTGACATACCATTAATAGTTCAAACATGTATACCCGGTACTCGCAGGTAAATATAAACATATTTATTTTTATTAATGTTAATTTTTTTCACATAAAAATGTTTTCCAAGATGTAATTGTGTTTGTCTTATATGCGTCTGTTTTATAAGCGTCGTTGCGCTCTCTCCAACTAATTGTAAGTGTTTGCACGTAGATTTTAAATACCGCAATAGAATTTTCGTTTAAAAATTCTATTATAGCATTGTTTTTAACTTTTTCTAGTCGCTTTTGTGAAGTGCAGATAGTTTAAGTATTAATTTCGTCGGTTTCTATTTTATTTTACCTCTAAATAATTCAAATTCTCTTATTGAAACGTAACAAATTGTTTTGTTTACAGATTATTAAAATACGTGGGTTTTACAATTCAAATTTAGAACATATTCTCATTTTATTTCGTAATTTGTTTAATATTCTACATACATTTATACACAATAAATAATACAGTTTTTATAGGGTTTACAATTGTTTAAGTTTATTTATATTCTTCTATTCTGCTTATTTATTTATTTTGGAATGTTAAAACAATAATTGTAAATATTGTACAGATATTTTTTACTTTCTCTAATTCCATGTTTCTCTATATTTTTATTATTTGTATATTATGTTAAAACGCAAACTCTATTATTTATGTTTATTAAAACGAATTAGTTTATAGAAAAATACTAAAACTTAAATAAATTTCATTATACAAAAGTAAAGTAGATATAGGGGTAGCATTTTTGGACCAAACTTGGCAGATGTGTTTTAACTAGTCAAAGGTAGCAAGTGATTGATTAACATTTCATTAAAAATAATCCAGTAGCCATGGCAAATTTCACGTTTTACTTGTTGTTACAATCGAAATTTTCGGGAGTATTTCTTGCGTGATTAATTATAAGTCGATTTCGATATTGTTTTTGATTGCAATTCTTGGTACTTACGTATTAACGACACCGCAGCGGGAAGTAGCGCTACCGCGCGATATTTGGTCTGTATTTATCTGCTCCGTTATAACCTAATCTAACCATTCATTTTGTGCAAATCCGTAATACGTTCTAACATCCCATAACATTTATTAGATTCTTCAACATATGTCTTTAAATTCTCGTTTATTAAATGGTTTGTAACTTTCAATATTCAAGTCTTTTTTACAGGAGATTCAAAGTTACTAGAATCTATTGATCCACTATTTTCTGAAGGCTCATAAATATCTTGTGAGATGTTACAACTACTCGATGAAATACTTTTTTGATAAGCGCTTAAATTCAAAATAGATTTTTGATATAATAATTTGATTGGAGATGTTGCAGTACTTATGCTGCCAGTTTTAATCGTTGACCATACATACACTCCGATGTTTAGGACGACAATTTATTTCCACAGCAATACTACGATTTTTAATCTGTCTGTTTTTCAACACGCACTTTTTCAGTTGATGTTGTACTGAAAGGAGAAGAATCTACTTCGGTATGCTCAACACTACTAGCTGATGTAGTCGGAATGTTAAATTCTTGAGGAATATTGACTTAAATATTTTTTGATTCACTTGAAATCCCTTGGAGATCTCATTGTTTCCGTCTTTTTCTGGTGTACGGGTTGTATTGCCTTGTCGTTTACTATATCAACTTTAATTTTTGCTTTACCTCTCATTGTAGTATAGTAAATATAATTTTCCATATCTTGTTTTATCTAAATAAAAAATAATAACCATTAAAATGATTTAAATGTTATTCTAACAACAAGAACCATCATAAATCAACAATTTTGTCGAATAAATAATTGATATAGAAATATGATAATTCAAGATCATTCGAAAACTGCATATAAATTTATTATTAAATTATATTAAAGTATTTACTTAAATTGTCTGAATTTGATGGTTATGATTTGGAGTAAATCTCCCATGAAAATAATACGTTTATATAAATTATTATTAATAACTTTAACATACTTAAATCAAAATGATCCTCACAGCAGAAAAATGTGTTGCCGTTTTACAATATTATAAATGTATTGTCGAACCATTGGTTTCGACATTCCACATTGTGTGGTACAAATAAAAACATTTTTTGATGAGTAGGTACTAGTAGTAGGTACTCCTATACGATGGTACGAAACAAGCACCATAACTTTTAATATTTGACATGTCTACAACAACTACTGTATCAACAAAGCCATCCACGCACATCAAATGCACGGGTAGAAATTACCCTTGTTACGTAACACCGAGTTAGGCCTGTTTTCCGTACCGAGTTCAAAAAATTATTTTCAATTTGTTACAACGAAAAAACAAAACAAAAAACAGTTTTGTGATAAAACTTATATACGATCTTTCGATTTATGAAAAAAAAAAATCAAAAACTAAATTGAAAAAAAATCCATATTTGATTAATAATAAATTTTTATGTAAATTAGGAAACCGCTATTTTTTTTTTCATAGGTTTTATTTTTGTATACTTCTCATATTTCTTTTTATTTATATTTCGCTTTCTTAATTTTTATTTTCTTGTATTTGTTTGATTTGAGAAATATTGTGCTGATGATTTTTACTTTCTCCATTTTTATGTTTTCTCCCCGTTATCAATATCATTTTTGTTTGACATATAGTCACTGCTTTGTAGTTAATTGTTTAAACCAGCAGATCTCCGGCTTTTTTCGCCGCTGCACTCTTATTAAACTACCTTACGAAAAAGTAAAACGAACTATAGTCCAATATATGGACCGTTTATTTTGAAAGTGTTGCAAGTCCATTTTTTGAGATATGAGATATTACATAATTTGTGATTAGTTTAGTGTAAAGTTTTTATTTATAACTAGTTAATATTTAAAACATGCTTTGTTTGTTTTGTTCAATTTCAAATTGGCTAACATAAGATATTGCGTAGCGACTAATATGTTTACCTGTGATTTTCTCGAAATAATCTAAAATGGACTTGCACCACTTTCAAAATAAAAAATGAAAAATATAATCATTAGTTTTATCGATGGAAAATCTATATTAAGTCCACTTTAACACGAATTTAGAAAAAGCAATTCGAGCGTATCAGCAATTGTTCTAGTGAGAACCTTATAGAAGCCCTGGACGTTAACACCTGACATACGTCTCTCAGACCCAGAGTAGCAGTAATTTTCTCACCTGAGACGTATGGCAGGTGGTTAAGGGTTAAGCAAATACCTAAGCAAAGCGTTTGACTGTATCGACAGGGAAATATTGTTGGAGAAATTATGGGATAAGGCCACCTACAAAATATTAAAGTTATACCTACAAGATCTTTTCCAACTCACGAAGTGGAAGAGTAAAATGTCGAAGCAAGAAAAAAATGAGGTTGTATGCCTCAAGGGTCGATACTGGGTCCAATTTTAGTTATCCTGCATATAAGCGACCTACCTTCGTAAATATTCTTTTATATAAATAGCATTCATTTGTTCAATATATGGAAATTTTAATTTTTATTGACATTACATGCAAATTAAAAAAAATGATGTAAATTTTTAATTAATTTCTATTGAACTGCAAATACAGTGCAAAATTGTCTTTTCATGATTTATGTTATAATTTTCCTCTTGTAATTTGCAAGAAATAAATTCACCTGTACAATTTCTTATGCGCGCAGCTTAGAGGATTCTTAGTTTAAGGACCGAGGGCTCCGTGGGACAGAATGAGCTGAGATACTTATTGTATCTATCATTTTCTGATTGAATATAAATAATGTTTGAAAGGGTGGAATTTAACCGGGTCTTTTATTTTCTGGGTCCTCTTTAGACATTTTGTTTAATAACAACTTCTACGCTTGTTGATTTATTACAAAAAAAACTTTATATAAAATAATAGTCTTTAATTTGGCGTGGAAAGCACCTAAAACATTAACTTCATGGAAGGTATTTTTAGACAGAAATTCTTTTTGAATACTTTTCACTAACTTTTTATACATTTATCTATTTGAAATATTTAAGGGAATTGCTCACAAATAATTTCAGACCTAAATTTATTAAACGATTCAACATTTCAATATGCTTAGGTCCTGCAATCTAATGGCAGATAATGGAAAATAAAATAAGTAAGTGATATACATATTTTAAATATTCATCATTCTTAAATATAATGTAATTATTGTTTATTGTTCCGAATATCATTCATCCTGCTTTCAATTTAGATTTTACCGTTTTTATTCATATTTTCAGCATTGTTTAGGGGAATAGAGTTCCCAATATTAACTTTATTTGCAGAATAACAAATTTATCATAGTTTTTGTACAGTTATCATTTTACATAAATTTTATAGTCCTAAAATCACTCGAAATTTTGGCATTCGAGTGAAAAGTAATTAATTTCACGAGAAAATTCAACATTGATTTATATAGAATATCTTCTGAAAACAATTGCGCAATCCGTTTTGAATTATATCGTTTTTTAAATATCGCCTTTAAATATTAAGATTTCGTATTGAAAAATTTCGTAATGAAAAGTTTTCAAATATAGACAAACTTAGTTTAGATAAATATAATACAAATTTTGATTCTGTAGTGAAGTTTTAACTTCTATAATTATATTAATTTGTTAATTTTAATTTCGCGAATCTAAGCATGAAATATGTCTAAAATTGTTATTAGGAAATTATATCAATTTATGAACTGTCAACATAAGTTTAATAAGTTTGTTATAAGAGTCGTTATAAATGCTTCAGTAGGAAACTAATCCTAATAAGTTATAAAAAGAGGTTATTTGTTGACCCACTAGGACTTAGAGAGGGTTTCTGTGGAGCGCCTCTGTATTAACCGAGCCTATTTCTTCTACAAACTGAAATGAAGCGTATCGCTATTGGACCTGGTTAGGTTGGTATTTATGCGGGCGTCCCCGACGTCGGATGGGTACCACTAGGGTCGGTATGTAGGTGGTCGGGCTCCTATACGGGACGTGGTAGGCTCCGACGGGCTGTGGAGACCGGCCTGGATCGCAACTTTGAAGCTGGTTAATAAGCGGCTTGCGTATTCGATAGAGTTTGTCGGTCCCCTCCCCACTGGAGGAGAACAGCCGCGATGGCGTTGAAGGTGGCGCAGCGCGCTCCTCTTGCTTGAAGTCGGGGCCCTCATGTGGCCGGAGGTGCAGGGAGGGGGCGCCTAGCAGGGTGGTCTCGGTTTCTATTAAATCCTTGCTGAATAAGTGAGATGTGGCGTCGGCCCTCATGTATTCAATGGCTTTGGGCAAGTTACTTAGCCAGCGACCTGGTTTCTCGTATACGCTGTCTGGCATTGGAGGCGGTGGATCGTATCCTCGCTCCAGTTCCATTAGAGTCCACCTGACTGCCTCTATCGATGTGATGTCCACCCTCTGAGGGCGACTCGTTACTAGTTCGACCTCGTCTGAGGGGGTGAAGGGAACATGGGGTTTAATGATGGGCAAACTCGTATTTTTGTCGAGTTAACTCGAGTTAACCCGGTTAAAATTTTGCGTAACCCGATTTCAAACCGAGTTAGCAGAATAATATGAAGTTTATTATAAATTAGATTTTGGACGCCGCGTTTGGTGCAGCGTTATCAGTGACTATGCAGACTATTCTTGAATCTATTTTCCAATCATCCAATACTAGTTGTATAGCATTTGCTATGTTTTCAGCCGTTCTTATATTTCTGAAGTGGAAATAACAAATGAATGTAATTTTACATTTTGAATAAAATGAGCTGTCACAGTTATAAAACTTCTATTGCTATCTGAGGACCAAATATCAGATGTTATTGCAATGTATTCAATATCCTCCAATCTCTTTTTGTAAGCTCTGGACTCTAAGTCATATTTTTCTTCAATCATTTTTGTAAGTTTTTTTCTAGATGGAATTTCGTACTCGGAGTTTAATGTTTTAGTAAATTTGCGAAAACCTTCATTTTCAACGATTTGTAATGGCTGGTAATCTTTGACTATCATATGCATTAGGGCATCGTCCCCAGATTTCTGCACAGATTTATTGTATAGATTCAAATTTAAATGGCTTTGTTTTAATTTTTTTTGGAGGTTCGACATCATTTGACGAAACCGGAACAGGCATCGCCGGCATCGGCGATTCATCTAAAATTGATTTTTGAAATTGACTTTGACGTTGATTTTATTGTATTACTTACTATCGAGCGCCATCAAGCCAATGTTTTAACTGGGATGTTTCTTTTTTAATATGATTCATCAATGTGGTTGTATTTCCAGAATATTTATATGTATTAGAACATGTTTTACATTTTACTTTTCCGTCAATGGGTAAACTAAACACTTCCCACACCACTGATCTTTTTCTAGGACCTGGCATTATTCCGGTAAACTTCCCCAACAATATGTAGAAAATATTTACTTTACATTACACGTAGCAACAATCGGCGTAAGTCGGGTATATCCGCACCACGATGTATTGCGTTTACGCCGTTGACCATGATGGTAAAGGAGCCGAACCGATTAGTCGGTCGGTGATGCAGCGTATCAACTCGAGTTGGTAAATCGAAAATCGAGTTCATTCGAATTATCCTTAACTCGAGTTAACCCGGTTTAAAAAATCGAGTTGACCCATCCCTAATGGGGTTGATCTGGAAAGTAACATTTCTGACAAATTTTTCATTTGTGAAAGTGACAAATCTGCGCCCAGCAGCGTTCAGCTCTCGTCCGCAAATGTAGTGTCGACTAGTTCTTACGAAAGTTCAAACACGCCAGGGATGGCGATGCTAGTTGGCGGCTGTCTCGAGGAAGGCGGTTCCTTAAAGTTCCGCGATTTCCATACTGATGGCCTGGGTCGCAGTCGCGGCACGGCATTTACCGCACAAAATCCTACGAAGCTACGGAGTGTTACGGCCGTAGCAACGGATTGCGGATGTCCTTTCGTGTTATTCCCAGTTTTGTTTATCGTAAAGTCGGTTGGCAGGGTGCGCTGGTTCCTTGTTATTTTCGACACTCATCCGCTGCGTGACCCGCGTTTCTGCAGTAATCACACTGGGTTTTCGTTTTCCTGTTTTGTCGATTGTCACTTTCGTTCTCGACTTTGACGGTTATTGTCCTCTCCGTCGCGACGTCCTCGATAGCTCGGGCTATTGTTAGTAGAGCGTCGAAATTTGGGATGTCTTCACGTTGAAAACGATTTCTGAACGCAGGTTTGATCTAGAACTCTAGATTGTGACGTACCGATCGATTGCCATATCATCGGGCTGGAGAAGGTTTATAATTTCCTGGAACAAACGGTAGTTCGGTTTTGCTGGGGCGTATGATTTGCGTATTAGACTCATAGCTTCGTCCCAAGTCGCGGCTTGGTGCTTTATCCCATTCGACCATTGGCATTGGTTGGCTTCCAAATCCAACAAGGGCATTCTGGCTCGTAATGCTCTTTACTGTTTTGTAGATGTTGGCCGTGGTGATGAATTCTTCTACCTTAAAGCCTGGCGCCTGTTAAAAACTGGTGCCGTCAGTGGGTAAAGTTTTTACCGTTAGTGGGCGTCCACAACTCTGCAGGAGTGCTTGAAAGTGCTCTGTCGTAAGTTGTACTGCGGCCATGTTGTTTTGTTGTGAAGGGTTACAAGTTATACACTCAGGTAGTAGTCAGGTAATCTCTCTAAGCTGATATGACTGGCAGCAAGCATTGATCTAAGGGTAGAACTAGTTCGACGTTTTTAATCGCAAGCGTTGAAGATAGGGAGAGAATTCGGGTCATGATTCCAAGCTGATATCACCTCACGCAAGCATCAGTTAGAGTCGAACTCTCTAGTTTGACGTCACTAATCGCAAGCGCCGAAGCTAGGGGAGAATTCGGGTCGGGGTTCTAAGCTGATGTCACTGCACGAAAGCTTCAGTTAGGGTTGAACACTCTAGTTCGACATCACAAATTGCCAGCGTGGAAGCCAAGGAGCAAGCATCAGTTTGAGTCAAATTCTGATTATTCTGGGGCCTGGTCGCTTATATTAGGGAGTTTTTGGTGTGAGAGGGAGAGTTCGGCAGGGGTGGTGGCATGAGCCAATGGGGGTGAGTTGGTCCAGGGAGGGATTGGTACGGCGCGAGAATACCACTAGCGCTTAGAGAGGGTACTAGCGGAACGCCTCTATATTAAGAGGGCTTATTTCTGCTACAATATGGATTTATATAGAATATCTTGCTGAACACAATTTGAAAGCAACCCATTTTTAATTATATGGTTTTTTTAAATATCGTCTTATAAAATCGAAAATCGCGATAATTCCAATTTAAGATTTTGTAATGAAAAATGAAGTTTTCCCGAATAATTTATACATAACAAACAATAATAATTTGTAATATTGTAATTATCCAAAAAAATCGAAAAATGTAATAAGATACATAATTTGTTTGTTTTGCATTAAATTTTTTTACAGTAAACTGCAACTTTATTCTAGAAAAAAATCACAGTATAAGTTATATACAAAATATAGAATTAAAATAAAAACTGAGAAATCTAAACGATAATATTTAGTTTACTTGTAGAATCATTTTAAAAACAATACTAATTTATTAATTAAAATTTCTAATTTAGTATTGTATTGTAAAGTTTACTTATATTAACAAGAAACATATTTACCAAACAAATGGTAATTTTTTTTTCTTAGCTTTTATCCACAAAATTAATTTAAAAATGTAGAATGGTAATATTAGACAAATTCGGTTTTTAATTAATTAATATTTGTACAAAATACATTTTAGGTTGTTGTTATTAAATATACATTTTTTGCTTTTAAGGTTTTGGCAGAAACAATAATTATTTTTGAATTAATTTTATCGAAAACCGCAGACTAGCCGACGGCATCTCTTAATTTGTCATTTTCCATTAACAAAATAAACAACAAATATTAAATTAAATATACATTGCAATTATTTTTTTATAAAATAGATAGCATAAAGCTTTACAAAACTAACCAATTGGATTAGGTATTATAAACAATACTTGAATATTAATTGAGTATAATCAGACTAAAACCAAATAAAGATACGAAGATCGTACTATAATTATAAAAATATTGTAATAGGAAATATGCATCATTTTTTGTATTTGCTTAATTCACTTTAAATAATATAAATACTGTTGAAAGTGTTTCAAATAATTTTTAAAATAATATATAAAATACCGATTAAATTTTACATTTTTGAACGGTCCCATTTATCGCGCGCTTTGGATGACGTCGCATAGCACATTGTCATTCCGTGTTGTTTACTATTTGAATTTGGTAAAAAAATCAAGTAAAATTAAATCGCTTGCATATCGCCTATTGTATTATTCTAAATCTCACATTGATTTATAACAAGAGGATTTGAACAAACAATATACACTGCTCAAACCAATTAGCGGGTCACTAATTTGTGCCTCCATAAAATTCAAACGGGAAATTACATGCAAATAAAATTAAGAACATCTGAAAGACGCTCTATTTAATTGTTTTAATTGACACATACGGAATTATCAGTATCGCATTCTTCCGGAGTATCCGTAATAATTAACAAGAACTACTAAAACTAAAGTGAAATAAATAGATGGGCTAATGGATCCCAAATTTGATTCAAAGAGCTAGGAAGGACTTGTTCAGGTCAATATACAGACGAAAATGTTTGCAACTGAAACAGTTTGACTTAAGTTAAGTGCAAATGAGGCATCTCAACTAAGTGGCAGTTGTTCGTGCTATAACATTAATTGAAAATGGCGAAAGCCTTCGACAAGTTTCAAGATACTTCAACGTAAGCCTGTCTGTTATTCAGCTATTGTGGATCAGGTACTTGGATACAGGTCAATATACCAGGCGCGGTGGGCAAGGTCGCAAAAGAAAAACAACTCAAAATCAAGACCGATTTTTGCTGATTTTTATTGATACTCGAATTTTCGCAATAGAGTTTCTTCGGCGAAAGACCTCTTAATTTCCTTCAGGATGACGCATTGAGTTACTGTATCAGACCAGACAATTAGGAATAGGTCTAGAAAACAAATTTGAAGGCAAGACGTCCCTTACATGCCTTTCCTTACATCCCTCACGTCGAAAAACCCCGACGCCGCAGAAGAGCAAGGATGAATTGTGCTCGTGAACATGTCTCATGGTAACTTCGACAATGAATGTCTGTGCTCTTCCGGATGAATCAAGGTTCCGTATTACTCGTTGCGATCGCCGATTACGTGTTTAGAGACGCCCAGGAAAACGCTACGCAGCTGCTACTGTCCAAGATGTTGAAGGATTTGGAGGTGGTTCAGCTTTGGTTTCGGGTGGGATTAGTATCGACAGTAGAACTATTACTTATTACTTGTTGTAAATCCAGGAAATCTTAACGTTAATTTCTAATCTCTATGTTAATATAGTGTTAGGACAACGTGTTGTCCATGTGGCATATGGTCCAATTTTTTTTAATGAAGGATAACGCAATGCAACATACTAAGGAATCACTTTAGACTTTCTACAAGAACTGGAAAGTCAAACAATGGTATGGCCTGCGTTAAGTCCTGATTTAAACCCCATAGAGCATGCTTGGGATATTCTCGATAGACGTGTTCGTGGTCGCCCACATCCTCTATAGACCATCCAGCAGCTTACGCCTGCTCTTATTGAAGAATGGAACGCTATGCCACAAGAAGACCTTCTAGATTGTAGTAGTATTGGTGGTGACGACTTGTACTGCGACCTTCGTAGATCTATTGTACCCCACCCTCTAAACGTTGGTACACTCACCGATTTAGAGCGCGTCCTCTAGTCCTGATTCCTTTAGGAATTTCAGGATCTGGGTGGGATTCAAGGACTGCAACTCCTGTGCGTTCAAGCAGTAGTGCTCCGCAGTCTTCGAGCAGATGTATGGGGGTTTCCTCTGCCGAACCACAGAATCTGCATATGCCATCTTCCTCTAGGCCTAGGGTCTTGTGGTGTTTTCTAAGTCTGAAGTGTCCCGTCAGGACTCCTGGCAGAATTCTAAGCTTGTTCCTGTTTAGTCTCAGGCACGCTTTTGTTCTTTTCTGGTTAACAGATCCCAGCATTACTTTGGATTGTCTCAACCCTGGAAGTTCTTACCAGGTTTTCATCCATTGTTCTCTTATTTCTTCATCTAAACTTTTGTGGGTGGCGTTCAAACTCATACCGTAAAAGGGTTCCGGACCTATAAAGTGATTAAGGGATCCCTTGTTTGCTAGGCTTCTTCGTTTCCGTCTATACCACTGTGTCCTGGTACCCAGTATAGCGTTACTTTATTTTCTCAGCCAAGCTTGTTTAGCTTTCCCATACAGTCCCATACCAGTTTGGATCTGATGGTTTAAGAGCTAATGGCCTTGATGGCTGCTTGACTGTCTGTCAGGATAGCAATTCGTTTTTGCGATAATTCCTGTCGAGGTTGAATTGTGCACATCTTTCGATTGCGTGTACCTCTGCTTGGAAGATACTTGGGAATGTTCCCATGGATTAAAAGTATTTGGTACGAGGCCCAAACACTCCTGCACCAGTACCTTCCTTTGTCTTCGAACCATCTTGTAACCATCTTCGAACTGTATACCACTTGATAGCAAGACCTTCTAAGACTCCTGCCCAGCATACCAAGACGATGTAACGCCGTTATTCGTGCTATGGGAGTTACTTACTCGTTATTAACTAACCACTTTAGGTACAAACGTTTACATTAACAATTAATTTAAATTCGTTTTGCACTTTGGTTTTGGTACGTATTGTTAATTATTGCAGGTAGGGACTTTAAAAGTACGTGATGCTGACACTTTCATATCTGCCAATTAAATCAGTTAAATAGAGCGTCTTTCAGATGTTCTTATTTTTATTTGCATGTAATTTCCCGTTCAAATTTTTTGGAGGCACATATTAGTGACCCGCTAATTGGTTTGAGCAGTGTATTTTTTTTTTCATCGGGCGATACAATTACTGTTTATTGTTCTCAGATACTTGACTATATTCTTAATTTCAGTTTTAAAATAATAGGTAAGTTTCTTTTTTATTCCCTGTCTCAAATATATGTTTGGAACATTCTTTCATAAAAAAATCTGCTGAAATTTTATGACGGGAGTTTACGTTTGTTTTTTAATTATTGATTAATTTGACTAATTTATTTAAATATAAGAAAAATATAAGAATATAAACAGACGGACATGAGCAAATAAGATAAATTGGCTGTTGTCAAACAGAGAATTTTAAACAAGATATCATAACTATGTTATCGTCGTTGTTTGATGTCGAAAAATATACGTTTTATGGTGGAGGTTCAAATAAAAAACATTAATATATACTGTTCTAAGCAAGGAATCCTTAAATAAAATAATTTTTTGTTAAATAATTGATATTTATTATTACTAGTCCACACTAGTTTATTTGCCTAATATCAAGTTAGTATAATAATCAAATTAATAATAAATGACAGATTAAACAGACCAGCTAATAAAGAAATATAAACCGACACACATAAGTAAATATAAAGGCAAGACAAACTTAGTTTAGATAAATATACCTAATGCGTTAATAAGTTTTGATTCCGTAGTTAAGTTTTAACTTTTATAATTTAATTATTAATTTGCTAATTTTCATTTCGCGAATCTCGGCATAAAATATGTCTAAATTAGATTTTAGGAAATTATATCAAATTACAAACTCTCCACATAAGTTTAATAAGTTTGTTATAAGAGTCGTATTAAATACTTCTGTAGAAAGGTAATCGTAAGTAATCGTAAGAAGATATTTCTACGACTTTTAAACCTAAAATGCTTGTTATAAAAAAATATTTTATAGATTCGAAAATATCATTTATATTATATATTTTTTAAGATATTTAAAAAAAAACTAGTGGTACAAGCCATGCGTATTTCGTCACAACCTTTCAGCTTTCGTTTACAACGATAACTGCTCCGTTTCCGCTGCCTTGTTCCCCTCACGTCCTTAAATGTTCGTCACTAGAAAACAAACAAACGCGTGTGTTCTCGCTCAGTGCATGGCGCCGATATTCTTCATACTTAAGATACACAAACGTGCTTTTCTTGTCCAACAGTCAAGATATATACATATATATATATATATATATATATATATATATATATATATATATATATATATTTATTTATATAATAGTTGAAATTATTTTTTATTACTCATGCATTAAAAGTACTATCTTGGCGCACGTTTTTTAGTTCGAGAAATGCCACTTTTGGTTGTATTACCACATATCTTGGGTAACGCACGCAAATATACAATATCCTTAGGTGACATTAAAAAAAACAATAAAATAAATAAAATAAACACAATCAAGGCCTCAATATTAAAAAAGTGACGTGAAAGTGACAGAATTTTTTTATTACT
Organism: Phosphuga atrata; assembly: GCA_944588485.1. NCBI lineage: Eukaryota > Metazoa > Arthropoda > Insecta > Coleoptera > Silphidae > Phosphuga > Phosphuga atrata. The sequence continues at coordinate 32,823,769 of OX155895.1, forward strand.
CATGCATTAAAAGTACTATCTTGGCGCACGTTTTTTTGTTCGAGAAATGCCACTTTTGGTTGTATTACCACATATCTTGGGTAACGCACGCAAATATTCAATGTCGCTAGGTTACATTAAAAAAAAACAATAAAATTAATAAAATAATATAATATAAACACAATCAAGATCTCAATATTAAAAAACTGACGTGAAAGTGACAGATTTTTTTTTGTTACAAAATAAAAATAAAAGAAGACGTTTTTAGAAGACGTTAAAATGAGTGTAAATTCTATGGTGATACCGGATACTGAGGAGATTTACTATGACTAATCAACACCGCGCACCGGAGACAATTGAAAAAGCAAATTCTTCATGTTTGATTCTATTTTTTTGGATGGAACCTGGATCACAAACTTGTAAGATACATCATCCCCTCGTTTGAGTAATAAAAAATATTGTTTGCAATTGCCCTCTCGAGCGAATGTGCGTCCAATTTCGTTCTCGTTACCAATTGACAACCCACCGCCCTAGTTACAAAATATACTATATTATTTTGGATCAAATTTAACATTTCACCTTTCATATTCTCGTTTCTTTAAAAGCACAGTTTTCTATTTGTTATTTATTTTAATTTATTTTCCAGACTACTAATGTATTTATTTAAATAAAAAATAAAAAGGATTGGACACGATTTGCCAACTGAACCACTGCCCACTGAACCTTGAAAAACAGGTTTTGTTTATCTAGTTTGGTCTACAAAAACAGGGTTTGTCTACAAAAACAAACCTTGTCAAACAAGTTTTCCCGATTGATAAAGTTCATTTATTCACCAAGGTTTGTTTACTTAAAACTAGACAAACAAGTTTAACTCATCAAGTTTTACCAATTAGATCTTGACAAACCATTTTTCTCGGCAAGGTTTGTTTTTTCTCGGCAATTCATTTTTCTCGGCAATGAATTTTAACAGACTGGTTTGTTTATCAAGGTTTGCTACTAAACATTGACAAACATGTTTGCTCCATAAAGGTTTATCCATTGAATCTTTTCCAGCAGGTTTTCCTTCAAAGTTTATATATTAAACCTTCAAAACACATTTTCCCGTCAAAGTTTCTGTATTCAACTTCAAAATAATAGACCCCATCAAGGTATGCCACCCTAAGCAAGTAAACTTTCCTAATAAAGTTTGTTTATTAAATAAACCTTGACTAACAGTATTTGTAAGCCTAGATTTGTCTATTATATCTTGTTAATTAGGTTTTATGAATCATGATTTGTCTATTAGGCTAAGACCAACAAGTTTTTCCCATGCTTTGTCTATTAAAACTTGAAGGTTGTTCTAGTTTTGTCTATAAACCCTAAGACTGATGTGACCACCAAACTGCCTATCAAAGTCTAGTAAACCTTGCTCATCAAATTCTGACAATCAAATTATGACTGCCAAGTCCTGCTTATTAAGTTTTATCTATTACATCTTGACCAAGTTCTGACCATCAAGCTTGGTCTATTAAACATTGATCACAAGGTTCTAACTGCCACATTATGTTTATTAAACCTTAACAACCAAGTTCTAGCTGTAAAGTTTGTCTATTAAACTTTGGCCACCAAGTTTTGCCTGTAAAATTTTGTCTATTCAACCTTGACCACCAAGTTTGATGCTTTGATACAAATTTAATGTGCGAATATTTTTTTTGTGTGGGAGTCGTTTGGCTGCAAAGCCTTTCTGCACTGCGACCAACTTCATTAGCCTCCATCCATTGTGCTTGACCCTACTACAATTACTCTCCCAGGAATTCAACTTCGTGAACGAAGTCTAAGATATTCCTAAGAGGCTTGCTACTCAGCTCCAAGGTGGTCAATCTTGCGACCCCGAAGTGGGCAAGCCTTATGTGTGCTAGCGCTACACATGTGCATATTATGTGTTCAGCGGTTTCTTCATCTGATTCACATAAACTACAGGCAACTTCCTCTGCCTTTCCCATTTTGTGTAGGTGATATCTCACCGGACAATGTCCTGTGAGTATGCCTACCAAAGTTCTGATTTCTCTTCTAGAGAAGCTTAGCATCTGCTGCGTTATTGCGGCAGAATAGTTTATGGGCATTTTAGCTTGCTTCTGTCCTGGCGTGTTCTTCCAGTGGGTTTGCTTTTGCTCTTCTTCCCATTTCTTAGCCCCTGCTTTAATTGGGCCTTTGTAAGTCCACAAGTTGGCTACGGGCCCAAGAAGGGAGCCTCGGCCCCACATTCCATTCCCATATATGCCCTGGTGACCCGGTGACCACATTAGCGTGAGCCTGTTACCTTTCACTACTTGCTTTAGGGTTCGTTTACAGTTCCAGGTTACCTTGGAATTAAAGTTGTGGGCTTTTAAATTCCTTAGAGCTACCTGGCTGTCCGTTAGGATGTAGATTTGCACTCCTTTAAGACGTTTCTCAGCCTGTAGTACCGTGGGAGCCTGGCCCAATGTCGTTGACTCCCTGTGACTCCGGCTGTATATGTCAATTCCTGTACCAGGGATGCTTCAGAAATTTCTCTCCGATTTGTTCCCTTATTTTCATGTGTCTCTGAATAGGCGATGTACGCCCTAGTCTCAGAGCACTGAGAAGACCTTCTTTTTCTACCTGTTTGTGCAGTGGAAGTAGGTCCAACAGAACTTCCATTGCTATGGTTGGAGTAGATTGCATCGCTCCTGTTATACCCAAGCACGCAAGCCGTTTAAGCTTTTGTAGCATGTTTTGGGTCTTTCTTTCCTTTGTTTTGTACCACGATACGGGTGAACCGTAGGTGATAATCGGTCTTACCACTGCTGTGTAAGACCATAGGACCATTTTGGGTTTTAGTCCCCATGTTTTCCCAAAAAGCTTACTGCAGATCCAAAAGGCCGCTGTGGCTTTTGAGAGCGTTTTGTTCAGATGCGAGTTCCAAGTGAGTTTCTTATCCAAGGTCACCGATAGATATTTCACCTCGGAAAACTCTAACGTCTGACCTTCAATGCTCGGAGCTTTCAAGTTCAACTTCCTCTTTCTGTTAAAAGGGACCATTACTGTTTTGCTCAGGTTGACACTAAGGCCCTCCTTCTTGCTCCAGCAGTTGATGGTGTTAAGTGCACTCTGTGCAAGGTTCGTGATTGTATTATCAAACTTACCCTTTATTGTGATGGCAACATTGTTTGCATAACCAACCGCGCCTTATACCCGTTCTTTGTTTTATCACATCTAGGAGATCATCAACGACCAGGCACCACAGCAGAGGTGCATCAATAACACCCCCCCCCCCCTTGCGGGCAGCCTCTTTCTGTGGTTACAGTCCTCGTTGATCCCCCCAGTGCGGTAATTTTAAGATTGGTCAGCATGTCTTGAATCCACTCAATGATAGGGTCTTCGAGCCCTTTGTTGGTGGCTGCATTCTTTATTGATAAACGGGTTGTGTTGTCAAACGGGTTGCTCCCTCTATATCGATAAAGATACCTACTACAATTTCTTTGCAGTCCAGTGCTGCCTCCAATATATTCGTTATCTCGTGCAGAGCGTCCACTGTGGATTTGCCTGGCTGATAAGCGTATCGGTGCTTACGGAGAGGACTTCTTTTAAGAGGTCCGCACCGTATGTGATTGTCCACAATTTTTTCCATTGTTTTCAGGACGAAGGAAGTGAGGCTAAATGGAAGTGAGGTCGGTAGGACTTTGCCAGGTCCTGTGCCCTGCCTTAGGGATGAATATCACCTTGGCTTCTTTCCATTCCAGCGGTATGTAGGCCAGTCGAAAGCTGGCCTTAAATATCTCAGCAATGCAGGGGGCTATGGTGTCGATCCCTTTCTGCAGCATTGCCGGGAAAATGCCATCAACTCCGGCAGCCTTAAATGGCTTGAAACTGTTCACAGCCCATGCGACTTTTTGAAGTAAACATGGTTGTTGCCATGTTTTTGCAGATTTTGGTCGGGCGCTTCATCCGCGTTATCCCTTCACCATTTATGGCAGATTTAGAGCTAGGAAAGTGCGTCTGAAGTAAAACGCTAAGACTTTCCTCTAAATGTGCGAATATAATAAATCTGCAAATGAATATGTTTTGAGATGGAAAACACTAATTATGCTATGTAAACACATTTTGAGCGGGTATCCTAAGATATGAAACTGTGCTGCGTAGCGGGTGTAATTTTCGAGGCCTTTTTTTATCAAAAGTTGGGTATTTGAACGATTGCACCCTGAGAAAGGACTTCTGATTGCACCCTGAGATACTTTTTTCTAAAAAAATACCTGAAAGGGATGAAATAGGGGATGTATGAGGAACCGATCATTTTTCAAGTTAGGGAGATGAAAAATAATATTTAGGCTTTTGGTAGGAAATTAAAAGGTAGGAAAAAAAAAGTATTTCATCGTTTTTTTGCAATATCATCCCTGAAGGGGGTAAAATAGGGGATGATTTAGGTTCTTTGTAAGCTACAATACAAATTTTTGAAAAGCAAAGTTTGTGAAGGTAAAACTGGCTATATTTTCAAAATTTTGAAGACAAATTTTAGGAGGTTGAGTCAGGATCGCTGATCCTGATGGTGGATGTTCCGGATGGATTCGTAATGGTGGATGCGCATGTGTGCGTAAAGTTGTTGACTGTTGACGGAAGGGCAAAAAATTTATAAACAAATAAAATGTTTTGTCGTTTTTAAACTTATGTAATAAAACCAGTCACTAATATTTTTCTAAAGTGTGGAATTTAAAAAAACAATCTCCCTTGTGAAGAGGCACTTCGCAAAATTGGCACATATGACATGTCAAACTTTTCTTCTTATGCGCGGCACAAACGCGGCACTGTCTCTGGGGTTTAAGTTTTATGCCGCCTGTAATTAGTTTAACTAATTTATGCTTTCTGGTATCCTTTGACAACCTTCCTGGAGGGTCATCCCTTCTGGGTGTAGCTGATGTACCAGGAACAGGATGCTCTTCATTCACATTTTCCGTAGTCGGTTCGCTTATCCACTCTTTTGCCACATTATGTAAAAATATTTTGTATTTTTTATTACAATGAGGATTTAATGTTGTATACACTCTAAAAGCATTAAATAGTGCACAGTTGACAATAAACATCACAGCTCTCTTTGTCCATTTCTTCGTACGACGTACTATCGAATAATACGATAAATATTGATCGGCGCGATCTATACCTTTCATAAATTTATTGTAATCCACTACGCATATTGGTTTCCAGATTTTTTCTTTTGTCGCCCAATCAATATTATGGCTTTCTACAATATCAGCTGAATGTATAGTCGAAATCATACGCACAGGCCTTTTTGATTGCCAACATTGTAACAAAATGTTTTGTCGCCGACGAAACATAGATTCCCTAACCTATTCAATTTCGCGTTTTTTAAACAGAGAGGAAGGCCTCTATTTATGCGAATAGTGCCACAACTCCGAAATCTATATTGTAGAAGTATTTCACAAGTGTCCACACTATTGTAATAATTGTCCATATATATGTGATGCCATAAGTTTACATATGGCTGAAGAAGATTCAAAATTGTGTATTGCAGTCGATTTCCTTCACCACAGTATATTCGGTAATTACCTATGTAACCGGTTTTCTCTTCACAAACCATTCTTATGAGAATACCATATTTCGTTATTTTTGAAGCATTGTAAACTTTGAATGCTAGACGACCTCTCCATGGCATGATGCTTTCATCTAAGGACAATTCTCTCTGTGGTTTATAAACTTCTTGAAATTTGGGTAATATGTATGAAATAATGGGGCGGATTTTTTTAAGGCGATCTCTATCATCTTTGTCATCGTTATTGGAAAAATGCCATGAATACCATATTTGCCTAAATCGATCCCTGCTCATTATTTGAGGAAAAATTGGAGTTTCAATTGTTTCATCTGTCGACCAGTATTCATCCCTCGTATCCTTACGAACTCTTCCCATTAGTAGAAGCAATCCGAGTATTTTTTTTAGTTCTATCACAGATACATCTTTCCATTTTACGGACTAAGCACGATCTCTAACAAATGTTCATTCTGTGCATGGTAGCGGTTTGTTTCTGTCGCCATATATTCAAATAAATCGTCTCCAATAAATAACTGAACCACATCAATTATATTTTCTGAATTATTTGGCATCACGAAAACCCCACTTTGTCCTAAGAAATCTTCGATAATTGGCACATTATCACTCTCCGACCAGTCCAATACTTCACCATCACTTTCTTCGTCGCTAGATGGTATTGGCAAGGCCAATAAAGAATATATATGTGAAAGAATTTGTTTCTTCTTGGTCGAATCAATTCTTCCTCGTCACTTTCGCTATCAAATTCGGGAATCTCTGCATCGCTTGAAATTTGCGACAAATCATCTGCATAGACATCACTATCGTAATCCATTGCAAATAAAATTATTCAATTTGTATATATATATAGTATATATATATATATATATATATATATATATATATATATATATAACATATATATATATATATATATATATATATATATATATATATATATATATATATATATATATATGTGCTTTTTTAAAACTTTTAATGAAATATTGTTGCATTGAAATAGTGGTACTACAAACTGATTTATTTTGACGAGATAGGCCGTTTATATACAGATAAATGTAGGTGAGGGTGAGAATAACAAATTAGTTTAAGACCCAAAATATGAGAAACAATAAACCTTAAATACTGTGTAAGTTGTAAAATGAAATAATTTAACAAATGTTTATGGTATATGTATATATACCATATATATATGGTAAATGTATATAACACAAAGAATGAGTGGTAATATTTTATTGCAGGGCGATATCCGGATTAAATATGCTAAATAGTCAATAATCTCGAAAATAAATACTAAATTCATTACTCCTTTATGGCCATATGCCCTTTTTAAGCAGGTAATAATATCTTGTCCCGCTTTTAACGCACGTACTTTTAAACGGGTACTAATACCCGGCCCGCTGATAGACAGCAGTCGGCGAGACGGGTACTAATACCCGCCTTTAATGTGTTAAGAAAGTAGAGAAGTCTAGGTTTGAAACGGAATTTGATAAACCAGCACCTCTTTAAAAATGGTAAAATAAGATAAGAATAAAATAAGATAGAACAGCTCTGGAAACTCGTCCGACCAAGCAAGATTAAACCCAACAGAACACCATCAAAATTATTGGATTTTATTTGACAATATTATTCATTTAGTCAGTTATTAATTAGTTTGTATTCCTAATATAATCTCATAGGTAAACTAGACTGCATGTGTTTAACATTATACATTTAATTATACATTAAATAATTTAAAGAAAATATTAGATGAAATTTTTGATAAATCTGTTAAATTTACGCTTTCAGTTAGTTTTGCAAATGCATGCTTAATTGTTTATAGTTAATTTGGTTTTGTAATTAAAAATTCTTCGGGATTCAAGTTTTTTAATTATAACTACCGCGTGTTTTTAATCAATGTTAAACTAACAAATACTCGTATTTAGTAACAATAATAATATAAATACGTTAAAATTAATATTTAAAATGAAGTAATTTTGAATTTTGAAGATTTGATACTAAATGGGTTTATTTGCCAATTTTTCAATGTAAATTATAAACAGTTTATTTGCATCTGACAATGAGTAGGGTATCCCTAATCCGAAATGCAAATAAAGTAGAAATGGTGGATTTATGGGATTGGAAATTTCCGGACTCACGGACTAGATAAAAATACCAAACTTCAAAGGATTTCAAGGGCTAACAAAATTCCTAATGTGGAAAATTCGACCTATTTTAAATCTTTTAAAATTAATTTTTCTACAATATTTTTGCCACTCTTGCAGCCTTGAATATTTGAAACACGTGATTATTTTTCTCATTTTAAATTGTGCTTATTCATTTAAACTACGGCTTTTTACAAATAATTAACTGTAATTTTCCTGTTATTGATTACAATATAATAAACGGTTATTATTATCTTCTCATTTTTTTCGGATGTGGGATAGTCTAAAGTTAGCATTAAATTATTAAATCTCTAATTATTAAATTATAAACTAGGTCGGCCTCGTAGTCTTCTTCTTCTTCTAAGGGTGCCTTCTCCTAACGGAGGTTGGTTATCATAATGGCAATTCTTATTTTAGACACTGCTGCTCTAAACAGGTCTATAGAGGAGCAAACAAACCACTCCCTCAAATTCTTGAGCCAGGAGATCCGTTGTCTTCCCGGACTCCTCTGTCCTGATATTTTTCCCTGCATAATGAGTTGTAGTAATTCATAACCATCTCCTCGCATGACGTGGCCCAGATATTGTAGTTTTCTGGTTTTTATTGTTTTAATAAGTTCTCGTTCTTTATTCATCTGGGTTAATACTGCTTCATTTGTTTTCCTCTCGGTCCATGCTATTCTTAACATACGTCGGTACACCCATAGTTCGAACGCTTGGATTTTATCCGTGTCTTGTTTTTTGAGCGTCCATGCCTCCATTCCGTATAGCAGGGTTTTGAAGACATAACATCTTACGAGTCTGATTCTGATTTCCATGTTTAGGTCTCTGTTGGTTACAAGATTTTTCATTTTCATGAACGCTGTTCGCGCCATCTCTGTTCGGCACCTTATCTCTTGTGTTTGATTGTTATTTTCATTTATTATGGTTCCCAGGTATTTATAAGAGCTGACTTTTTCTATATTGATGTTGTTTATTGTTAAATTTGCTATAATTGGTCTTTTGGAAACAATCATGAATTTTGTTTTTTTATGTTTATTTTTAAGTCGTAGTTTTGGCTGACGGTGTTTAAACGTTCTATCATTCGTTGTAGGTCTGTGATAGGTTTGCCGTTGATTGTTATGCCAGCTGTTTCATCCTCTAATGTTTCTTCGAAGATAGCTTCGGAGTACAACTAAATAACAGGGGCGATAGCACGTACCCCTGTCTTACTTCTTTTTGTATTTCGATATCTTCTATTGTTTCATTTTCCATATTAATTACCGCGTTTTGGTTCCAATATAAGTTTTGTATGATTCGGACATCACAATCATCAATTCCTTTACTTCTAAGTATCTCGATTAGTCGTTCATGTTTGACTGTATCGAACGCTTTCTCGTAGTCAACTAGGCACATGAATACGTCTTTGTTCATGTCTAAACATCTTTGTAATAGGAGATTTATTCCAAACAGCGCGACTCTAGTTCCTAGACCGTTAGTAAATCCGAATTGCGTGTTGCCAATGTCTCTTTCTGCTTTTGTACTTATTCGTTTGTGTATAATTTTCAAGAAGATTTTAAGTGTATGGCTCATGAGGCTTATAGACCTGTATTCAGAGCATTCCTTCGCATTATGTTTTTTTCGGCATTACTATGAATGTCGATTTTAGCCATTCTCGAGGTATTTTGCCTGTTGTATATATCGTGTTGAATAGATCAATTAGTTGTTGTAAGTTGTCTTCTTCGATTAATTTGATGATTCCGGTGAAAACCTCATCTGGTGCAGCTGCTTTGCCGTTTTTCGCGTTCTTAATTGCGTATTTAACCTCTTCTCTAGTTATTTTTAATGCGGGTGTTTCGATATTTATATCTTGAGCCTCCGCTCTGTTGGCTATGAAAAGTTCTTTTAAATACTCTCCCCATCTCTTTATTTTCAGTTTGGATTCCAGGATGATGTTACCGTTTTTGTCTTTCAATAGGCCACCTTGCCTTTTTTTCCCAAGTCCTGTAAGCTCTTTGACTTTCTTGTGCAAGTTGAATGTATCGTAGTTTGCCTGAAGTGCTTCTATTTCATTGCAACTATCCGTCATGTATTTCTCCTTTGCTTCTCTGATCCTTCTTCTAATCAGTCCATGTATTTCTTTTTATTTTGAAATATCGTTGTTTTTATGTTTGCGGCGTGTGTCCATTAGTCCGAGTATTTCTGGTGTCATCCATTCTTGCTTTTTCTCTACTTGTCTGATATTAAGTTTGTCATTTGCTTTGTGCATTAGTGCTTTCTTGATCTTTCGCCACTTGACATTTGCATCACAATTTGTATCATTTGTTTCGGCTTGGATTTCGTGTAGTTTTTCCTGGATATCTTGTTTTATCTCCGATACAATGAGATTATCCTTTAGTAGTTCTCGATTTAATGTAGATACATTATTTTTTTTTGGGTTCTTTTTAGTCTTATATTAAGCTTTGTCACTATAGGGTTGTGGTCTGATCCAACATCCGCACCAGGATTTGTTTTTGCAGAAAGAATTGAATTTATGTAGCGCTTATTAATTAGTATATAATCGATTTGGTTTCTGATTATTTGATCTTCGCTGTGTTTGGGAGATGTCCATGTGTAGAGTCTGCGTTCGTGTAGTTTGAAGTAAGTATTAGCAATGATTAATTGGTTAGTTTGACAGAATTCCACTAATCTTTCTCCTCTGTCATTAGTTTGGCCCAGTCCATATTGCCCTGTGCAATTATCAACACTTCTTTTGCCAACCTTCGCATTAAAGTCACCGAGTATAATTGTTATATCGTGCTTTATCTATATTCTTAGCACATCGTTCAGATCAGCGTAAAATTTTTCTGATTCGTCATCTGTCTTATCTGTTGGCGCATATATTTGGATGATGTTTACTGTACCTGCCTGCGATTCTAACTGCATGAGTATTATTCGTTCGTTGTATTGTATGACGTTTGTAACGGATTTATTTGTTTCTTTGGTTACTAGGATAGCTACTCCGTACAAGTTCTGTGGATCTTTTGTACCAGAGTAATATATGATACCGTTTTGGTTGCACATTGTCCACTTCCTGGCCATCTGACGTCTGCCACTCCTAAGATATCTATTTGTAATCTCTGCATTTCCATTACTACGTTATGCAACCTGCCTGATTGAAACATGCTTCTCACATTCCATGTCGCTATTTTTCGTGTAGGTGTTTATTTTAGTCTTTTAGCTAATTTCAATGCATTCCTCCCCGGAGATCCCATCGGAGGAATATAAGCTCCGAAACATTTTGTATTGATTTTAGCCATTATGATATGTGTACTAGGGATATCTCAGAGACCTTTAATGCGGTAGCTCCCGTTCCTTTCCGCATCTCCACGCCGTTGACCAGTTTGTCAGTTCATCCGCCTTTGGGAGTGATTTATCACTCCCGGGGCAAGGAGTTGCCCCACCGCTGCCAGTTCATCCACCCGAAGCTGTTGGCTGGCGAGGGGGTGCTGCTTATACCGGAAGCAACTCGTTCGACAGAGCCTCGTTGGTTAACAGCAGGGTGCATCATGTGCACGTGAGGTTGTCAGTTGGGTCGGCATCGCCGTCATCCCTTGCACGCTTGCTGTGGTTGGCAATATTATTCTCCTTTTTGCCATTTTTTTTCGGGGGAGCAAAATTTAAAATCTGGCACATGCCCATCGCACCCATCTCATACACTCAAAAATGGTGAGTCCTCATTCGCTCCACAGTACCTACAGTGCACATCCAAGAGTTTCCTGATGCGCACCAGATATGACCCAAAGCATCCATGCCCGTGAGCGCCTGGGTGAGGTGATAATTCACTTTATCACATCTCATTATTATATTTATTTTAATTGAATTTGAGATTAGATGATAAGTCCATACTGATGAAGCCAGAGTATTATTTATCAGGTCATGTCATTTTCTAGCGACCCACATGGTGTCTCTTAGCAGTTAAATGCAGGAGCAAAACCGTACTATTTATTATATAGTTATTGGTCAATTTGTGAATTAGAGAACATAGTAAGTATATTTTTCTTAATTTTTTTCTTGTAATATGTAAATTCACATAAAAAAATTGCCCTATTTTTTTATATTTACAAATCATATATGGGAGAAAGAAATAGACTTTCATACATCTTCTGTGAATATTTAGCACCGAGAAAACACATACGTGTAACAAGTTAAGGCCTCTCAGCCGATTATGTAATGACGAGGAAGAAATAGACTCTGAAATACATCTTCTCGGGTGAAATTGTCTGACAAACGTGTAGATTAAGACTTCCTTCGACGGCCCCTTGGTCTCCAGAGTTAGAACGTTAACTACAAAACTGTTAACTGTTAACAAAGTTCCCGTTTGCACCAGAAGATAAATGTGTAATTAATTAACGCAAATTTAAATAACATCTAGGATTCTGGGGCTATGAAAAGAAAAATGTAGGTAAAATACAATTACCCACTTGGCCGCAATGTTTGAAGGGTAGTTAATATTGCCCGTTATCCACCTTGGATCAAACTTAAAAAAGACCTTTACGGACTAAGTAATGACGAGACAGACATATACTCTCATACACTGCCACTCTGAAGTACTTGCACAAATCTGTAAAACAATTTGTTAGACAAATCTGTAAGTAATGTAAAAAGCTTTCTATACAGACTAAGAAATGACGAGGAAGGAATAGACTCTCATACACTTCCTCTGTGTAGAAAATAACAATTAGGTTTCTGGGCCTATGAAATTAAAAATGTGGGCAAAATACAATAGCTCATTTGGCCGCAGTATTTGATAATTTGGCAGGTAATTACCCGCAGTCTATATTGGTGGGAAAAAAAATATAAACTAAATATATAGATTTTGTTTAAGTTCTATATCTGAAAGAAAAGCAAATTTGGATGACAAAATTACTTTCTAAAATATGTATTGCAAAAATGTAACTTATTAAGACTAAGAAAATCTACAAAATACCATAAATTTCATTTATAAACAAAATTCTACAGGCGAAAATCTTAAATTTCTTTTTATTACTCATGCGCGAAAAGTACTTCTTAACGCACGTTGGTACCTGGGTACCGCACGTAAGTATTCAATATCGCTCGGTTACATTAAAAAAAACAAATAAATAAGTAGAATAAACACAATCAAGGCCTCAATATAAAAAAGTGACGTGAAAGTATCGGAATTTTTTTCATTACAAAATAATATTACAAATTAAAGAAACCGTTTCCCTTGCTCTTCACTCTAATCACCTACGATTTCAGTAGATAGTCGAGATAGTTTGACAAGAAGTGGATTTTAAAGCTCATCATATGACCAAGTGTTTTTAATTTGTTTATTATGTTAGCTACGATAAGTTTGTAGTTAGGAGTTTTCACATTACCCAAAAACTGTATCCAAGCCTTCTTTTCCTTTTTATTCATCGTTGCTTCGAAGTTCGAATCGAACATCAATTTACGAATATCAGACGAAAATTCCTTCTTTCAGTTTAGTTTCTGATAAATGAGGAAATTTTCCACACAGATATTTTAAATTATCACCATGTTTAAGCCTTTACAAATTGTTTCATTAATCCCAACTTTGTGTGTAGGCAGTAGAAGAATCTTCTTGGTGTCAACTAAAGTTTTATATAAAATGTTCTTATTTCCAGGTGTCAAAGTTTTTCTTGTGGGCCATTGTTTTTTAGACCAATGTTGATCCCTTGCCCCTTGCTCTGTTGTCCCACTCACATATAAAACATCGAAACTTTGTAAATCACTTTTATTGACTAAGCAGCATGGAGATTTTTTTTTATACATTTTGTTTAATAAAATTTAGTTTTACCTAATATTGAAATATGAGAAATTGGAGGGTGATACGACTATTATTTTTTCGGAATTAGTTCACCAAATTACACAGGAATTAGTTAAAATTATTGAAAAAGTTTTTCCATCGTTGGCCTGTGATATTCGAAAAGTTTACTTTAATTGGGTTGTTGAAAAAATATAAACTGTCCTTATTATAAATAATTTTGATAGTTGATGCGAGACAGTTGATTTTTTTTCAATTATAAACAATTTAAAAGTGATAAGACCCTGGTAGTTCCCTGAAACCGGGAAACTGGTCGGGCGTAGTAAGATTATGTCCCATTAGAATCGGGGTCCTTCGTAATGCCCTTTCCGGGTGCCCGATACCAAATGTAATGCTGTTTGAGGAAGGCTCCTCTACAGTGGACTCGATCGGGTAAATAGTCGGGCACTAGTTTAGTCAACCGATTAGGGCATGAACTAGGTTGCCTGTTCTAAATTCCATCGGGCGGATATAAACCGTGCCCTATTATACACATGATCGGGCTTACCGCATTGGGTCCTATTTAAGGAGCATTACATTCTAGTCGGGTACCCTTCAGGGGCTTTACGAATTTACCTGAATAAGATACTATTGAGGCAGAATCATACCACGCCCTATCACGTTCACTATCATGTTTGTGTTTTCTAACTATAACATAATTTTTTGTCATGTACAAAAGTCAAAATGCATTATTTAGGACGAATCAGTTGACAAAAATCACAAAAAAATATTGTAATTAAAAAATACTGATTATATCTGGAAATTGAGGAGTGTAGTTAATTATTTTATTCGACTTTCTTTGATGATTAAAAATTGCTAAGATAGGTAATGCCAAATAAGAAGTTAATCTAACTTGAGAGCGCTCCTTTGGTGTGTTTTTAGTCTACGCAATACACTAAAAGATCTCTCAGCACTTACTATACCTATGGGCAGCGTTACAAACAATCGAAAAACATTTTCTATTCAACTAAATATTCTAGATAACCCAGTAACCTCTATTACAACAAGGGTTATCACGTGAAAAAAAAGATCAAAATTTGATTTTGCACTGTTTTTCAAACCGCAATCTTCCAGACCCTTAATTCTGTCAAGCCTTCATCGTGAAATTTTTTAACTCTTCGAATTATTTTTATTTTTAGATGCATGTGTTCTTCGTCCAAATCACATTTAAACCATTTCGACTTGGAGAGTTTCAAAATTTGGTTGAAATAAGCGTCAGTTCGTAGTGATGCAAGTTTATCTTAAATTTTTTCATGCACAAAACGTCTTGAATTAATGTCTTTTTTCTGCAATATTTTTGATGTAACATCGATATTTTGCAGAACATCATTCCAAAAAATTAAAATCATCAAAAAATCAAATGTGAAACTATTTAAAAGTCATCAGGCCGTAGCCACTTCATCCTGATCGTTCCTTATCTCTACAATTGTTTCAAAACAAGTAAGAACGGATTTAAAATTTTGTAATAAAGCACTTGTTGCCTTTGCTATTGCAGACCACCTTGTGTTGGACAGATCAGAAATGTGTGTTTTTTTCCTTTCTTGAAATTACTTCATCTTCTTCATTATGTTTATGTTCCGTTTCCATATCCGAAAATATTCTAGCATCTTTAGAAGCTGCCTTTAGCAAAGCACATCGGCGTTGGGGTGAGTCAGCAAAAAATTTGTAACATTTTTGGACATTTCCAAAAATACTCAGTATTTGTGTTGAGGCGTTTTTTTCAACTGCATGACTTAACACTAGGTTCAACTGATATGGTGGGCAATGCACGTAGGGAGCAAAAGCTTTATGATTTTCCCGAATCATAGCTCATAATAGGGTATGGGACACCTTTTTGCTCCATCATACGCTTGCCCAACCATGTTGTCCGTATTTAAATTTTGACGTTAAGCATGGTGCTTGTCCAAATACAAATATTCTATAAATACTTCTTTTACTGACACATTATTACTTAGAATATCTAAATGTACATCACGAATCAATAAAGTCACTTGGTCTGTTTTCGAAATGTCAGTGGTACTATCAACTACGACAGTCCAAAATATAGCATTTTGAACTTCTTCCAATAATGTACATGTACATGTATAGCATCTGCCACAAGTTAAAATTGTTCTTCCATTATTGAAGCAGTCAAATACTTTAATTTCGTCTCAGTTTCTAAATGATACTGCAATTGTGGACAGTATCTTGAAGGAAATTTAATAAACGTTAGGTATACACCTCAGTCGGCACGATTCAACTCACTAGAATGACCTCGTAAGGGTAAAGTTAGTGATGTAATTATCCGCAGGAGATCAAATTGCAACGTGAGAATTTCTTTCTCTGCTCTGCGTCATACTGTCTTTTAAGGGATACATCAATTGACTTTTCCTCCAAATATGCCCTTATTCCAGTTATAGCCATCATATGAGATTTACTTCGGAAATGTTAATGAATTTTGGTGGATAGTTGTCCCCCAATATTCCACAAAACCACGTTTTCCTTTCCAAATAATCAACACGTATATGAAAGCCAGCATCAGAAAAGCTACGTTTTTCACCTAAGCTATTCTTAAAGTTGAAGTATTTCTCTGAAAAACTGTGTTTTTTGGTATTAGGGTAGGCAATACCTCGTGGTTGGCAAGCCCTTACACGTACTAAATCTGTTTTTTTACTTTCGGAAAGTGTATCACTTTTAAATAAGGTCGTAGTCCGAGGGAAATTTATATCCAAAAGTTTCCTCCTCGGCTTCCTCCTTATTACTGATTCCTTCCTCACTAATTTCAGTGTTTTCCGTTTTTGTAGTAACCTTGTCTACAGATTCTAAACACTCGATCTCGGTACCAGGTGTAGAATTCAACGATGGTATAGGTGACAGAAAAACAGACGAACATTCATTTTCTGACCCCGTGTCTGTTGAGTCGGAGTCTGACCTAACATCAGACAAAACTGATTCATTTGAAACAGCAGCAGAAAGAAGTAGGAGATGAATGTGAAACGACATACAAATCTGACATTATTTCAATTTTTTTTGCAGCTTTTTATCTTAATTTTTTATTAGATAACGAATGCACTCTTTTCAGCGTCCGATTTGTATTTATACTTTGATTTATCCTTGAAAGCAAAAAAATATTACAATTAGATAGATAAAATGATATAGAAAAATATTTTTACCATTAAAAATTTAAAATGTCAGAAAACTTGTAGCACAAACTCAAACTTAAATTAATGCACACTGC